>JACCIC010000135.1:0-600000 GCA_018907035.1 Sycobia sp. Sy_11 | reverse complement strand
GATTAAAACTTTATGATATTTAAGAATACTCATCATTGTGATAGCGAGGCGCAGGAAAGTATAATTTAATATATTAATGTTGTAAAACATACTTTTTGGTTGTAATTCTAATTTTTGTATCATTTCGTGATAACCACACATTATGTTTGCAAAGGCTTGATTAATCAAATCAGAAAAAAATCAACAAAGAATTTTTCTCTTATATTAATTAAAATTAACATTATATTGATTATAATTATTATGAAGTTGAGGGGGGGGGGGTAAGAAACTGAAGTAACCCGAATGAGTTATACAAAATAATCCGCAATTTATAATTACTGTATTATTGGTATTATATGGTCATGATAAAGAAATAATAATAATAAAGAAACTTTTTTCTCACAGTAATAAATAATTTCTATTGATATTACAGTCCAATTAAATAAATTAAATTTAATACATAATAAAATTATATTATGTTTATATCAATACTATCTATACAAATACAGTCAACATTTGCAGAATTAAAGTAATTCCTTTTTATCTTCTTGAATTTGTGTTTTAATCTGATTTGGCTGCTCATGTTACAAACAATCATAAAGAGTAAAGGGATTAAATGCTCTCACATACCTAAGAAGTTCATTTGGTAAGCGTATGTTAAGCACTAAATTTGCAAACGGTACTAAGATGATTCAGTTAGCAATGGGATAATATTTAAAGTATATGGAAATTTTGTATTAGAAGTATGTTAAGCATGTTGTTATGTACGATGCGTATATTGCTGGTATGTTATTTTGCTACTACTATATGTTATTATGCGCGCATGCGTGTACTTGCGAAATAATCGCGCGTTACAGAAAAAGGCAGAAACCGAGCGAGATGAAGCGGCTGCGAGAATAATTAGTTAAACATTACATTATATGGCTATTAGATAATTATATTATGATATGGCTATTCAAATAGATATAGTTCGCATAAGTTTGATATTATATCTTAGCAAAATAGAAATGAAAAATTATTTATTTAAAGTTCACCTATTTCGCGATCAATTTTTTTTGACAGTTATAATTCACAGTTTTCGGCTAAAATAAAAATGTCCGCAGCTTCTTCTTCTTCTTTAAGCCATATAATTACGTACAATCGTATATAATATGTTAAGTATTACATAAAGAAAAGTGTGCGCATAGAACGTATTCTGTATACTTGCTGTTATTTTATTGTATTTAGATAATTTTTATTCGATGTTTTGGATTTTTATTACAGTTTATTTATTGTCATTATTATTATCATGAATAGCATTATTATTATTATTATTATTATTATTAATTATTGATCAGTTTAAATTCAAAGGTGCTCCGATTTTTGAGACTTAACATTTCATATAATAAAAACGAAATAAAAACTATTAGCTAAAGATTATTGTATGGTATAGCGTTGGACGACATTTTATGGACTATTATATATTTACATAAAATGATCTTCAAAGTTCTTAAGAGAACACCAATGTTTATTATTTTAAGTAAAATAGCGACATTTCCTTAATCAACTTTACGTTAATTTATGGCTAGCTTCACTTGTTGTTTTTATAAAAAAAACATTTTTAAAACGTTTTTTTTCATTGTGCGAAAAAACAATTTTGTTACTTAATATTAAATTGTTTCGGAACTTCACGTTTAAATAGCAATATAAGCAGTACGAAGTCAGACGTGTCGGATCTGGTATTAATTTTAGTTTTGGCATTTACCAATAAAATTCAGTTAACAGGCGCCATCATTTTTGTAAACATTATAATTCTTTGGTCAGTGCAAAATGAATCGTGATAAATCATTTTTCCGACATGTCCTTCTGAACTATTTTGATCTGAAAATAGGTGTAGCAGAAACATATCGATTGCTTCAAGAATGTTATGGCGAACACGCTCCATCGCTTACAACATGCAAAGAGGGGTTTCAACGGTTTAGAAGTGGAGATACTGATGTTAATGATAAAAAACGTTCTGGAAAATGGATGCTACACGATTTGACTGAAAGTTTTTGCTTGCCAAGCAAAAAGAGCAGAGTTTTCTGTGGCCTTTTGTGACTGGTGATGAAAAGTGGATCTACTATGATAAGCCTAAATACAAAAAGTCATGACTAGACCCAGGACAGCCGTCTACATTGACACAAAATCGGAGCATCCACGGCCAAAAGGTAATGCTCTGCATTTGGTGGGACCAACATAGATCAATAATCGCGGGCAATAGGCGCGAAGCCTTTCTCTTGCATGAGAACATTCAGCCACATACTGTGAAAACCGTCAACAATACCCTGTTGGAACTTTAATGTGAAGCGTTGCCGCACCCAGCGTACTCGCCAGACTATTCAGATTGGTGCAGCACGACGTCGTTGATATACACTTCCGACATATTCAAGAAGTGCGATAATTTGTGGAGGATTGGATAGCCTCGAAGCGGCCATTGTTCTTTTGCCACGGTTTTACCATATTGCTAGAAAGATGGGAAGAAGTAGTAGAAAGTGACAGTAAATATTATAATTAAGCTAACATTTATATATTTTTCATCATAAATGTCCTTTTTCCGTTAAAAAAGTCGGAAACTAAGTTCACCTTCTAATAAATTTAATAAAAAATACATACATATCTATTTATAACTTTGATAATTTTTGCGCTACCATTACCATTCAAAAACCTGCATGTAATTTAGCGAAGATTACGAATGAACTTATTAATTCTGTGTAAAAAATATAGAAACATTCGCAATAACAACTAATGTCAAAATCATACGAAAATTATTTGTGTACAAGCAGAGAAGCGCTTTCCCACTCTTCCACGCATTTTATCTCAAACTTAAACTCAAACAGTAAAACTCGGTCCAAGATCGGCTGTTGCGTTCAAATTTTAGAGGGTTTATGGACTAATATATTTTGGGTGAGGGAATCTAGCGAACAGAAACGATGTAATTCGGTAGTCGAAATTTTTTCAATAGCATAATCGTTTTCCGTAAGTGCCATCTCCGATTTTTGTATAAAAGGAGAAGAAAAAAGCATAGCAGCATTAATTCCTCCGGGAATAGTACGGCTGATAAAGTCTCGACCACTGGCTTCTCTCAGTCCTTCCTAGATACGCCTTAGATGCCGACGCTAAGAATCTCTTTATAACCTCTCCAAAATTTGCTGAATGATGCCCACGCTTTAATGATCGGATCATCCGAATTCAGATTCAAATCCAGAGCAAACAATATTCAAAGTTTTTTTATGATGCTGTCTGATACGAATCCTTAGTCCTAATATACACATAACTTAAACTAAGAGAACTTAACCTAATCCTGGCTTCAACATTTTCACAGGATATTAGGCCCATGTCTCCTTCGTTTGGGTGCAGCGGTAGATGGTGGCGGAGTTATACGCGGAGGGAATACTTTCCGGCCTAACGCGGTTGATTCGGATGCGCATGGGTATAGGCGGGTTCTATTTTCATCTATCTGCGCACTCCTAGGTTCACACTGAGCCTCTAAGTCCGATTGCTCGCTCTTGGATTCGATCGATCTATCTAGTGCCCATGCATGGAAGTCGTATGAGCGTCTAGTTATGGAGGAAGAAGTTACTGCGTGCAGTAAGCGTCGAAGTCCGTCCGTAGATTCGGTGATGCGCAGTATATACGGCTGACGCGACCCTGTTCGAATCTCCTCTGAAAATCATTCGTCCTGCTTGATGAAGAACGTGGGTTTGACGCAATATGCTGATATCGTTCTCATGAGACCATCGACGTCGATAATCAAATTCTTGACTTCGTTACTGCAATCGATGAATTTATGCGGGCCGCGAGTACGGATGATGAAAGGGTGTTGTCTTTGTTCCATGTTTAAAAACGTGAGAACAATCAGGAAAATCCTTGTAAACGAACATTTTAGTCTCGAGTTTGTGATGTACGGGTATCGATCTAACGCGGTTCATATACTCCTTCAGTTCGGTGAAGAATACGCCATCATCTGACTCGTAACCGTGGTCGGCGTGAGAAGCGCCAGAGATACAGGAAGTTCTGCCGTACATGTACTCCGTTCGACTGGCACCTACGCTCATGATTATGCGAGAACGTAGACCTAGCAGTTCGGTCGGTAATAGTCTTGGCTACTCGGGGTTATAATCGTGATACCTGAAGGCGGCTTTAAGGTACTGGTGACAGCATTTGACCATGCTGTTCGCGGCGTTTTAATAAGCGGACGTCCTGATTCTTTCATATCCGATGGAATCCGGAGCTGCTTGAAAAGACGCCCCGAATCGCGTGATCCACGTATTATAAAATGGGAACGCAACGGTCCTGGCGGTAATATCTCGAAGTGGTAAGGCTACGGGCCATCTCGTGTACCTATCTACAATTGTGAGAAAGTACTGGTCTCCTCATATTCGCGAAGTGGTCCTACTAAGTCAATATGTAAATATTCGAATATGGAATCTGGCGCAATGAAATATAACGGAATCGGTCGGTTCTGTCGCGTGGTCTTCGACGCATGGCATGCGATGCTACTGTGACAGTAGCGGGCTATATCGCATGACATATCTGGCCACACGTATTGCTGACGCAGTAACTTCCTCGTTACTTTTCCACACTAGTGAGAATTATCATGGAAAAGAGTTATAAACTCAACTCGCATGCATCCGAAGATATAGGAACGGACAGTGTTCCCTTATATATCGTCGTAGAATAGAAAGGATGAACTGGAGGGGATGTTTCCTGTCCATGAGTACGCGAAATCATTCGCCAAACTCCTCCTGGCTTTGCGCGAGGGTTCTCGTTCAAGAACCGCTCCCATTGATATATACAAAGCATCAGTGACTAGACGGTTCTCTTGCTTTCTTAGAGGGAAATGCTGTCTTGGTGATGCTTACGAGATCATTTTTGCATTTTTCAAACGCTGTTTCCTTGGATATATCGGAGGTTAAATATTCCATTTAATAGGACAAGAGCCATTCTTTGTCGGACCTTGCAGGTAGCGTAATAACGGCGATCCTCGATAAAAATTTACCATTCTCAAAAATGGTTCGGTCACGTTTTTTGGTTTTGGGAATCCCCGAATGGCTGGTATTTTTTCTGCGGTCAGCTTGAAATCGTTGGCGTTTGTAGTGTGGCCAAGGAATTCCAGCGCGGACTGGCCTATTTGGTATTTCTTGATATTTAGTCGTTGATAGTCGTTGTCGTTTTATGTACATATTTTAGTTAGAAATTGCTTTTATTTATACCCACGTGTAGAGTGTGTTGATGGAATGTGTTGTATTTAACTTTGCGTTTTATGTGTATATTGCCTGTAGATTCTGTGTAGGAATTGTATTGTGTAAAATTAGCGCATCAGCGAGACAAGACACGCTTTCCTTGTGGAGATTCGTTCAACACGAATATCTGAGAGTGCTTCTGACGGTGTTTATGCCCATTGGCTGCCGGAGAAAACCGTGCCTAAAACGTCGTTTCGTTGCCGCAGCGTAGAGTAGATGGTAAACTCGGAGCATCTCTTCTCCAAAGGACCCTCGCGAGCAACGTGAGCACTAATGCTCACGGCCGCTCAATCCTTGCGCAGGAGTACTCCCTATACTGAAAACTACATGGTAAGAGCGCTTAAATTTTAGGATTACTTGAGTATTTGCACGCTTATGATCTAAATAATCACCTATAATTGGCTACGATACTTTGGCGACTATGAAGTTCCAGGGAAGTTTTCCCTTGAAACCAAAGTCGGTAAATATTGTCTTAGTACCAAGCGTATCTATGAGTGAGCCGTTCGCTGTGAATAATTTGGGCGTTTCCACTTCGGCTTCTATATAGCTGTCGTCTACCCAAATGTCGGAAATATCAGCACCGATAAGTACAAGAAAAATAGATCCGGTGGTTTTATCCTTATCGAGGAGACGCTTGGAAAAAATCTAGCCCAACCCTGGCATCTTTTAGGGTGCATTTTTCTCGTTTTCCGATGGCGTGTTACCCTTCGATGAGAATTCTGCATAACGAGTGCAGTTCTGCTAGCAGCTTTTGACGTTATTGCCATATTCGAAATATTTTTTGCAGAAACATTTCAATAGTTTCGGGGACTTCTTCATGTCCGAATTCTACCTAAGTTTAATTTAGCATGTGCTCTCCGACTTTCCAGTAGCCTCTGCTCGACTCGGGAGAGTACATCCCAGAGAGTGCTGGGGCCTAGTTGAGATTGCGGTATGCGTTTACGTGTTTTGGTAGTTTCCGTGCGCTTCATGTTATAACACGTCCCGCCTTAAACGCTCAAGTGTGAATCTAATTTTATTCTCTTGTACACGTTCTTTGCATAATTTCCCGTCTTTGGTATAAATATCAAAAACTTTATGGACATGAGGTGGTGTCATCTCGTCGTTGTCGTTGATAACGGCACATTGTGTATATTTTAAGGTACGAATCTCTATAAAGACACGATGGTTTCGCGGGGTATGTGATTGCCGGCTTCGTGCAACATCTGCTGAAGATAAGCTAATGGTTTATGATTTCCTAGTTCTATTTCGCGAAATATATGGTCGAGCTTCTGTTAGAACGACGCAGAAATTTGTAATAACAGTTCAATCTTTAAACCATTGTACATATCATCAGATGGTAAGGACCGAAATATTGTGGGACTGGTAGCTATTACTTCTCCCAAGAGATGATCAGATAGTGTTTTGTATTTATCAATATCCGAGGTGATACCGTGCACGATGATAAACGAGAAACGAATGCGTTCGAAAACGGCAAGCCAGCCTACTGCTTCTGCTCGCGTGAATTGTGCAAAACGGACATTGCCGCCCGGTACAGCTTCTATACTTGCTAGATAAGGTTCAGAAAGCGCGTGAGTATTATGACGTGTCGAAGCTTGGGGGTTACGGGATCCACGCAGCGGTCATCATATTGCGTTATCACCATATTACCATATCAGGCTTTAACAACCAGATTGCGTAACATTTCGTTCGTGATCCTTAATTCAAAGAGGCTTAAAATGAAGACGTTATTTCTTTCGGTAAGCGTCTCTATCGCATCTTCCTCGACGTGGTGGCCGAGCATCATCGCGTTCTCCATTCCCGATAGGTTATGTGTCCCCGTACGATTGAGGGTTATATTTGGTTGTCAAATATCTTCCTTCTGCCTTTTCGTCCAATGAATTTTGCGGCTACGTACAAAGCACTACGGAGCTCGTATCTGGCAATATTGTACATCATCTGAAAGGTCTTAACATAACGTACAAAAACACGCTATGCATGATTAGTTTGGATATTGCGTTCAAAAGTTATAGACGTGTAAACATGTAGTTCACTAACGCCAAAATTCGCGCTATTTTAAAGTTTTTCTTCGTCAAAGGCAAATCCTCTAGAAAAACGTTCCGTGAGATTAATGGTGTTTTGGGGGTTCGCACGCTATCACTTCGAATCGCATAGCAATGGTTTCGACGACTCAGACCCGATGAAAATGACACGATGGATAAGCCAGCCGGCGGAAGACCTATGACGTCCAATACCAATCAAATCATGGAATTTATCGAGTTAGACCGATATGTGGCATCTCGCGACATGACCGAGGAAATGAGAGTTAGTCACCAAATCATTTTAAACCATCTGCAGAAGGTTGGATACAAAAAAAGCTTGATATTTGGGTGCCGCATGATTGGACGCAAAAAAACCTTCTGGACTGAATCAAAGCTTGCAATGTGCTGATGAAACGGAACGAACTCGATACATTTTTGAAGCAGATGGTGACTGCCGACGAAAAATGGATCACATACGACAATATGAAGTGAAAACGGTCGTGGTCCAAGGCCGGTGGAACATCCCAAACAGTGGCCAAGCCGAGATTGACGGCCAGGAAAGTTTTGCTTTGTGTTTGGTCAGATTGGAGAGGAATCATCCACTATGAGCTTCTCCCAAATGGCAGGCACTTAATTCTACAATCTACTCTGAACAACTGGACCGCTTGAAGCAGGCTATCGACCAGAAGAGTCCACAATTGGTCAACAGGAAGAGTGTAGTGTTCCACCAGGATAACGCCAGACCACACACTTCGTTGATGACTCGTCAGAATCTACGGGAGTTCGGATGGGAAGTTTGCATCCACTATATAGCCTGGACATAGCATCAAGTGGTTACCACCTGTTTCCGTCCATGTCGAACGCCCTTGGTGGTGTAAAGTTGGATTCAAAAAAGGATTGTGAAAAATGGCTGTCCGAGTTCTGCATAAATAAGGAAAGGAGTTTCTATGAGAGGGGTATTATGAAGTTGCCGTCTAGATGGAAACAGGTTATCGAACAAAATGGCGCATATTTGAAATAAATCCAGCCACTATAACACTTTTTATAAAGCATTGAATGTCGAGCAGAAAAGCGGAAGGGAGATATTTGACAACCTAATATTTGCATCGGATAGTGAAGGATTACGGTACATCATATGGGTGATTATTTAAGGGGGAATATTAATCAAGCTCATGTTGACAATTAGAGTTTGCTCCATCGCTCTGAAGGCTTTACCGCAACGTAGTTGCCCCGAAGAAGGATAAGACTCTATTTCCCTATTTTAAAAATCTAGAGCTACAGATGCCCTATCGGATGAACACACGCATCCTAACAATGTTCTGTTCTTCCTAACGCAATTTTACTAACACTATTGCTAAGAAATAACAACCTGCCTATGTGTGTGTTCTTGCTGTACGGGAAATAATTCGCGAGATAGCTATTTCTATCATATGCGCCCAATTTCTTTTTTAGCGACTGTTGTGAATTTATCTAAAAGACTGTACTGGCACAGATCGGACAACGAGACTCATACGATGCACCTCTATCTAAGTACCTATACTACTCTATGTCGGTAAGGGGGGTCGCACCCTGCCGGCCAAGTAAAAGTGGTTGTGTACGCTTGATCTAGCGACTGCTTCTTTTTTGCTTAAGCTAGTTCGACCTTACATGGATTTTTACAATGTAATTTTAATATACAAATTGACAGAGAGGGGTCTGATGGTTGTAGTTAAGTAATGGCTTAAACGGTGTAACAAGTGACTCTATGTTTTCGAGACCTGTTATATTGAAAATAATAAATTTCTACAGTTATAATTTATTTGTAGTATACGCGAAAGATAATTATTCTGTATTGTGCCGCAATTGTAGTTTGGAGCTTGAATTCGGCTTGAAAAGCTGTAGAATTCCGTGTATGTTTGTTTTGCAATATTTTCATAAAAAGCTCTATTTTTATAAAAGAATATAAACAATTATGTAACACGGAATTATAATCAATATATAACAATTATTAATTCTGTTCTAATAAAATGTTATAAATAACACCAGGACGAAATAATAAATAAAAATTATTAATTATATAATTTATTATTATTATTATTCAGTTAACGAAGGATTTTATTACCCATTAATTATATCGACGTGGAGAATATACGCGTTATACCTACAATTTGAGATTAGGTGTATCGACCTAGACATTCATGGTCGTCTGCTGGTTGGCTGCTGAACTGATGTGCTGTAGCGGCTGCCTCAGGTGCGGGTTGCTGCTCGTGTTTGTTGCTAGCTGCATTGCTATTGCTGTTACGGAGTTGCAGGAATTGTTTACGTCTGCTAGTAACCGTTGTATTTCTACGCACTTGCTCCCCTTCTTTCGTAGGATAAAAAAGTTGGTATTTACCGGATATAACCGAAGCAAATCTGATAGTCGCGGCGCGTCTCGGCGTCGCGTCAACCTCGCGCTCAATATATCTCGCGAGATACATCTCGTTCGTTTGTAATGGTGATCATCGTAAAAGACGGTCACTATATACATATATAAACACGGTGATCCATTTTAATCGGCGCGGCCGGATGACTCGGAACCTAAGCCAGATAGGACAAAAAGGTTCTGACAAAGGATACAGAGGGCGAAGGGGGCAACACAATAGGGCTAAAGTTTTTGATCTTGAACTTTATCTTCAAGGTTATTTCAATGTCAAAGTGATTTTTTAAAATGGGAATACCTATTTTTGACTGCGGATTCAGAAAGAACGAGAAATTTTACGTTTAAAATTATATTGAAAAAATTTTTTGTTAAGGTCATTTCAAGGTACAATTTCATACTGAACGCTATCATGACAAACGACACCCTCATGATACAGCTATTAGGCATTTAATTGAAAGAGTTCGTCGTGGAGACATGGTTCATCAACGTAGGCGCCATGAGTATGATCAAAATGATAATCGAGTTATAACTCTCCTTGCAGTAATTCATCTTGATCCAGACAATAGGTCTCGTCGAACGGAAAGTGAAATGGGTCTTTCAAAAAGTGCTTTTCTAAGAATTACAAGAGCTACAATTTGAGCACTTATAATAGCGGATTGTGTTTTGCCAATGAGCTTTATAAATGATACAAAATGATCCAGACTTTTTTAACTTTGTTTAATTTTCTGATGAGGCCAAATTTCAAAATGATAGGGAACTGAATAGGCAGTTTTTCCATTACTGGTCTGATAAAAAGCCTCTTTATTACCGAACTGTAACCCATCATATACGTTGAAGTGTTATGGTATCATACATGATTATCAATGGATAACTGATTGGTCCTTATTTTTTGAAGGAAATGTAGATCAGCATAGTTGTTTAAAAAATCATTTAAAAAGTCATCATTTAAGAGTCGATGAAACTTGCTCTCCAAGGTTAGGTAGTGAATTTTTTCGCTGATTATTTTTGGTGAAGATACTGCGCTTTTTCCTTTGGAATGTATACATGAATATGAAAATTATTACGGATAGAATATAATAACATGTAAAAATGAATCATATCATGTCAGTTTATATATTTTTTATTAAGTGTTAGGATTTGTAAATTTGTAAATTTGTAAATTTTGAAACAAGATTTTATGTGTATGTTTTAAGTTAAAATCGATACGTATAGATAATATGAGTATTAAGAATTGAGTTTATTATATATATCTGCAAAAAAAATTTTAACAAAAGTAAAATAGTTAAGGGACTTTGATGTGCCTTAGTATAATAAAAATTTGAAATACATCTTCTCATGTATTTTATAATAAAAATGATATAAAATATTTTTCTAAATTCAATAATATATTAAGACAAAAACACATGCATAATAATATATTTGATTATATTATGAATCTCTCATAGTAAAGCAAAAAAATTTCAGATAGCTAATATTTATACAAAATATTTTTCTAAAACCTTCTCAAATAGGTTAACAAAAGATAAATTATATAACACAATAACATCTTAAAACAAATGGATAAGTGCATTCTCTCTGCATCTCTATAAAGAACAGCTGGTATAGTTTACACAAAGATATCTAAAACTCAAAAAAAATAGATTTAACGAAAATGCAACTTAAGAAAGCAATGAGATCATTTATAAATACCGAGTTTATTTTCACATCATTTTGGCAATGCGTGGCCTCATAAAAGAGAGTCAATTATTTTGAATCATCAATGTTTTTCGATGAACATTCTATTTTTGTACTATTTTTTCTTATAATTGATTATTATTAAAATAAGTAGGTATGAACTTGCTAGGCCCGTTCCCACAAAGTTTATAGGTGAACAAATCCAATATTGAACTTAAATATATATACTCTATACCTGAAATAATATATTCTTAAATAACTTAACTAATTTGAATATATAGACTCTTAGGTTAAAGTACATAATCACAATGAAAATGGTTTGCTTTTCATTAATTGTGTAATTTAAATTAGAATTCATTTGGAATAGATTAATCAAATCTGCAGAAAGAATATGCAATGGAAATAAATATATCTTGAAAAGTACGTAAAGTGTAACATAATTTCTTGTACGAATTCAACATGATATATGCAGCGCAAGGTCGACGTGACACAGAGACGCGCCGCGGCCATCAGATTTTCTCCGGCTCTCGTCGAGTGCATATTTTAGAAACTACTCTCTAAGAACATATCGCAGCTAGACACTTGAGGCCACATACACGCCTGTACACATCCTTGTATAAATAACCGTGTAAACAACTTCCGAACCACGGGCACAATTTATTTAACAATATTATCGATTACACTACTTGTTAAATATAATATTCTTATAACACATAATAGTCTTGTTCTATTCTCTATTCACACGCTCGATTCTTTTGGATTTCTAGGTCCAACAAGGGAGTCCCACTCAACTATCGCGCTCGGGAGAAGCGCGATTTCACCACGAACCGCACGCTTTAACAACCTCCTTACCGACACTTGACCCGCTTTCTCGCGCACGCTCTCACGACAACGCTCACGCGCACCAGCAAACTCCTCACCGACACCAACGTATCTTTGCCGCGCATGCTCTCGTGACAACGCTTCCACGTGCCAACAACACCTCACCGATACCAACGTGCCTCCTCTGCTCTCTATCGGCACGCAGCACCTCTCTATCTTTCCGTTTAGCTGTATCTACCCGCTCTCCTACGTTGCTTCGCACGCACTGCTCACTTGCAGTTTCTTCCTCAGACCCCAAGCAGAGTGGCGGCGTTGACGGCACTGTACTCGCCCTACTCTGCCCAATTATCGCTAATTGCTCTCCCTTTTTTTTCGATCTGTGCGCTCTACGCTGTGGACCCCGTTTTGTACGCCGCATGTTCGCTGGGCACCATGTGCCGGATCGGACCAGCTGCATCTTGGCTTGTGTCCCTCGCACGCGTCATAAAGACGCCCGGCCGCCGTACCCGAACTCAGCATCGGTGCGAGCGGTACACGTTGCCTCCCGTACAAAAAACATAGGTGCCTGCAGTGTCCGACCTTCTTGCGACACTGTTGCAAATACCTCCCCCCTAGTCCAGACTCCCGCTGGAAGGCCTTGGCTACCGTTGCTCACTTCGGCCCCCGTCGGACGTATTCGCACCGTTCTCGTCCTGCTCCTCGCTGAAACATAACAACGCAAAAAAAACTTCCTCCTCCCATTCGGCGCTACTATTGTAGTTAGCTCTACCGGGGCGCAACATAGAGGTGCCACAGAATACCCTCACAGATATCTACCAGCAAGCCCTCTAGTCGAAGGACACATCCTGACGGCACAAAGCGGCTGTCGATATTCACTCCCGGTCGGTTACTTTCCCTCTCATTGCTTGTTCGTGGCGGCTGCGGCGCGGGTATTCGAGCCGGCTGAGCGGTGGAGCGTCGCTCGGCCACAGGCTCGACTCGTTGCACGATTATCACCGCCGTCACGGGATCGGGGGCGACGGGCCTTGCGTCGCCGGATCTGGAACCGATCCTATCCTCCTGGACCCGTTCTCACTCGATGTCGCCACGCTCCGGCCGGCCGCTACCTCTTCTAGGTGACTTTCCCTTCTCAAATAGTTGCGGTGCGGTTCGCTGCACCTTGGGCAGGACCTCAAATCCTCGCCCCGTCGGCCGCAGTTATGACAGTAACGGTTACTCAACTGTCGAGAACTCTGGCGCGTGCCATACCCTCGTTGCCAACAATTTAAGCAGTGATATGGCGGCGGATCGATCACTGGGTTGTTCGGTATCGCTACCAAACCGCCGAACATGACCCCCGCTCGCGGATGGAAAATCTAAATTCGGTCGTAGTAGGTGCTTGTGCCGTCGCCCCGTCTCGCCGCGCCAACGAGTACCGTTGCTTCCTTCCCACTGGCTCGGGCGTGGATGCCGTAAAACCCCGACCTCCCGACGAAATTGTCCACGGGCCCGACAGAATTGGAGACCTCGGTGGTTTAGAAAGGGCCGAAACCAAATCGTCCCTTTCTAGCCTCCTCGGATTATAACTTTTCTTCCGCCTTTTTGCCGACTTACCATGCACGTTCCTGGAATTCCCCCTCCCCTGGTTCCGTGCGCCGGAGGTCCTGCCGTCGGCATTATCTCTAAATGTTCGTCCTTTGGGACAGTGGTTCCATGCATCGGACGTCTTGCCATCAGCATTGGCTCCGAGGGTTCGTCCCAATCCTGGTCAACAGGCCCCATCGGTATTCCCTTTAGTGACACCATCCCGGAAAGCGAGAGCTTCGTTGGAGGGACCTTCAGTACCTGCCTCGGCCCTCATTGAATGATTGTCTCTAGTGCCTTCTTGACAGTTGGTGGGATGGCAAGTACGTGAGCCTTCGCGCTGACGTATCTCTTGAGCTCCTTCTGTGCTTCCCGATTCTCTCGCTCCGCGTTTGCCTCAACGTCTGCCGCCCCTCCTCCGCCAATCTTCGCAGACCCGGCGACCCCTCCCCCTTCCTGAGCGTGACCTCTCCATTGGCCTCTGCTTGATGGGGGCGGCACAGCTCGGCTATCCAGCATGGAATCGCTCCTTGGGCACTAGCGGTAGTCCAGTCGACTCAGAAACCCAGCCCATACCACGACAGGGGCCCGGCTACCTCCGAGCGATCCCCGATGACCTCATAGTGCACGCGCGCCCCCGCCACATCTCCTCGTTGGGTTGAATCCTTGCTCTCGTCGGTCAGTTCGTCAATTCCCTTTCGGCTATCGTCGGAGGTCAGGGTGCTCGGTGTTGGCAGGTTCTGCCAGGGAAGCCTGGTCTGCGACGGCCACACCGACGCTTGTTAAATCTCTTCCCTCAGTTGCCGTCGCCTCTGCTCCCACCTCATCCGGTTCCTCCTCGATGCTCATCTCATACCAAGGTGTGCCTCTCAGCTATGGCTCCGCCCTCCGTCGGAGAGGAGAGATTATCTCGGGGCTCGCCGTCAAGATGGGGCTGCTCTGTTGAGCCTCCTCAGCCATTTCCACGCTATCCTCGGGACGCATTGTAGAGCGTATCACTCTCTCTCTCTTTCTCTCTATCTCCTCTTTCTCCTCCTCCTAAAAAAGAAAAAAGAACAAAGGAGATCAGTGTTGTTGTTTCCTCTCCGCGTTCCACGGCGGCATATAGTGCTTCAGCTCTGACACGTGCGCCTTCATTAGTTGACAGTTTGAGCCCTCTCCTGTCCCCAACACATATACACTCGGCGTCTTCACCTCCATGATCGCATACAGTCCTTCAAACTTCGGTGGCAGCTTCGCGGAGAATTTCCTGGCGGAATTCGACAACAAGCGTACTATCCGCATGACGCTATCACCGACGCTAAATCGCACATCTTTTCTTCCTTTATTATAGTGCCGCGCCTGCTTCTCTTTAGCTTCATCCACGTATCTCGCTACAATATCTTGGAGCGCACCTAATCTTTTCATCCTATCCTACCATATTTCCGGCGCAATTCGTGAAATTACCCACTCTCCCTCGAACTCTTGGCGCAAGCTTTGTACGGGCCGCGGATGTCAACCGAAATTTAAAAACGCGGGCGACATCATCATTGATGCTTGCATTACCATATTTATCGCGTGTCTAAATTCATGAATGTGCGCGTTCCATCCTCGATGGTCGCCTTTAACAAAAGTAGCAATCATCGTCTTGAGAGTTCGATTGCTTCTTTCCACGGGGTTCGCCTAGGGGTGGTACGGTGGCGTCGTCACATGCCGAATCCTGTACCGTGCTAGCATATCATTTTTATTCTCAAATTCTCTCCCATTATCTGTCAGCAAATACTTGGGCATCTCCCATCGAAACAATATCAGTTACTCCATCACTCGGCTGACCGCTTTCCCGTGGGTCTTACGGAGGGACTTTAATTCCACCCACCGCGTAAATAAATCCTGAAAAATGAGAAAATATTTGTGTTGTGATTTATTCGGCGAAAATTCCATTATATCTCCTATTAGTGCCTGTGAACCATGACATTGTTCGCACTCACGTATGTACGTGCACACGTCGAGCTGAATTCCCCTCCAATAATATTCGCGCGCTATCCGATCATACGTTTTCTCTCATTCCTCCAATGGCACAACCAATCTCCATCCTTCCTCCCTCTTCACAATCGGATTAAGTCAAGAATCGTCTCGGCGCCTATACAAACGTGTTTGTATACATGTTCCGGCATACATCGCAACATCTGCAAGTACCACGGGTCCCGAATTTTCCCCAACCCGGTTACTACAGGCTCCCCGTCCTCGTACAATGGCGACAACGCACCGTGTACATGGTTTAATGCTCCTTTACGATGCATGATTTCATAATCCCACTGCTGCATTTCGAGCGCCCATCTCGCTAGTCGTCCCGTCGGTTCCCGCAAATTTTTCAGCCATCTAAACGCACTGTGATCGGTAATTACGGTAAACCTATATCCTTCGATATACGGTAATAATTTTTTTATCGCCCATAACACGGCCAAGCATTCTTTCTCCGTGGTCGAGTAATTTTCCTCCGCCGGAGAAAGTACGCGACTGATATAAACAATCGCATGCTCTCCGTCCTCGCTCTCTTGCGTCAAAACGGCGTCGATCGCATAATTGCTCGTCTCGCTTTAAATCGTAGACGGCCTCGAAAAATCAGGGCGCGCTAATACTGGAGCTTCCGTGAACGCTCGCTTCAGTGCTTCAAAGATCTCACACTGATCCTCCCACCATTCCCACGCCTGGCTTTTGCGCAAAACTTAAACTAACGGAATCTTAAGCTCCGAATCCCGCGGAATAAATTGCGCATTCGACCCCACCATACCTAAAAAATGGCGCCACTATCTCACATTTCTCGGTTCGGGATAATCAATCACCGGCGGCACCTTCTTCGGACCCGGGGGAAAACCTTCGTGATCGAGCAGAAATTTCAGGTAAGTTATTCGACTGCAGGAAAACTCGTACTTTTCTCTATTTATTGCTAGCCCGGCGCTCGTTAGTCTTTTCAATACCATCTCCAGCCAGCACAGGTGGTCTTCAAAATCCTCCGTTACTATGATGATGTCATCAAGGTAACAGAATATAAATGGCACGAATTCCGATCCGAAAAGTGCATCAATAAGCATCTGAAATGTCATAGGCGCATTTGTCAAACCGAACGGCATTCGCACGAACTGCCACAACCCTGATTCCGGAATCGTGAAGGCTGTATATTTACGGGTTGATTCCTCCATCAGCACCTGAAAATAAGCCTGTCTCAAATCGATTTTCGCCAAGTATCTCGCTTTCCGCAATTTGTCTAATATCGCATCCATATTTGCGATAAGGTATGTATCTTTACGCGTTACTTTATTCAGATCGCGAAAATCGATGCAGAACCGATAGCTGCCGTCGCACCTTTTTACCAGCAGCGGTGCGCTGCTCCAGTCGCTCGCAGATCGTTCGATCACCCCCTCCCTCCTTACACGCTCGACCTCCGCCGACACGATTTCCAACATCCGCGGCGATATCCTCTGTAAACGGTATTTCACAGGCGCGGCGCCCTGTACATCGATATGATGATCGGTCCATGTTGTAACTCCTAGCGCCGTCTTTTGCCGCGCTAGCACTCGCTCTACCACCTCGTCTACTTTTGTTCGCTCGCAAACATCGAGCTGTGAGATGCCAGCGCACTCCGCGTAGATCAGATCTATCCCGTCGCTGTTTTCGCTCGAAAACGATCTCCACCTGCCTTCACACGCTCTCCACATACACCTACCTAGCCGAGTGTCGCAAGCGAATTTCCGACAAAAGTCCATTCCTAATATCATATCTTGATGTAAATTATGAACGGCCTTGAGCTCGATCTTCTCCGTCACACCCTATCTCAAGCGCGGCGCTAAGTACGCCCAGCATTTTTGTCATGCCCCCATTTATATTCCTAATACACGTACCGTTCTCCAGTAACCTCTTCTTGTATCGTTCTGCGATTTTCGGACCCAATAACGATAAACTCGCCCCTGGATCAAACAACGCCCGACACACTACCCCCCCCCCAATATCACGATCAAAAAATTTCGATTCTCCCCGCTGATCTTCGCTAAACCTTTCTTTTTCGAGCCCGTCGACGTTTCCACAGCACGATCCCGCTCAGTCAGGGCATGATCGTATCTACATGCCTGACGACTTTCCCTTATTCTGCTCTCATTCGCAGTAGTTTTGATGCTGATTCTAACAAATTCTGTCGCGGTTATATTCGGGACAACCTTTCCGAACACCCCGTTCGTATTTGAGTACCACCACTTTTTCGTGAAATCTGTCGGCGAGACCGCCCGGCTGCCCGATTCATTGCGCGCGCTTATTATTTCTTTCAGCAGTTCATATTTATCCTCATGATGACCATCCCTTGGTATACAAACATCCCTCACCACGCCTCGAATCCACGCGCTACTTCCCGGTTCACTCTGCGCACGATCCGCCGCCGTTTCACGCAGCCCATCATTCTGGACTCGGTCGGCCGATGCCTATATCATCACGCTGTCGTCTCTGAAATTGGATCGCTGGGGTGCAGCTTTTATTTTCTCTGCGCCCCAGCTGACCCGGTTCCCCACTTTTCGTGAAGCGCGGTGCAATTCTTGCACGTTTTGAACGTGATATCGGGTGCGTCGCAGACTTGGCAGCTCTCGCGCGCCCGTCGCTCACAAGTAAAACAAACCATCAGTAGGCATTCCGAAGCCTGATGCTCCACTTTCTGGCAGGTAAAACACGCTCCTGGTAAAGTACCGCTCGTTCCCGATTGTCGAGATATACTATTCCGCAGTATGGTTTTCGGGGAGGGCTTCTGCGGGGAGGGCTTCTGCGATCTCTCAAGTTGTTTACCTATTTCGATTTGTTCGAACGTCCCTAAAAATCATTCAATCATTGCCCGTGTCTCATCGGCGCTCATTGCAGCGGATGGTGCTAAATTTTCCCCTTCTTGCGCTCGTCCGGTCCTCCATTCTTCACGGCACAGATCGTCGACTTTCATTCGCTCCCTTTCCCCTTCTTTTTACCTTCTGGTGCGGTCTTTCCGAGTTGGCTATTCAAGGTCGCACCGACAGCCTTCACCATTTCCGCTGTCGCCGCTAGTTTTGACTTGGTAGTCGAACCTACAAAACCGCCTCCCGGTACATGCATTTTCTCAGGCGGCGACAGCGGTAAATAACGACTGTCCAAGTCCTTCTCATGCTCTCATCGGCGCCTATAATGCTCTATATGACCCAGACTATCTACTAACTTGTCTCTCATGGCATTTCGTTATTCTGGCAACTATCCTCGATACGCTAAGTTTACTTGCTCTTGCTCCGACGGCGGCCTCTGAACCCGGAACACGATATAATTCAAACCCGCAATGTAATTTGCGAGCTGCTCTCCTTTCCCTTGAGTCCGCTTCTTTAAATCGTCCACTACATCCTGCCGATCATACTCTCCGATAAGCTACTTACGAAATAATTTCTTAAATCGCTCCCAGCACTCGATTTTTCCCTTCACCGTCGTATACCATCGCCGCGCCCTTTTCGACATTATAAACGGCAAGGCCTGGTATAAATCGTAATCGGTAATCCCGGTGCCCCCGCGACAATGGTATAGCAATTCGAGGTACTCCTCCGCGTCTTCCCTCTTATCTTCTCCCGAAAATCGCAAGCCGGCACCTTTCAAAACTCTTATTGCCTTTAACGTCGACCCACTAAAATCGCCGACAGACCCTATCCGACGCGACACGCTCGTCATCGCACTTGCTGCGTTGGAACCCCTAGATGTGCTTACACAATCTTTCCTACGACGATGCGACAAACACCCGTCTTGGCTATCAGTATACTCGTCACGCCCTTTCTTTACAGCGTGAGGCGCGATGGTATCGACTCCGTGTCGCCGCGGCTTGGCGCGCACGCGGTACCACTCTCGCTCGCGGGCTCTGTGTAGCTCCGGGGACAAACGCTCGCTTTCGTGTATCGCCCGTTGATCCTCCCGCCGCTTCGAATCCGCCGCTAATTCGTCCTCCAACGTCTGCATCGATCGCCACTTCGTCTCATGGCTCAGTCTCTCTAAACTCCTTCCCTTCGATCTCCCCACTGCCTCGCTATATTTCATTTTTCCGACACTTACACTACTAGCGTAATCGGCACTAATATTCGAGTAATATTCGTGTAATTAAATCGGCACAAATATTCGAGTAATATTCCCATTCAGCCGGATTTTCACGCCAGTACGAACGGGCATTTTCATCTATGACACTCGTCATTTCGCTGCATGCTGCTCCCCGTCACGTCGCACTGTCGCGTCCTCGATCGCGTTCCAGTCATACCATGGGATGATTTTATTCTCTGGCTCGGACGCGGCGAGTTCGACTCGTAGGAGCCCTTTGAGCAAAATCGCTTCAGTTTCATCCATATTCAACCCGCGACCGCGCAGAGCTCTTTGCTCTATGAGCAATTGCATGCACAGCACATGGTCGCTCATCCTGTGTTTCTACGGAAAAAAACACACGGTTTCTCACTCGTAGTTACCTAGAGAGAACATTCACACTCGCGCTAGTGCGACACCTACCTATGCGTACGCTGCTGTTTCCGGGCATACGCAATACCCTACCTATAGCTACGCGTACTGTTTGTACACGCAGGTTTTTCTTCCTAAACTTACATGTACTGCTTGTACATACCCGTTGATCTTGCTATGCGTAAACGCAGTGATAATGAATACGCGCCTCCCTGCCCCCGAACGCCCGTATTAATCGCGCGAACAGACGTGCTCGTCTGGCACAGCGCTTCACGGCACTATAGATAAAAGAACAACAAAAACACACAAATTTCGAAAAATCCACACGGAAAATTCAACGATTCTATCAGTACCCGCACGCACATAAATTCACTATTTATCGCGCCCGAAAAGAAAAACAAAAAAAAGAAGAAAATTTCACTTCACGAAGATGCAGTAGACTCACTACATTCGGCCTAATTTTGACACAAACGAAACGAAAGAATTCTCGCGATATTGTACACACACATACACAAAAACAATACGTGCAGCACTTCTCGCTACGCCAGTCCTAACGGTCGACACTTCATGGAATTCGACGCGCGGCGCAAACAAGTACGCACACACAAAAAAAACAGTCGCACACAGACTGAGAGCATACGTACGCCACGCACTCGCACACGTGACTCCTCTCTCCCACTCCACAAGGCTTAAAAATCTTCCTCCCCTCTCTACTGTGACGCAACAGAAAACGCTTCTTCGAAAAGCACTAAAACTTCGCGGTGCTGAGTGAAACTTCCAACGAGGAATGCCATTGTTGTGATGTCGTAGGTTTTATGGAAATAAATGAAACACATATATTCTTACACAAACAACTCCCGAACCACGGGCACAAATTATTTAACAATATTATCGATTATACCACTTTTTAAACATAATATTCTTATAACACCTAATAATCTTGCTCTACACACATTCGATTCTCTTGGATTTCTAAATCCAACAAGGGAGTCCCACTCAGTTATCACGCTCGGGAGAAGCGCGATTTCACCATGAACCCCACGCACTAACAACCTCCTCACCGGTGCTATTCCGCTTTCTCGCGCACGCTTTCGCGACAATGCTTACACGCGCCAACAACTCCTCACCTATATTTGACCCGCTTTCCCGCGCACGCTCGCGCGACAACGCTCACGTAGACCAGCAAACTCCTCACCGACACCAACGTACCTTTGTCGCGCACGCTCTCGCGACCCCTCTCGCACGCGTCAACAAACACCTCACCAACACCAGCGTGCCTTTGCCGCGCACGCTCTCGCGACAACGCTCACACGTGCCAAGAACACTGGGCCTTACAGCGGACTGCCTCCACCTTGGAGCCCCGCTACTAGGGCTGCTGTTCGGCCTAGGCTGCACACGGCCCTATACACCGACGCCGATCAGTTGTCCTTGTCCCTATAATGGCACCACTATCCGGCACTTTAACATAAAGCGCACTCGAGGCCGTCCTGATGGCTCGTCGTAACTCTGTCCGCGACTCTTCTCCCACACACGGCTCTTTTCAGCTTTTCTTCGTCCCGCTCTCGTGTCGCGAACGCTTCCCGCGACTACCACACCCACTCTCTTCTCTATCCGCGCGAAGCCTCTCTCTATCTTTCCCTTCTAACTATATCTACCAGCTCCCCTACGTTGCTTCGCAGTACACGTTGCCTCCGGTACAAAGAACATAGGTGCCTGCTGTGTCCGCGCTTCTTGCGACACTGTCGCAGATCATATATAAATCTTTGTTGATAATGAAAAATGTTAAATCAGAATGTTGATAAATAAACAAAAGAATAACAATCAAAGAAAGTATTTTGAATAATATTTATAGTTTGTTTCTGAATTATAAAAAACTTTTATATACTTTCATTTCTCAAGACGTCAATAACTACATTATAATATACAATAAACATAATATTATAATTATAAAAGCAAAGAAAATTGACGCTTATAGAAGAACATTTCTATACAAATCGTAGGATCCAGTTTTTGGGTAACTTTTCGTAGTTGGATTACCCAACCACTGGAAAGCGCCACTTTCGATAATAGATATATATATTGTAACATGTATAGGTTAGTTCGACCTATACATGTTAATATTTTTAACAAATAGGAAAAAAGGGAGGGAAAAAGAGAGAGAGAGAAGGAGAATAAAGATGAATATAATATAGAAAATTTATAATATTATAATATAGTTTTTACCTGACAAAGTTCTGTTAGTAAAAATTTTACTTGCTTTTTCTTGGTCATCGTCGAATATTAAAAGTAATTATTAATAATCAATCGTGACAGTAAGTGAAATTTGGCTTGTTTATATAAATAGTGCAATAGATTGTTTTTTCGATATAAAAGAATTATTGCCGAGGAAAGGCACTCAATCCGACCGGTAATCTGACACCAAGAGCTCACGTTCATTTCGTCGTTGGGTCTTATTCTTTTCGGCGTCGGTGTATAAAGGTTGGTGTATTTTTCTTTTTATATATTTATTGTGCTTTTGGTTTTCAGTGCAGTATTATATACTGCTACTTTTTTTTATCCAATTTCTTTCCGATTGAAATTATTAAATATACTAAATTAACTTTAGTACTGTGAGAGAGATGGAGAGTTATAATCATAGAATAAGATAGTAAGAGTAACAAGTGTGCATTTAGCTTTAATTGCTAGTATACCTTGTTCTTTGTAAGGTGGCGTTCTTGTTGCTCTGTCTTTTCGTTAGACTTATAAATTCACCTCTCTCACACCCTGTGTGAACAGATACGCACGTTAGTTGATCACAGGTGCGTATTAGGTAGGGTTAGAATAACAATTGTTATAATTTTATTAAATTAAATAAAAATTTAAGTTATTTTATTGATTAATAAAATAAATCTATTTTTGATTTTATTTTTTTTTTTACATAGTAGAAAATATTAGACACATTTTTCTCCCTGTACCTGATCATTTATCCGTCTTTCCCTGGATTACTGATAATTTATCCAAATATATTATTATTTATATAATTTCCAGGGTAAGTAAAAGTAAGTCTGAGGAATAAATAACAGCAAAGAACCTACGGTCCAAAAAGATTGTTTTAAACAATTTAATCCGCTCGGGGTTCTTTGCACCTCTGTTAACGGGTACATCTACCGGGTGTTTAACTATTAAGTACCCCGTTACAATATATATATATATATATATATATGTATATATATATATATATATATATATATATATAGGAAGGTCTGTATATATATATACACTGTAATAGCAGCTAGTCTTGACGGCTGGACGTGTCGGACAGGCCAGATATACTGGTGCAGAGCCCGTATGCAGAGTATTCTTCAAAAAATATATATTCTCCAAAAAATTTTTGGAGAAAGGCTGGCGAAATTCTACGATTATACGAAACACAGATACGTTCGAAAAAATTTTTTAAAAAATGCTGATTGTAAAAAATAAACGTATAAATTTAAAGCATAATATAAAAAATACATTTTGATATGATATGCAACTATTCTTTGAAATATTTTTTGTAACTTTAATAACACTGAAACAAAATTGCATAATTTTAAATAAATACATTTCTTGAAATTAAAAGAACGAAATCTTTGTTTAATAGAAATAAATGTTTTTAATTATTTACTTTGAATGGTATCGCAGCAATGTGCCTTAATTTTTCAATATTATCGATTTTTGAATGTTGTCGCATTACTTAATTGTCTGACGTTGTATTATTGCTCTGTACTCGCCATTCTTTTGTTTTTCTAGACCTTCATCATCCTCTTCTTGCTGAAATTTAAATGCTATTCTCTAAAATTAAAAATTAAATTATAATTTAAAGTTTGAAATTTTGAAATCGAATTTAAATCCCAGCTGCAAAGGACACCATGACCCATCTGCTTAACCCCCACTTCATTATTTAAACTTGAGTAGATTGTCGAGATACGACGAAAGTACATAATTCATCGAACTTCCTCGTAGAAATAGTTTTTTTGTAATATTTCTTTGTATAAATTTAGATATTTATACAAATAAATAAATGAAAATAAAAATATTTTATTTACGTGAGTGACCAATTTCAATACTTTGTTTTTTTTTGTGTTCGTTGTGCCGCCTGGAAAAGTTCTCTGTTCTAATAATGGATGTTGGAATTCCCAAAAAAATTCCTGAATATTTACAATATACTGATCATCAGAGTAGTACTAAATTTATCAATAGATAAAAAATATATATGGATGCCTAAAAATATAAAAATTCTTCATCGATTCAAAATTATTAAAATCATAATTATAAAATTAATCAAAATAGTATAATGAAAAGTGAAAGATTTTTCGGTAAACTTATTTTTAAAAATGCATTTAAAAAACGATTGATGTACTCTTAATAAATTTTAAAAAGAACATGAAAGGGGATTATTTTCAATAATATTATAATGAAATCAAATTATAGAAATAAAATTCATTCGCTTTTTATGTATTTTTTCCTACACACTCTTAATATTTCTCGATGCGGCAGCAGTGGCAGGTTCACGAAAACAACAACTTTTTTAATGTTTTAGAAAATATTTATACTTATTTTACTTTTTCATCTAAACGATACGATGTATAGAAACTAAACCTGTTTGTACAAATAACAAAAGAATGTTTAAAAATATCTCGAAAAATGTAAGAAGAATCTGGTCGGATTTTGGAATCTCGAGCACAAGAGGGATAGAATTTCATTATTTAAAAGTTTAAGAGTTCATAAAAATTTTGCATGAACTTGTATTTGCAAATCATCAAATATTAATTTTCTTGGCTCTTAAGCAACGATCATAGTGATCTTAGAAATGATAGATTATATCAAGTAGAACATAAGGAAATACAATAATTTAAAAAAAATAATGTTTATTTCTTTACTGACGATAAACTATTTTATTAATGGAAATATAGCCAAATAAATATTAAAAATTGTTCCATATCTAAAAATCTTGATGACAACAAACATTACTGAAGTCATTTTCTTTGTTCCATAATTTAACTGGACTTACTGATAAAAGTTTAAAATATTCAAGCGATTATGAGTTGATATAGATAGTATATTATAACGTATGTTGTAGTAGATTTAAGTTTCTCTGATAAAATAAAACATTTACGTTGTAACGTGAGTTACAAGAAAAAAAGAAAATTTTTAAATCATTAAGCTAGTATTAATAATCGCGTAAATTTATTTTCTAATTTAACGTAAATATACTAATACAGATGCGTTAGTAAACAAAGACAAACATAGAATAAATTAAAAAATGTAAATTACGTCTAAAATATTTAATATAAAAAATTAAATCTGTTTTAGGGTTAATATTAATTTAAATTAAATTTAAATCCAACCAATCAACCATTTAAGAAAGACGTATTACTCGTAAGAAAGAGTTAAAAAATTGCTAGCTCAGAAGAACGGACACACCCGACTTCTGAAAAGGTAATTTTTATTTTATTTAGAAAATTATAAGGAAAAGTCAGCAGAATAAAAGTGATTATATTCGAGACCGAATATAATTTATTCGGAGAAAAGACGCCCCTTTTCTCCGAACTAAATTATTATAATACTTCAGCAAAATTTCTACCAGATAGACTGCCGAAATTGCAAGTCATGTCAATAGAGGACTGACTAGACGACCGAATAGATTCTTTAATTTCTGTAAGATACGCTTGAAAGCGATAATTTTGGTACGAATAGAATTTATGCTTATTAAAATTTCTATCTTTTTATATCACTAATTAAGGCGCACCTTACAGTGATATAAAAACGAACGTGTAGGACTCCGAAACACAAAACAAGATTGTAGAATCATTCGCTATCGTGTAAGTAGACGAACAGAGGTGCGTGAGTAAATATAAGTAAATATAGGAATAATAGAAAGATAGATAGAATATAGGTGAAGGCCGTGTGAAATCTAGGAAATTATAATAATCCGATTAGCTCCCAAAACTTTTTAAATATATGTATACATAGATATACGAAAAGTGCAGGAAATCATACATAATTTATTCTTTCGCTTTTCTTACATGTTGCAGGTCTACATCGTTAGTTTTATTATTTATTTTATTTATTTTTGTATTAATTTTGTGTTTTAAAGAATATATTAATTGTTAATAGTTATACAAATTGAGGTAAGAGTTAAGAGTTATTCACCTAAAATCCAACTACCATTCTCAATACGTTCCTGCCTCTTCAAATGAACCCTAATAAAGAAACAATCAAAAATAAAAATTACTTTGATTAAGCGAAAACATTAATAAAAATATATTAAATGATTTAATGTTTTCTCAAAAAACTTTCGTAAATATTCAACCTACAATTAATTTTAATTCATTCCATAGACTGGGAACTATAGTCTATTTAGCGTACCGTTCTGTAAAAACTACTATTCCGCAATATTTTTCAACCATTAAAATTACCATAAACTGTTCAAAGACGGACCCGCAAGTACATGTCAAAATAATTTTTAAATTATATTTTCCTACTACTGTATTCCCACGTTATAAATAAGTAATTGCATACTTTTTTATTGAATAATAATAAGTAATACTTTCGGAAATTAAACGAATTGGCACACATATATATTTAAATATACTTCACTAGCTATAAATTGATTTCAATACTTTCTTTTGTTGAAATTAGAAATAATTGAATATAATCCTGAAATGTTATTTTATTACTATCTTAGGCTATAACTTTTTTCTTAAGAATTAAGAATATTTACATATGATTGTGAAGTCTAATTATATAATAAAAATATCATTCATATAAATACAATGTACTATAGAGAAAACCTTTTAAATTA
The DNA here is from genome assembly GCA_018907035.1 of Sycobia sp. Sy_11. Lineage (NCBI taxonomy): Eukaryota > Metazoa > Arthropoda > Insecta > Hymenoptera > Epichrysomallidae > Sycobia > Sycobia sp. Sy_11. Next base: position 572,994 of record JACCIC010000135.1, on the reverse strand, counting down.
TTAGAATATCCAATACACCATACTTGCCCCTTTTTATACTTTTCTGTAATGTAATTTTAAAAAACTAATACATACCTTTGATACGAGGGTGGTCCCAGAAGTACCTGGCCTGACCTAGAGATGGCGGTTGTTGCTCAAAAATACCTCTGATTTAGAAAGTATGCAATCTATAAAGCATATTTCTCAAGTTTGCAGACATCTTGATATTTAGTATTTGTTTGGCAACCATCGATAGTGAACGTTTTCAGCGAATATGTAAACATGGAAATATTGGTTATCGTTATGTAATACAATACTTTTATTTGAAAGACCTCAGTCCAACCAATATAAAAGCTGAACTAGACTCTATTTTGGGTGAGACTGCTCCTTCATTTGCAACAGTAAAACATTGGGTAGCAGAGTTTAAACGAGGCTGTAAAAGCTGCCAAGACGAGCGTCGTAGTGGTCGACCAAACGAGATGACGGCTCCAGAAATGTTGAAGAAAATCCACAAAGCGGTACTAGATGATCGTCGACTGAAAGTTCGCGAGGTAGCAGACATGGTAGGCATTTAAAAAAATGAAAATTTAAAGATTACAAAGCTGTGCGCAAGATTGATGCCGCATTTGCTCACAATGGCACAAAAAAAAAAACAATGGACAGAAAAAGGAGAAACGGCTCCAAAGAAGGCAAAGACCGTTCCATCTGCAGGCAAGGCTATGGCGACGGTTTTTTGGAATGCATGTGGGATAATTTTCATTGCCTATCTGGAAGAAGGAAAAACGATCAATGACGAGCATTATGCGAACTTATTGTAACGTTTGAGCGAAAAAATCAAGCGAAAATGACGGCGTTTGGCTAAAAAGAAAGTTTTGTTCTATCAAGAAAATGCACCAACTCACACATTCGTTATTGCAATCGCCAAAATTAATGAATTAAAGTTTGAATTGCTACCTCAAGCACCCTATTCGCCAGATTTAGCTCCCTCGGATTATTTTCTGTTCTCAAACGTGAAAAAATTGCTCGCTGGTCAAAGATTTTCCAACAATGAAGAGGTGATGTCGTTAGTTAATGGCTATCATGAAGAGCTTGAAAATTCTTATTATAAAAGGGGTAATTATTGAACATCGATGGGAAAAGTGTATAGAGCTGAAAGGAGATTATATTGAAAAAAAAATTTTTTTTCCAAAATCTTTAAGTTTCATTTGTTGGGCCAGGTACTTCTGGGACCACCCTCATAGATAATCTACATATTTAGTTAAAAATAAAATGCGTTAAGTACAGTATATTTATTCAGTTTATGTATTTCTTCTACCTAAGAAATAATTCGTTGTATCAAGTAAATATTTAGTCAAAAAAGTTTGAGTCTTCTGTAAATTCTTTAATTCATTAAAAAAATAGTTTATGCACTTATGCAATAGTTACGTGCTTTTACTAAATGTTTGTTTAATTATATGAAAAGAATATTTAGTTGTTAAAGAAACATTGCTTTGTTTTTAATAATTTTTTAACTGCTATTTAATTTATTCCCTTTTGATAAATAGTTAATTAACTTTACTAATTACTCTTATTAAAAGTAATCAATATTTATTTTAATTCAATTGGTTGTTTCTACAAAATGAGTTTAGTTATTAATACTAAACCATTTAGTGGATTTAACTGTAATGCCTTTAAACTAACTATATATGTAGTTAGATCAACTAAATATTATTTTTATTAAATCATTTAGTTAATATTATTCTTTTTTTAGTTGTATCAATGAAATATTTATTTAAGTTAATCGACTGAATATATGTTACTAATTCCTTTTACTAAAAATTTCATAGAAGTAACTAATCGTTTTTTTCAATGTATTATACACCCATTGTATGAAGTCACATTTCTTTTAATGCACATATTTTCTTACAGTCCCTATACTAATAACTTTATTTTTCAGCAATATTTAATTTAAATCACTGCTGTATTACAATACTTTAACAATGGAATCGTTTTTTAACATTTTAGACATTGCTGCACTTGCAGCGTATATAGTTTACTATGAAAACAATAATATGATGAGGAAGAAGACCCATCAGCGTCGTATTTTTTTACGTCTATTGAGTGAAGAACTATGTAAGCCTTCGATTGAAGACCGCTCTTCAAACAATCAAATCATGCGCCACCACTCAACCAAGAACGCAGTCGAGGACATACTCGGAGTTCACGTCGGTCCTGTGCCTACCGCTAAAAGAGATGATGCGCCTCGCGATACTACTGGTAGATTGAAAGTAACAGGCTCTTGTCATCTTTGCTATAGATTGACAATCAAATGACGTAGAAAGACCAGAAAGAGTTGCGTAGAATGTCAGAAATCCGTATGCGATGAACATTCTTAAACAAAAGTATTGTGCTCTGATTGCGTTGACTAAATGTAAAATTATTCATTTTCAACACTGAAATTAATAAATTACGTTTATTAATAAATCAATTACGTTTAACTTAATAACTATTTTAATTATTTATTTATAAACCTGTATTATATAATTATCATATTTGTATTAACATTGCTCATTTCCAAGTTCATAAGTCACTTATTTTCTAGTGGGTACCCGGGTACCCGGTTGTCCCCCAGAGCTACTTTTTTTCAACAGCTGAATTTTCATTAACAAAAAATTTTTTTATACATCTAATATAGCCAACAGCTTCTGAAAACGTTAAATCGTGGGGATACGGAGCCTCAGATCGTAAAAAAATTCTTTCAAAGAGTAATCGATAAAAATGTAACGAGGTGGGTACCCGAGTACCCGGTTGCTCACATAAGGGTAAATCACTGCTGTATTACAATACTTTAACAATGGAATCGCTTGTGAAAATAATTCATAATAAAACAAAACACTATCAAATAAATAGTTAATTAATTACTATTGTGTACAAATACGAGTAAGGCTTTTCAATTCAAACTTCCCGGGTTTATCGATTCGGACAAATGTTTTTATTTTTAAGTTGATAGTACTGTTAGAGTTATCTATGCCAAATTTCACGCAATTATCGTCATTTGTCATATAGTTAGGCTTGCGTTTTATGAATAAAGAGAAGTTGTCTTTTCGGTTTTTATAATGTTTGAAATTATTCAACAAAGATGTAGTATTAAATTTTGTGCACGAAATAAAATAACGGCCATTAAAACGTTCAGAATGTTGTAGAAAGCCTTTGGTGAGAAGTTAATGTTAAAAGCAAATGTTTTTAATTGGCACAAAGTGTTCCAAGGTCGAAAAAGCATTGAAGATGAACTACATCAAAGACGTCAAAGAACATTTACTGATGGGCTACACATCGACAAAATCAAAGAATTGGTTCTGCAAAATCGTCGATTGACTACTAGAGAGCTTACTGATATTTTTGAAAGTCAGTCAACATCATTTTGAAAGACATTTTCTGCCTGAAAAGAGTGAAATCTCGATGGGTGCCAAAAACACTCAATTTTTTAGAAAAGCAACGTCGCATGAAGGTCTGTGAAATGATGCTTTCGGACTATCAGAACAAAATCGAACGCATAATAACTGGAGATGAGACTTGGATCTACGCATACGATCCAGAAATAACCGATTAATCGAGGGAATATCGTGTCAAAGGAGAGCGGAGATCGAAAAAATCACGCCAAAGTCGCTCAAAAATCAAGGTTATGCTCACTGTTTTCTTCGATTATCATGGTGCGATGCATTATGAATTCCTTCCAACAGGCCAAACCGTTAACAAAGAATATTATTTGAATGTTATGCGTCGTTTGCCTGAAGCTATTTGTCTCAAAAGGCCAGATTTATAGAAGGACAACTCTTGGTTTTTCAAAATCGATAATGCACCAGCTCACATTGTATTGATTTTCCGTGAACATTTCGCCAAAAATTCAACCAATATCGTTCTGAAATCACGGTATTCGCCTGATTTAGCACCATATGACTTCTGACTGTTCAGCAAACTCCAATAACCACTCGGATACACGGTTTTGATTCGATTGAAGAAGTGAAAGCCGAATGGAAGAAGGAACTGATGGCCATTCCGGATTACGAGTATAAAAAATGTTTTGAAAATTGGAAAAAGCGTTAGCATAGTTACATTGCATCCGGAGGGATTATTTTGAAGGGGATGCATTAGATTTAGAATAATAAATAATGTTTTCAAAAGTTATCAATAAAGTCTTGCTCATATTTGTACACAGTAGTGTACAATTAAGTATTATTTTTATCTTAACATATTGCTGAATTTAAAAAAATATTTTATATAAAGTTTTTTAAAATACATATAAGATTTATAAGTTGTTAACTTCCGTGTACTCTTATTTATAATTCTATACATCTATAAATAAATTTTCTATCGTTACTTCCGTATAATAAGCTGCTTCAAAGCAGCGTCTACTCCAAAAATGTGATATTTCGCAGACCATTTTATACCATATACAGGGCATAAATATAAATTGTACTTCTGACTTCGGGCAGTTGAAGAATAAGTGCACGTGTTTCGACACGACTTCAACAAGAGTTTTAATTCGGACAATAGAATAGGTCTCGGGACGACTGCTGTAGAAAGTTTGGTGTTGGGGAAGTAGAAAATCTTTTGTAAAATACGTGAGCAAATGAATTTTCGCCTAACTATTTGACTTTTGTTAAAAGTTCTTTTTGTTTAGAGTTTAGGCATAATAAACATTTTTTCATATCCGCATGATACTTTTTTTAATTTACATTTTTTATGAGAAAAAATTCTTGAGGCAAGTATCTTATTATTAAATTTAATATTTAAGCGAATCATTTAATTCATTAAATATTTTTTCTTTCAGAATTATCTATCCAAATATAGCCTAGTTGAGAAGCAACCAGTTGATATGGAACTTCGTGAATATCGATTATTCCATTTTTTTTCTTACTCTTTATTATTGTCCGACGTAGTAAACTTGGTTCGATATCAGTTTGGACTGCGACAGTATCACAAACAATTATATAAATACTTTGGTCCTTGAATAAAAAGTTCTTTATTGTTTCTAAGGGTATCATGGCCAATGGATGAACAATCGTTGCTTCAAGATTTACCATTATATTCAGCATCAGTTCCTAGTTTTTCCAAACCTTTACCGAAAGTATATTGTACTTTTCCATTGAACCATACATTGATAGGTATTTTTAAAACTTACGTAATTAATATAAATGCATAGTATTTACAGGATCATAACTTTTTCATTGCATCATTTTAAGTTTTTTTAACTGCAGATACATTTGTTTATTATCTGCAAACAGATTTATTTTTCAAACTGAGACATCTTAATTTCCGTTGAATCACCCTGAAAAAGTATGTTATAAAACAAGAGTATTTTGTATAGTAATACTGGAATTTTGTAGAAATATCTTGCTTATATTAGAAACATAATTATTATATTTTCTTTAGAATTTTATATTTAAATTAAAAATATTTTTAGGAATTTTTATAGGTCACATCAATTCTATATCTGTATTGAATTTTTGTTTATATTATCTCAAAAGATTAAAATAAATACAAAGATATCTGTTTAGTTATATAATTTTTGGCCCTTTAGGCATTCTTTATTTTATTTATCTACTGTCAAAACCATATATTAAGCTTCTACATATTAAATTAATTTTAATTATTTTTCATTTTGATTAGATAGAATGATATCTATTAATTAAATATACTAATGCTTTTTACTTTTTCTATATTAATTGTTCATTATAGTAGTTATTTAATTAAAAAAAAATTAATTAAAACTACATACAGAAATATTTCTAATCACTTTCCTCAAAACAGAAATATATATCCCAAGACACTTTACTGATTCTAAAAATAAGATTTTTAAAAATTAAATAAATATTAGGTATATAAACTGAATTTATAAAATAACTTTTCTAATAAATAATAACCTTTGATTCCTTATCTGATAATGCAGACCAATAAAAATCTAGCATCATTTTAAATAAAACGTATTTTAAAGCAATTTTATGTCATTATGAGTTTTCAAACCATCACAAATATCTTCAAGTGTCTAATGTCTGTGATATCTGTACACGATTTGTGAACTATATAACTGCACTGATTCAGGTATAGTATTAATGTACAAAGCTGGTTTAGCTATGAGAAAGGTTTGAAGAGGTGAATATAAATGATTTGAAGACTACATCATAAGTAACCATATCCGAGCAAGAAAATTTCCAAGACAGCCATTCAATTTTATATTTTTAAGAGATAATTTAGTATGTATAATTCCATTGCGCTTATCAGGCTCCGACATGTACACAGTGAAAAGCTATGCGCACGTATAATCATTAAATAAGCAATATAGTGATATTGATTATTTAATATAATAATCGATAGCAACACAAATGCAAACTATAAAGTAATACAATGCGATAAAACATTGTGTATAATCTCCGATAGTCAGGTAATAAAAAAAACCGCAAAAAGAAGAATTGCAAATGAAGAGAAGAACACCACTATGGCAACTAACGAAATAAATAAAATGAACGATTTCACGATCGTTAAATATAACAAAACAAAATCAAAAGTTAATAAAAGTGATTATAAGTTAGTGAACAAAATGAACATGCTAAACAGTAGTGCCTACCTAACAAAAAAAAATTGAATGTAATACCGTGCAAAGACGTTGCTACAATGTCGGACAGTAATAAAACTACAGCATCAAGTACCGATGAAAGCATCAAGACAAAGTAAGTCGTAACAAGCAACAGCAACAATACTATCGTCTCACACGGTACAGACAGAATACTAGACAACCGCCCGCGGGGAAATATACCAAAAAAAAGAAAAGCCCTAATATACAAATAGATATAACACAAAGTAAAGCAGAAAACGTTAACTACAGCATAGTCCCTCATAAAAGCAACGCATCACCGTTAATACATGAAAATTTCAAGACAAAATACCTAATACAAAAAGTAATAAATATAAATATTAACGACGACTTTGCCATTAAAAATTTAAACAAAAATAAAATAAATATCGTGACAAACAATTTAGAAGTATACAGCAAGATGAAAAACAAACTAAATGTATCTAATATACAATATTATAAATTCACGCCAAAAGTGATGAAGCCTCAAATATTAGTGCTTAAAAGCCTAAAACCACTAACAAACGAAAATGAGGTATACGACCTCATGGACAAAAAATAGAAGGTATAAAAATACTAAAAATCAGTGTTCTAAGATCCACAAATGACTAAATAAAAAATATCTAACTTAAGAGTATTACTATTTGAAATAACTAAGGGTCTGTTTCGAAAGGCCTCCGGTAAGTTGCCGATAAGTAAATATAGCAATGTTGGAATGCATTTTACTATATTCCTCATGTAAATATCATAAACGGTTATGAAACTGACAGTTTTCTGCCGTTGACGTAATCAGTGGAAATAAACGGTCAGGTACGGTATTTTGACTTACTGGTGACTTACTGGGATATCGTTCCGTTGAGCTTGCTTCAGTAAGCAACTGATCACGCCAGTTTTCACAAAACAGTGTCGAACAGTTGATCGCTGCTGGTCGCGCTCATATACATGTATGTGCATAAGGAAGTTTTAGTGTAATAGTTTGCATGTGTATTATACATTTAAATCCGATTCTGCATTCAAAAATTATTGGACGACTAAGATGCATCAAAGCTAATCGTGTCTAAAGAGCATGGTCTCACAGTCCTCCGAAATTTTTTTTTTTTTTTTTTTTTTTTTTTTTTTTTAATGTTATTTAACGTCGCCCTATTTATGCTTCCAAATATCGGTGCTAATCAGCGACGGAGGTCTACGATGTGTTTGTAAACAAAGCACATGTAAATTATTACAACAGTGTCTGTGTCAATCGGCCGAGACCGGGATTCGAACTCGGATCATCAAGTTACTAGTCCTTCGCTCTAGTGATGGAGCCATCGTAGGCCTCCTCCGAAAATATAATGAAGACCCCCGGGTATTTCGCAGACCACAAGACATATGACCATGTAGTATCATCGTAGCATTATCCCTCCATACATAAAGATGTGTAAATAACTAATCCAGTAAAAAGGAATGAAAGCTAAACTCGCCCCTCAAGATTGACGTTCTTTTTCTATTTCAGAGATATTGGGCACAAAAATCTACATATGCACAGACTCTGAAAAAAGAAATACAGGTAAACATCAGATGGTTGATCTGAAGCCTTGCAGTCACGTTAATGAGACACAAAACAACGGAAATTTCAGCACGGAAGATCCATGTGATGAAGATCACAACTTAAACACTTATACGCGAACTCCAGCTATGCCAAATAGTAGCAAATCTATCTCCTAGAGTGGCTTATTCCGGGTCAATCACAAAGTAGATCATCCTAGGATCATCCCCCTTGAGCACTGTAGCAGGAGCTATTTTCTCGAAACGCTCAGGCTAAAACTCGAGTCCGCATGGTCGTAAAGTAACTAATCTTGCATGTAATACAGACGGGGATACTCGTACTTTAAGGCCTAGCCTAAGGGCATTCGCCTAATGGGATCATCTCCTTTTAAATTATACATTTAATATTTAACTAATTAATTTCTCGTCCCTATACTGTAATGATGACTTAGATTTTATGAAGCTATCACACTTCAGCTGCCTGTGTCTGGAGGGGCGAGAGCGTCTCACTAGTGGTCGCGAACACCAAATGCTTTCGCTATCCTACGTGTCTAGACTCTCTATCTCCAGACGTAGCAATTAATATATATGTTACTCTATAAATTATGCATATATGTGCGTTTTGTTATAGGCCAACAACAATTAAAATGGGGAACTAATTCCACGCGAGTGAGTATATAGTAACAGTACCTCCTAGGCAAGTTTCAGCTGCCATTTTGGACCTTGTCCATAATTACCGCGTCTGAGCAAAGCAAAATATCGCTTTCTTATGTTCGATCTCTTAAAAGTATTTAGACGTTTCTTATTCAAGCCTGGACTTCGGACGAACAACGAGATGGAGCTTTTCGCTGTCATCTAAGTGGCAACTCGCTCTCTCTCTCTTTCTCCCTATAATGTACATCTATACGCGTACGGCTGGCGCAGCATCTTTGAGCTGTGCAGATAACTTACCATCTGTTAATTGTTTATTCTAATTCTGTCTTGATTTAATAAATTTATTACTTTTATTACTTTTACTTCTCCGTCTTTGTCTTTCTCTGTCAATCGCTGTAGACGTCCCCTGCGATCTTCGCTTTTCTACGGGACACCCCTCCCTCGCCAATACTTACTCGGGCCAGCCGCATATACAATTTCATAACTTTCGAATTTGTGAGTCTCGTAATGCGGCCCAATATGTTCAATTTTATATACATATAATTATATATAACGAGTGTATCTTGATAAATAAAGTTTAATTTTCATCATAATTTTATGTCTTTGCTAGAACCGGAAATTGTTAAGCGCTTTAACAATATATTTTATAACTGAAGCGAAGAATTAAAACAAAGAATAAAAATTTGCTGAGTTAAAATAACAAATTTTATAAATCACAAGCTTCTCTATCTGTATTTTACAATCGGGGAGAGAAGCTATTAAATCATGGATATATCTTATATTGAGATTTAAGGAAATAAATATATAGTTTTCATTCAGTGATATTTTGATTTATTATAATAATTCTATGATCTTACCTAACCAACTGAGGTGCTCTACAGTCTCTAATTTTTTCTTAAAAGTATCAACTTGCTTCTTAAGTTCTCCTAAGACCAGACACGGTGTCGTTAAAGCAGCATCTTGGTAATGACAAAGCTCTTGCTCCAGATCCGCTACTCGCCTCTCTAAGGCACGCAACAGATCTACCTCCAGCATACCAGATGAAGCAGGATGAACACCAACCACCTGGTGAATCAAATTTGGATTACTTTTTTATGTACAGACATTAATAAAAGGATGCTCTATGATACAAAGATCGCGCTTTTTTATATACGAATAAACATATTTTTAACTTCAATACTAACAGAAATAAAGAAACAATATGAAGCAAAACTTATAAATTAAAAATTATCTTTATGGATCTTAAGAGATATATACGGTCCCTGCAGAGAAGCCCGAGTATATTTGAAACGTTGAACTCAACTTAGTATGATACTCAGTGAGATATAGGTAGGTCATTTGGTCGAAGGGTAGTCACATTTGCTTTTGCCAACCATATTTTTAATTTCATGTTGTTTTAGTCAACAATTTTACATTCCAGATTGTATAGGGTTATTGCTATAAACAACGACAATATTATTCTCATTATAACAGGCTTGTATGATCAATAAAAATATTTATTATATCGTTAAAAAATAATCGACATAAGCGTATTTTAATTTTTAACAATTTCTATAGATTTATAGATTTTTAAAATAACTTTAGGAAATCAATTACTAATTCAATGTCCATAAATTAAGTATTCAAATTAAAAGTAAATATAAAGAGTAGAAAATAAATTAATAAATTTTATTTCGTTTCTTAAATGTGAATAAAATTATATTGTTAAACAATGTGGATCTCTTCTTTAATAACAAAAATCCATCAATTTTCTTTCAGTAATAGTGTTTTTTCTCATATTATTATAATAAAAAATAATGTTTTACACAATTTTAATATTATTGTATTTTAATAGTTTTAGTAATTTTTATACAAGTCTATATCACTTACTAAGAAATGAGTAAAAATTCCATTTTCTCGACCACCTCGTACCCTTTTACAAATAATTTACAGATTCTTAGACTAAGAGCAAGGCACGTAACATTGGTATAAATAGCTTTAATATCTTATCACTTTCTCTTAAGGTGGTTCATAATTCAAGAACCGAACTATTTTCGCTGGTCGCGAAAGAATTTATACATGAAAGAAAAGGGACAATGTATAGAAGATGATTTGCAATGAATAAAACGAGCTTTCATGTTGTCTATAGCGGGAAGCATTACAAAAATCAATAATTTTTAAACAAAAAACTGGAGGATTTTTTCGCAAGTTTTTAAGTTTTTTTACACTGTGTGTAGCTTTTCTCTGTCTTTCGCTCCTTTGTACCCAGCTCTGTCTTTGTACATTCGATAGATGTACAATATTTTTATGTAAGATTAGTATAAGAATATATTGAGATTGTTCTACTTTCCAAGGTATTATCCAAAGCTTACTATTTTAAATTAAGTAATTTTTCAGATCAATACTATCATGTGGCGCAGTAGCGCCATGAAGGGGAGTTGGAGAATTGCCGGCATGGCGCTAGCTACATTCTTTACTTCTAAATTGATATTCCGAATTTTCAATCAATGATAAAAATGATTTATTACTTCTTTATCGACAATTTTCCAAAGCATATCTACTATTTATGACCTAAGGAATAGTTTCCCACTGGTATTTTTGGCTAAAAAGCAGTTTTTAATATAAATCTCCGTGTGTGACTATAGAAAATAGTCAGAAACACTGTTTTCTATATATATAGTAATAGTAAATACACGGCCAAAATCTAATCACTAAGACCATCCAAACTGTAGTAAAAGTCAGCATTAAGACATGTGTATAGTATAGTAAGATAATATATAGTATAGTAAGACAATAAAACAGTATATTTTATAACATCTGTTATAAAATATATATAACAGCATGTATAGTTTACACAAATATATCTAAAACTCAAAAAAATAATTTAAAATTAAAAATTGTACTTATGTCAACTGAATTGAATTAAATTAATAAATATTTTTATCGGTCTTATAGTCTTTATAATATCATATATTAGTGAAAATAATTTAAAATAAGCTAAAATAATGACAGTCAGAATGTCCTTGTTTATGATCACCCCCGTAGAATATGAAATAAAACATATTACTAAAAAAATTAAATTAAATTAATAATAAAATAAAAATAAAAATAAAAATACAATAATAAGTAAAATAAAAATAAAAAATAATGAAAGTAATTATTCTATGTTAGTAAAGGACAACCTAACTGCCCCCACCACCTTAAATTTAGGATCACCTACTTGTTCTTAAGAATTAATTGAGGATTTTTTAGGATTTTTGTCTTAATCTATTACTGAATTTAGAAAAATATTTTATATAAATTTTTTATAAAATACATGAGATGTATTTTAAATTCTTACTATGCTAAGGCATATCAAACGTGCCTAACTATTTTACTTTTTTTAAAAGTTATATATTCATAATATATTATTTTTAATAAAAATGCTGATTACACAAAATAAAATCTTTATTCAAGGAGATATTATGTAAAATATAAATATATTATTTAATAAATTTTATATTTTTTACATATATATATTCATGAGGTATGCTATTTGTCCCGAATGTACAAAATGATGTGAAAATAAACTATTTGTAACTGATCTCATTACTTTATTAAGCTGCATTTCCATTGAAATAATTTATTTATTATTATTTTTTAGAGGTTTAGATATATTTGTGTAAACTATACAAGCTGTTATTTAAAGAAATGCAATAAAATGCAGTTAGCCATTTGTTTTAATGATCCATTATTTTAAGACGTTATTGCGTTATATAATCTATTTCTTTTAATTTATTTCGGAAGATTTTAGAAAAACGCCTAACTATTTTACTTTTGTTGTAAGTAGAATAATTTTTGTGTTAATATTTGGAGCTTTCCGAAAGCATAATATTATATAAATTTTTCATAAAATACATGAAAAGATGTATTTAATTTTATTATGTTTCCCTTTATCACAGTTAATAGGACATTTGACTATATCAATAAACTAATTTCTAATTTAATTATAGAATAATTTTTGTATTAATTTTTGGAATATTCGGAAAGTATATTATAAAAAATTTTTATTAAATAATATTATATAAATTTTTTATAAAATACATGAGAATATGTATTTATACGAATAATCTCGTATATTTGGTAAGGGACAAAAATATTGCTGCATCAAAAAAAATCTTGTTTTTTTCTTTAATTCAATTACATTTAAAAAAGTTACAAGAGTATTTTACTATTTTCATTAAAGTTCGAATAAAAAAAATAAGTATAATATATTGAATACATAAATAATTTATGGATATATGTTTGTAAAGACATATTATATTTATTTTAAATGTGGAAACCGTCATTATACGATAGCACGAGATTATATATTGAATATAAAGAAAAAAGTTTATTGTGAATTATTATTATTATAGCTAAACAGAATTCTAGATTCTATATTGGACAAACAGGTAGATATTTAAAAAATAGAATTTATGAACATAAATATAGTTTACGTAGCTCACATATTACTTCCGGTTTAAAAGAGCATTGTTTAAAGATTTTACATTCTTTTGATTTTGTGAATGTGGATATTTTGGAACATGGTATTAATAATAAGTATAAACGGGAGAGTCTTGAAAGTATTCACATTTCCAGGAATCGAAATAATGTGAATTTAATGTTAGAGTCTGGTATATTGGACAGTGTTTATCATTCCTTATTAAATTGATTGGTTTTGGACAATTTGTGTAGAGGGGGAATTTATATTTAATTTACTAAATTTGGTGGTGGGGGTGGGTATACATAGATTAGAATATAAGGTTTAGTTTAGTCCCTGATGAGCAGCCGTAGCGAGCTCGAAACGTTCGACAAGTCTGCAATTAGGTAAGAGTGTTGGGGACAGTCAGACTGCACTTTACTAACAAAGAATTTTTTCAGCTAATATTTTATTTTCAGATTAGTCTACGGGGGTGAATGTAAACAAGGAAAGTCTGACTGTCATTATAATTTTAATTTAATTTTTAATTTAATTTTTAATTTAATTTTTAATTTAATTTTTATTTTATTTTTATTTATTTATTTTTATTTTTATTTTTTATTTTTATTTTTAGATTGAATTGATTGGACTGTAAGACCGATAAAAAAATATTTATGTTGGATTTTATATATAGGAAGGATAATAAATGAAAAGATATTATTTATGCTAACGAATCTACTGGTCTTTATTCAGATCTAAAGAATCACGTCTGTACTCTACAACTGTAAAAGCGAGAATAAAGAAAGCCGCGAGGAGCGCCGCAGGCGTCCGAGCGGCGCACGACACACACATGTGTATATACTACACGCATAATGCAGCAATTAGTATTAGGGCGAAAGCGCCGGGGAAAACGCACAATCCAACACTCTCTCTCGTTTTGTCCGGAGCTTTCGACCGACATACATATTTCATAACCGAATTTAATCATTTAATAATATTTAAATAACTCCGATACGTCTTGTTTCATTATTCGCTCTGATACATTATGCAGCATTGTTGATCTCGTTTCTCTTTAGGTTGATCAGTCTAGGTATGGACCTGGTGCTGGACTTTTGACTGCATTGTTCAATCAGAGCTAGTCCCAGTTCTCTTCCTCCATTTCAGGATCTGAAACATTTATATCATTTCAATTATTCAGTATGGCTTGTGTAATCCTAACGTGTAAGTCTGTTTCCAGGCTTTTCGTGAATATATCGGCTAATTGATCGGATGACTTTACCCAGTTTATTTCTACTAAATTATCCCGAACGCATTCCTTAATGTAGTGTTCTCTCCGGCTTATCATGTGTCGGAGACGATTGTTGCCATCGGTATTCGCGCAGAATTGGGCGGCCTGATTGTCGCAGTTTACGCGCAACGGATATAAATTGACATTTAAAATTTCTTTAACTGAGTTGTGTAAGGAGATCAACTCTTGACAGGCGAGACTCATGGCTACGTATTCGGCTTGACAGGTGGACAAGGCTACGCTGGGTTGTTTTTGAGTCTTCCAACCCACAGTATCCTCATACAGTCTGATCAGGTGTCCGCACGTTGTTAACGAATTCTTACAATCCGACAAGCTAGCATCGGAATATGCTTCTAGATTATTACCGGTTCCTCTAAAAATCAGACCTCTGTCAGATGTACCGGTTAAGTATCCGAAAACACGTTTAATCATACCCCATTCTACTTCCGTCGGGTTCACTTGGTGTCGACTTAATACATTCACGCTATATGAAATATCGGGTCGCGTGGCGTTAGCGAGGTACAGTAATGAGCCTACTATTTCACGATATCTAGTGTTATTTTTATTACTTTCCCCTACGTTATTTTCTTCGCGATCTCTGCGTTGTTCGTCCGCGGCAACGGCTATATTCATAGGCGTTCTGTTACTTTTGATGTCTCGATACCCGAATCGATTTATCAATTTCTCCACAAACTTACTCTGAGACAGCGCAATGGTTCTATTTGTTCGGTCGCGACGGATATTTATTCCTAAGTATTCGGTCGGATTTTCGAAGCGTTTCAACTTGAATTCTTTGGCTAGATTGTCTATAAGATCGCCAATTTCGCTTTCTCTTTCCCCCATAATCAGTATGTCATCGACGTACAATAGCAACGCGTATAAGCCGTTTTGACCGGTTCTGATAAACAAACACGGATCTGAATCAGCGGTTTTATATCCCAATTTGTTCATTATTTCTGTGAATTTTATGTGCCACCTTTTAGGACTAATTTTTAACCCGTAAAGCGACTTCTTGAGCTTTAAAATATTATCCTTGTTCGGTTCGGACGCCTGATATCCCTCGGGCATTCGAAGATATATATCTTCTTCGATGTCTCCGTACAAGAAAGCTGTCTCGATGTCTAACTGTTTCAGATTAAGTTCTAATTTATTAGCGATGGCTAGAAATGATCTAACTAGCGTCAGTCTAGACACTGGCGCATAAGTTTCTCTGACGTCGTAATTATTTCTATCTTTAAAACCCCGTATTACCAATCTGGCTTTATAAGTTACGTCACCTACACTGTCTATCTTGCGTCGAAACACCCATCGCGAGTCGAGAATATTCGGGTTCCTGTTCTGTTTATACATTAAATCGGTACTTAATCGGTATTAAATTACTACCATGGAGTTTAATTCGGAATCAATTGCTTTAACTCAGTTGTTTGCATCAGTCGAATTCACGGCCTCGCGATATGTCTGCGGATCTCGATTAATCTTAGCCAACAAGGAGTGATACTTTATTTCCGAGTTCGGTTCATATCGATCGTTGTTCAACGTAAATACAATGTTCCCGGTCTGCTGCTTTATTCGAGTACTTCTTCTCGGTTCCGGCCTTGGGTTTGGAGACTCTACCTTACCTATTTTATTTACGCTTTCAAAGTTGAGTTGACTGTTTTCGCTTCCTCCGTAATAGTCCCTGAATACTAGCTTCTCGATAAATTTAACATCCCGAGACTCAAATAATTTTTGTTCTTCGGGAACTAACAAAGTATATCCCGACGTGCTGTATCCTACAAGAAAACCCCGTATCCCGGTGGCTCCGAACTTCGAGTCGCCTCCTCTCTGCTTACGGAAAAACGCGACGCAACCGAATCTTTTCCACCTATGCGCTTCAATTTTAAAACCCGCTTTGAGTGTAGTTATGGGAATGCTAAAGTTAATGGATTTGTGTGGTGATCGGTTATAGATATATGTGGCTGTTTAACAGCCAGATCCCAACAATTCGTAGGAAGACCTGAATCCAACATCATAGTCCTTACCTTGTTTTCTATGGTTCTATTGAACCTATCGGCAACTCCGTTGTGTTGCGGAGTGTCTGGACAGGCCAGCTGTAGTTCCGCACCTAATCTATCAAGTAATGCTACAGTTTCGGAACCTGTGAATTCGGTTCCTTTGTCGCACCTCAAATAACATAATTTCGCGTCTTTTGGATGGGCTATAGCTACTCTCGAATAATCATCTAAAATAGTTAAAATGAACTTATATCCTTTGGGATGCGAAGGCGGCGATATCGGTCCCATTCTATCTGCATGCAATATTTTAAGAGGTTTATCGGCTCGTTGTCTCTTCTCCTTGAACGGGAGTCGCGTGCTCTTGGCCATTAGACATGCTTCGCAATTCGAGACTTCTAGTAAGTCATCCTGTTTTAAATCTATTCTGGAATTTAAGGGTTGCTTGACAAACTCTGCGATATAATTTCCGGACGCGTGTCCTAATCTATAATGCCATAACATGGCATCGCTTAATTTTGATTTGTCTGTTTCCCTTTTTACATTAATGATATCTTGGGCTTCTACAGTAACTATGTTTAAGCTGTCGGCAGGCAGATGCACTTTCCTATCATTCGCAGTCACCAGGAGATCCGACTCTCTTCCGGTGTCTGCTAGTGCATCTGACTCGACATCATCTATTCTATCTGTTTCTGATGCAACCTTATTTATGACGCTATTAATGATTTTAGTTGCTTCGTCTTTCTCTACGCTTTCCACTGTGCTACTCTTGCTTCTAGTGCTGTATGGATGGTTGTTTGTTTCTGTTTCTGCTAAATTGCTTGCTTCTATGTTTCTGCGCGGCCTCAACTTTATCACCCAAAACGGTGATTCATAATTACCTGACATAATCGATTTTCGCGCTATCGGGTCTATTATGCTTATTTGTTTATTATTTAATCTAATTTCCATTCCCTGCTCCGCGTATTTTCTCAAGGAAAGTAAATTCTTGGCTAGATTTCGCGAATACAAAACGCTGTTTAAATTCAATTCGTTTCCAAAACTTGTTGTTCCTTTGATGTTACCTATACCGTCTACATCTAGATTTGCTTGTTTATTCGCGCATTTAACCTTTTCTGTGAAGCTTTTGTCTAGCTGTTCAAATGCTATCTCACAATTGCATAAATTCTCGGTAGCACCCGAGTCCGCTATGAACTTCATGACGTTGTTTTTCCTCAACTTGCTCAAATCATTTTTATTGAAATAATTATAGTATAATTCTTTTAAGTTCTTACCTTGTTCGCTCGTCTCCTCGACTTCGGTGTTCAAACCGAATGGTTTTGCCTCTTTCTCACGAGGTGAGAATCTGTTGCGCTTTGGTCCGCTTTTGCCTCTGGTCGCCCACGACCTATTGCCATGATTGGGTCTGTCATTCTGTCTCTCTCACGCTTCGCTTTGCAATTCCTCGCAATGTGGTTGCCCGGCTTTTTGCATCGGTAGCAGTATATCTGGCCCGGATTAGGGCATTGTCTACCTACGTGACCATAGGCTCCACAATCGAAACAGCTCTTACCATCATCTTTAATTATCTCCCGAGGTGTCGGTCGCCTCCGATTAAATTTCGGAAACGATCGACCGCCTCCCACATTCATAGTGCTTACTGGAGGCTCTCTCATCGGCCTCGCTGCTTTGACCTGTAATATTAAATCTTTCAATTTTTCGAGTCTCATCTCGCCTCCAGTTGTACCTTCGAACAAGCAGTCCGCAAGTACAGTTTCTGGAAGCGCACCTGAGACAGCATTGTAAAAGATGTCTCGTTTTTCGTCATCCGATAACTTTCCCGATCGCGGCGAGCTTTCAAAATCACGTATTTTGTCTTCAAAACAGAACCAAAAATCCGCGGCGCGTTCTCTAGACGGCATGTATTTTAAACGATACAATTCCTTTCTCGCGGAAACTCTCGTTGTTCTTGATTCTAATCATTTGTATTCTTTTAGTTTCTCAACAATTTTCCTCGGCGATTTTATTTCTACAATTTTCATATAATAATTTATGTCTATATGGTTTATGATAATTTCACGAGTTCTATGCTTGTCATCCGCGACTTTTCCTTCCGAAAATTTAACCAGATTCGAAGATTCTATATTCATAACGTAATCTAATCTTTTAGTCTTTAACTCGGTCATCAAATAATCGTTAAATATTTCAAATTTAATTTCTGTTGTCAATTTGTATTTTCTATTTCCGCCGTTGTCTTTCGATATAACCGATTCTAATCTTTCCGTCAAATTATCCAATTTATTTTCCCGATTTACTTTGTTTAATTTTCTTTCGACTAGCGTGTTCACGGCTTCTTTTATATAACTCTCTAGTGAGTTATTTTCTGTTTCTCCATCTCTTATCTTTTCTTTTTCACATCTTTCATATTTTCTAATTTCCGATCTTAGATCAATTTCAATATGATCTTTCTTATTTTTCTCTTTTTCTTTTTCAAGTTTTTCACATCTCATGATCTCCGATCTCAAATCACTTTCGATCAATTCTTTTATATCATTTTCTTTCTCATTTTCTCTATATTTCAATTCTCCCGTCTTATTAGATTTTTCCGAATCAATCTCGGATATAAATGATTTTTCTGAATTATATGTTTTATTATTTAACATATTATAATCGTTAATAATTGACATAGATTTTGTTACGTTTCCATCTTCGCATCTTTTGTAATATCCTTGAATTTCTCCCTCCATGATTACCGGGCGGCATTGGTTGTATGCTCCAAACGCATATGGATTGGTTGGTTCCTCCGTTGTGTATGGTTGGTATTGTGGAATCGGTTGTTCTCTCTCTTCCTCTGTTTCTGTCTCTTTTGCCTCTGTCTCCTCGGGCTGGTTGGACTGAGCCTTATCCTCTGCCTCCTTTAGAATTTCGATCTTCTTCATCCTTGGCTTGGCATTGGTGGCCTCCCTTTCTGCCTCTCTCGGTTGAATGGATTGGAGCTGTGTTTTTATCATCTCCGATATTTGCGTCGCTAGACTAAAAACCATTTGTTGGTTTGTTTCTTTTTGCATTTCGAAGAGCATTTTTGAGCTCGTCTCGACTTATCATCTCTTTCCCTGCTTCCTCAGGTATGTCTAGGCGCGGTATTTTCACTCCTATTGGCCACTCTCTTTTCAATATCTCCCTTTCGTTTTCGTTTAGCAAGTTCGTAATCTGTACGATTTTACTTTCAGCAAAATATATTAGGAGTGTGAATAAGTCTTTCCCGTTTTTTGTAAGAGATGGCGCCACCAATACTGTGCGAGTATTCAATGGTTACATATGTCATAATCAAAGCTTATTCATATGTCATCAATTTCATACTAACACATTAGTTAAAATTTTTCGCATCATAAATTTTTGATATCGTGAAAATGTCGAAATTTGAGCCGAGTCGACGTCATTTGCGGGAAGTTCACTTTATTGGTTCAATTTGAAGAAATCTGCTGCCGAGACGCATCGATTGCTTTAGGAGGCTTATGGAGAAGGTTGTGTCGATGATTCAAGTGTTCGCGGATGGTTTCGACGCTTCAAAAGCGGTGATTTCGACGTGGAAGACAAGGAGCGTTCCGGGCGGCCGCAAATCTTTGAAGATCGAGAATTGGCGACTTTGCTTGATGAAGATTCTTGTCAAACGCAAGAAGAACTTGCTGAAGCATTGGGAGTTGACCGAACAACCATTTCCAAGCGTTTGAAAGCCATGGGAATGATCCAAAAGCAAGGAAATTGGGTGCCGTACGAACTGAAGCTGAGAGACGTCGAACGGCGTTTTTTCACTTGCGAACAGCTGCTTCAGCGACATAAAAGAAAGGGTTTTCTGCATCGTATCGTGACTGCCGATGAAAAGTGGATACGTTACGATAATCCGAAGCGAAGAAAATCATGAGGACTACCCGGCCATGCATCATCATCGACGGCCAAGCCAAATATTCATGGCGCCAAGCTCATGCTCTGTATATGGTGGGACCAGCTAGGTGTGGTTTACTATGAGTTTCTGAAACCGAATGAAAGGATCACAGGCGAGGTCTATCGACGACAATTGATGCGTTTGAGCCGCGCACTGCGAGAAAAACGGCCACAATACTCCGACAGGCACGACAATGTTATTTTGCAACATGACAATGCTCGCCCACATGTTGCACCGCCGGTGAAAACATACTTAGAAACGCTCAAATGGGAAGTCCTACCCCACCCGCCGTATAGTCCAGTCGTTGCTCCGTCTGATTACCATCTCTTCAGATCGATGACGCATGGCCTGGCTGACCAGCACTTCCATTCCTACGAGGAAGCCAAAAAATGGGTGGATGACTGGATAAAGGCCAAACCGGTCGAATTTTTTCGCAACGGGATTCGTATGTTGCCAGAAAGATGGGAAAAAGTTGTAGCTAGCGATGGCCAATACTTTCAATAATTCATTTGTAACCATTTTTTCACAATAAAGGCTCAAAATTTGAAAAAAACGGGAAAGACTTATTCACATACCTGATATATAAATGCTTATTGGCTCTCGACTCACTAGAGAGACGTAGATTTTACGTCCCTCGCCAAGGAGGTACAATCTATTCTCTTTCCAGATTCTCAGGAGCATCCCAGTTATGGTTTTCTTTTGCTCCTCTTTCAGACCTGTCAAAATGAAAGCCCAGCTTAATTCATCTGACCCTTGCTCTTAGTTGATACACGATACTTCTACTAAGGTTTTCGTGTCGGTGGCTGGTGTTCTCTCGGGGCTCTTTCGGTATACCGGCATAGCTTAAGTTCCCTTATAAGCTTTCTAAATGTACGCGTTTCTCGTCGCTAACTACCCCACCGATCTTACATCTCTTTTAATTTTCGATACAATTTTAAGTGCACACTATACGTCGAAATAGTCTTATCGAGTCTCTGCTCTAACTCTACACAGGCCTGTGATTTAACCGATCGACTCGTGCTCATTTCGACCATCAAGGATTTCACTCGTTTATATGTAATTAAACATCTGCTGTCCGTCGTGCAGTCGTGCAACCAGGAAGTATGGCCACGTGCTACAGGGGGACGTTCTACTATCCAATACAGCTACCTTGATATTCTCATACAATATATAGGAAGTATATATACCGTAATCTCTTACCGCTCGCACGTATTGGATGTTTCTTAACCAGACACCTATTTCACCTCTTTTAGTCTAAGGCAAACATGCGTAGGCGCCACTAATCAGATCCCTGTACACCGGGAGTAGCGACTCGTGTACAGAGAGACCGTCCAGCGCACGACAACGAGTTCTCCCAATTTTAAACTTTAAGCTTCCCCCTTAATGTCAATTCTATTTTCTTTGTATGAAGTTGGGATGCGTCGCCGCCGCACGCTGCGTCCCCGACACGGATCCGCTTGCCGCGGATGCGGCGAGATCCTTTCGCGGCACGGCGCATGCAGTCCAAAAACTACTTTACAGCATTTCGCTTGCAAGCGGCGCAAAATTAACTTTCTCTCTCTCTCTCTTCATTTTCGCCGCGTACGCAAGGCAGTGAGCCAAGCGCGCCTCACTCGTTCTGCAAGCATGTACACATTTATTCTTATTCTCTTTCTCTCTCTCTCTCTCTCTCTCTCTCTTAATGCTGTAAATTCCTACGTACATTGTTACGTATGCACGTATAGACGTATATATGCACATACGGCCTGTTTCATTTAAGCCTGTACGATTTTTCGATTCGAACTTGCTTCTTATTTCGATTTTAAAATGATATCTTATAACTGTGCATTTTCGTTTTTAAGTTCGCTTATTCACGCGAGAATCTATCTCCGCGCAGCAAGTTCGATCATTCTCTCTTTCCCTAGTCATTCGTACCGAGGGGGAGCGCGCGCTCTGATTGGCTGCGCCCCGCCCCTTGGCTCGCGCATGCTCAGTTCATTCGGCTGGCGGCTGCGGAGCGGTGCGCATGGATGCTTTACCATAGCGCAGCGGTCCGCGCGGTGCTCTCTCTCTCTCCCCACTCCGCGCGCGCTCATTCTCTCTCTCTCTCTCGCACAGCCTCATGCGCTCTCACTCGCTCAGTCGCAGGCGCTCTCTCTCGCGCAGTCGCATGCTCTCTCTCTCGCACAGTCTCATGCGCTCTCACTCGCACAGTCTCATGTTCTCTCTCTCTCGCACAGTCTCATACGCTCTCACTCGCACAGTCTCATGCGCTCTCTCTCGCACAGTTGCATGCTCTCTCACTCGCACAGTCTCATGCGCTCTCTCTCGCACAGTCGCATGCGCTCTCTCTCGCACAATCTCATGCGCTCTCTCTCGCACAGTTGCATGCGCTCTCTCTCTTTCGCACATGTATGTATGCTTTTGGTTATTGTGCACACACTTTCGTTCTTTCTATCTACATTATGCATGTGGTAAGGTTTGGTTACTTGCGGCCGGCCACGTGCCAGTCGTTTTCTACCTCCCCTTCTTAATTGGAATTCGTTATTTTTTAGAACTCTTTTTCTAAGAAGTAAAATAACGGTTTCCTAGTTTGCGCGCGCTTTTTGCGAGTTTGTCTTTCCATGCTTTCTGCGTGTTTCAACTCTCTTTCTTCTTTTTGCTTTGTAATTTCTATTTTTAATTGCAATTTTACTTTTATCTTACAAACTTCTTTCTGTGAATTAGCATTTTTGTCTGTTATTTTTTAACATTTCTTTAAGTCAATTTTAACATTTCTTTTGTTTTCGTAGGTAAGCAAACTTTGAGATGAAACTCGCATTTCATATGAATTTTTCTACATTTTTACTACATCTACTCTTTATTTTGCAGACTTACTATTTTCCTCTCTCTCTTTGTTGCCAATCATCCTTCCTCCCTTCCTTCTATTGTTTTTACAAAAATTTTCAAATTGTTTCTCTTCTCTTTACTCTCTTCTGTGAATCAAAATTTAAGAGAGAGAGGTGTGGTGCGGTTGAATTTGTCATTAAAATTCACTTTTCACTAGTTAAAATTCTACGGACAGGCCTTTTTTTTGTATCCGCACACACTCGCGATCACGTTAACGCGAATGCTAAACAGTCTATTCGGTTAAACTTGAAATTACACTAAATCTTTGTTTGCGCGCGAAAAATTCGCCTGACCCTCGTGTCTACGTAAATCACGTAACTCGAGAAAAACATTGCCTAACTTTCGCAGTAATGCGGGCTGGATCCCATAACCTGTTGGATTTTATATATATGAAGGATAATAAATGAAAAGATATTATTTATGCTAACGAATATACTGGTCTTTATTCAGATCTAAAGAATCACGTCTGTACTCTACAACTGTAAAAGCGAGAATAAAGAAAGGCGTCCGAGCGGCGCACGACACACAAATGTGTATATACTATACGCATAATGCAGCAATTAGTATAGGGCGAATGCGCCGGGGAAAACGCACAATCCAACAATTTATTAATTAATACATTTTTTTAATCCATTTTCATTGTATTTGTAGTGATTTAATTTTGTGCATGCGATGAACAGTTACTAGATTTGCATAATTTCCGGCAGTAAATAACAAAATCAAGTGGCCAGATAACATTAGGAAGGCGAGTTTGATTTATATATATATATATATATATATATATATATATATATATATATATATATATATATATATATAGATCTCCAAGTGCAGATCATAATTTCGTGTTTGCAAGGTAGATATGATGTCCAAGTGTTTCGGTACGACTGGGGAGCTTTCTCTTCAGATGGTAGAATAAAATCTCCAGGTGTCTCTGAACAACTTTTATGCGGAGTTTTGTATTTTCAGAATAGAATAAGCTGTTCAAGTAAATACGGACGACTTCCTCGGGTAGTTTTGTATTGACACAGTAAAAACCGATGTCCAGGTGTCTCTGAACAACTTCTACGGGAAGTATGATTTTCTCAATGTAGAAGCAGGTGTAAGGGTGTTTCGGGACGGCTTCCACAGGAAGTTTCGTGTTCAGATGTAATATATTGAATTGGACATACATTTATTCTCGTTGAAGAAATATATCCAGGTACCTCAAGATGTCACCTATCGGGAATTTTATTTTCGCATCGTTGAATCTGATGTGCACGTGTTTTTGAACAACTTTTATGGGAACTTTTACATTCGCGCGGAAGAAATAGATGTCTAGGTGTCTCACGACATCCTCTACCAGGAGTTTTGTGTTCCCACGGTAGAATACGATGTCCAGGCTTCTCGGGATGAAGCCGACGGAGTGTTTTGCAGTCTCAAATATCTTACGGTAATTCCACGATTTTCCAATACTATTTTCTTAACTATTTCAATGGTTTCTTCATTCAAATCGTCGTGCAAGGTTGTCCAGAGACAGATTCTTCATTGGTGTCTTCTCGGTTTTCTTGGAAGAGCTTATATATCTTTTACTTAGAGGAGACTCACCGTATACCACTTTCAACATTTTAAGTGTTACTTTATTGTGGATACTTAATTTGTGCAGAAAATTTAATGCAAATTCTTTGATGCATTTTTTGTAACAGGAAATTACAGAACAGTCAATGTACTTAAAACGGTTATGCCTTTAGCAAACAAACTGGAAATCCTACATAACTGAAGCGATAAACATATGTTCAGGACAAGTATATCAATATAAAATATAACATTAACCTCGCCTTGAACATATGAGTAAGTGGATAGTATCAGCTGAAATACAGCCGTGGTGTTTCAAAATGGGATCAATCGCGCTTTTGAGCCATTTGCCTTAGTGTGTCCGTGTTTTATTGTTGCTGGAAGTCGGGAATTGGCGCTTGCTTTCTAATTACGGCAAAGTGGTTACTGTGGTTCAACAATCACTGAGCGCGGAGCTTAGCTTTACTATGCGATCAAGAAAAGAAACCACACTATAAAACCCCCTAACACTAACTGATGGAATATTTAATATAGGACGCGTGATTTTGGGGTAGGAAATGAGGAGCTACAACTGCTAATTGAAATTTATTATATGATCCACTGCAAAACAATTTTACCCATCGAACAAATTGATAAAAATTTTGTTTCTGGAAAAGAGTAATCTAAATAAAAGAGTTAGGGAAAGGTGCAAATAGAACGAGTGAAAGGAAATTGACACGGATAACAAGAAGAGCCAAAAGACACTTTTAAAGAAAAAAGTGAAAAATAAGGGAAAAAAGCTAAAACTGAGAAAGTGAAGGACTAAGTAAATAGTCGGTCAGCAGTAGTATAAGCAATATTATTAACAACAGTGCTAGATCAAACAATAATTACATTACCCAAGCGGTGGCGCAGAAAAACTAAATGTGACTCTCATGATAAATTAGCAAAATGGGAAAATAGAGAGCATTAGTATGTAGATAAAAAGAAAACCTAACCTAGTGGAGACAGAAAAAGACATAGGAAAAGAAGAACCAGTAGCACAGCTCTAAACAAAATCATAGTCTGTATAGAGGTTTCAGCATATGCTGCGGACTACGTTGGAGTCCTTCGATCATCTCTACGTAAATACGAGGCTGACCAAGTAAAACAAGTTGGAATGAAAAACCTGAAAGCCATTAAGTTCATCATTTCGTAAGCGTTCACCAGATGTAACACTGAAGACTCTCAGTCGGTTGTCCTACGTTAGCCGGCTTCAAAGAAGGTCAATGTACCAGAGTCTTATGCTCTTATAGTTACGACAATAACGAAAAACAATAGAAAAACTATTAGGAAGTAGTTCTAAACTCGAGACTTCTATCACACAGTTCCAAAGCTTGCAAACGTGAACGAAATATCTTCTGCAACAATAGCGAAGGAGGTCTTTCAAATGATCTTAAATTTTAGGAAGAAAATGGTACAAATCAGGAACCTTAGTGAGACCAGAATGGATCTCCTTTTCAAGCGACCACCGAGACTAATCTGAAGAAGCTGAATAATTCTAATGAAATTAAGGAGGTTGTAAATTCGAAGTACCAACAATGTTACAGCAGAGTCTGATCGTTTATGAAGTACCTAAAAATTTATCATTAGACGAACTGACCTCGACAGTGTATAAATAAAATTAAGGCATAGTTTTATCTGCGGAGGACTTTACTGGCTTCTTTCGGCCTCGCTCAAAAGGAGCACCAACACATATATAGGAACACCAATCATACATAAGACAAGCGTTGTTGGAAAGCAGAAGAGTCAAAAGAGTAAGCGTTCAAGAAGTACGACTACGTAAGGGTCACTCGCTCCTATAATGTCAAAAGTTCAAATATATTTCAAAACACTGCAGAAAGGAGCAGTGCTGCTCTCATGGTGCTGTTGGGAACGATGCCAAGAGAAAGTATCCAAATAAGTCAAAACAGATCTTACGAATTGCAGGAAATCGAAAAGAATGAGTGACCATAACACTCTGCACACAATGTGTCCACAACATAAAGCTGCTATGGAATGCATAGTCAACTCAACGGATTATGGTCAGAACACTGAAGCATTGAATCAGTGAAACTGTTCTACGCTTAGTGCAGTTAAACGCCAGAAAAGCGCATAGGATCACTCCAACATTAACATCAAAATGTTCAAAAGAAGGAGTAGACATTCTACTTCTTTAAAGCCATATGATCGCAATCAATAAATAAAAAAATTTCCATCTATGGAGCAGGATGATCAATATAGAAAGAGGAATCTCTTGGGCGGCCGTAGCAATCCTAAACCCTGAAGGGACAGTCCTGAAACTGACCCATCTAACTTACACACTTCCTTGTGATAGATATGAGAATAAGGTGTTTAACAACGTACATCGTCACAGAATATTTCCAGGTGAGTCAAGAGATTGAAGTGCATCTTATGCATCTAAATTGAGTTCTGAATGCACTACGGGGAAGGAGTCTGCTGATGGCTATTGATTTCAATGCCAGATCCATTTGGTGGAGATCGCTTTATACTAAGTGCAAAAGGAAAAAGTTAGAAAATTTCATAGCGTAGTTAAATCTTAGGATTGTTAACATTATCAAGAATATCGTAACCGTCTCTAAAGAAGTTGGAGAAAAAGATGTCGAAATTACTCTTGTCAGTATGAATTTCAAAGCACCGTCGAAGGACCCCGTGTCAGAGAAGAATGGATCTCGAGCAACCAAAAAGAGATTAAATTTGATATAAAGGGAACAGGCACATCTACTAGATCAGATATTGCAAATGTACGTTTAAAAATAAAGCTCCACTAAATAGCCGTATCCACTAGTTCCCTAAATACTCCACACATAAGGCGAAATGGGATACCTTCTATACTGTATTAAAAGCAACATGGTATCAATTCTTAAAAGAAGAACTTGGGCTCTAACAGCTACACTGAAGAAAGCGTGAAATACTATCTTCTTGAAAAGTAAATTAACAGCAAGGAAGGTTTCCTGTTAGAACTTTAAAACAGAAAATTTGAAAAAGTCCTCTAATAGGGTTTAAAAAGCATTCCAGAGAGAGCGTGGTCCCTTACAAGAAGAATCTCAAAAGAACTTATAAAATAGTCAAAAAAGAATATTTAAAAAACTCAGATATAGTAAAGAAACAAAATAGCAAGCTTTTGTTACAGTTTCAAGTAATCAGAATCCTTGGGACATAACGATTCAAGTAGATAAGCTGTCCATCAAATAAGTTGCATGCAATATTAGAATTGATGATCTTTATACAACCAGCTGAGCACTGCAACGGAAATGTTAAACGAATTATTTACTCCACACCCGGCGCAAGACAAAACTATAGAGCATTTTGATATATGATGAATTACCAACCACTTCAGCTCAGAGATGCCCAGCTTGAATTTAGTCTGCTGAGTTGAATCAGGCCTTGATCAAGTTGAAGTTGAAAAACGGCCCGAGCCAGACAGATTAGATTTCACCATCATTCGAACAGCACTGCCGATAATCAGGCTAAACCTCGTCAACATCTGCAACTCATGTTAAAAATACTCTTCTTTTCAAAATAGTAGAACCTCGATCAAGCAGTCACCATTAGGAAAGGAGAAGACATGGAATCGGAGGATTCTGTGTCTTACATACTTATAAGCCTTCTCCCTATACTCGGGAAAGCCATAACACCTCTAATATTGAAGAATATAAATCTAATAACTGAATCACAGCTATCTTTTGAGCAATATGACTTCAGAAACGAGTGCTTCGCAGACAAGTACATTGTTTATTTGCGCAGAATAATTACTGAGTCGTCCAAGAAATATGTTGTAGCTATTTTCCAGGAAATTAAGGGTGTATTTAGTAACGTTAAGTGACCAACTATTATGATGGCGCTCTATAATAAAACATGTTCCAGGCGTCTCTGCAACTTAATAAGAGAATATCCGAAGGGCTGTCGAGTCCTCATACAAACTGGCTTTAAGGAAGTATAACTTGCGATTCATAAGAAATGCCTAAAGGATTCATTTTTTGTTCATCTTTGTATGACTTTTTCCTTACTTAATCCTCTGCTGTTGATGCTTACAGCACATTGGTGTAAACTCATTATCCATGATCTTCCATCTTTACTAGAGGGATATTCGCGAACCGAGATCGAAAAAGTTGTAGATTTCAACTTTTTCATTTTTTTTCTTTTTCTAATTATACTCTCTGTTTTAAAAAACAAAATGAATTACACAATTATTATATTATATAACGGGCAACTATTTTAATATTCTGACATAACATTCGTACAAATTAAATAAGATTAATAGAATAAATTTTAATTTTAGATATTATGTCATTAAATTTTTTTTCTACTTTTATATAAGCTTCTAACTTATTACATTTTCTCTTATATTAAAATTTTGTTTTTTTTTTTTAATTAATTTACATATGCTTTGGCTTCCCAAAACTTTGCATATCTATCATAGCTCGTCGGGCTTTCTATATAATTTTCTGCATTTAGGGTTTTCATAATAAATCTATTTTTCATCACTAGTGATAATACGATGTAAAAATGATTTATTTCTGTAACTCTACTGCACCATTTGGGACATGCAAAGTCACCTTTTGATGGCTCTCGGCTGTAATTCGTACGGCACTCAGTTACCAACCTTTAGAATCAATCGCAATGATTTTAATCGCAGGGAAACGGCTTGTTGCGTGACATCCAATGATGCAGCCAGTTTTTTCTTAATCGGACACCGATCTTCATTCAGGAAACTATTTAATTCCTTGTCTTCACAACTTTTCGGTTTTCCGGAGCGATCCGTATCTTCAACTTTAAAATCATCACGTTTGAATCGCTTGAACCACTTACGGTACATCGATTTGCAAGTAACAAATTCCTTCTCATAAATATTCCGAGCAAACGATAGGATTCAGCCGCACTTTTCGTCATATTAAAGAATCGAATCAGCGCTTCAGGAAAATGACCTTTATTTAGCTGGGAACTTGCCATAAATTTGTTCGATAAAACTTATGATACCGATGGAAATTCTAAAGTATACTATTGGAAAGATGTTGACAGATATATAGTATACAAATATAACATATGAGATCTGACATTTCTGTTCCGGATCGACTGGGGACGACATATTTTGACAAACACGGGGAATTTAATTGTACACACTATATAGATATAAAAAGTTGAGAACTTTTCAAATAGACCTTGTACATTTTATGAACTGTACGTGCAAGTTTCAAAGATAAAAGTTTTTTTATACTTATACATATATATAGATATATATATATATATATATATATATATATATATATATATATATATATATATACTATATATTAAATTGACATATCTAAATTTAATTAATCATAGTAATCTAATATAAAATCTCAAGCAACGAATAGAAATATTAAAAATAATCTGAGTAATCATATGTTACTTAAAGTTAAAGTTATTTACATTTGTCATGTATAAATATAAATCGTATATATATCCCGTATGGAACCAGAAAAATAAATAAGAACAAAGTATGAATTATTCTTATGTCGACTGTCCTGAATTAAATTAATAGCAAGATGATAAAAGACTTGACATATATCTAATTATGGTGGATCCTAATTGCTATACAATTCTAGATTTCATTTATGGACTACATAAGGAAAATAATGATTTTATGATTGGAAATTTATCAATAAGTTTCACCAACGGTAATGTCATTTTTAATAATACAAAATATCCCATCACTAACAGATCATTGCAACTATTAATTAGAAAATTACCAAATCTAAAACTTATTAACAATAACAATTGTCAAACTCGTCAGAAAATTTTCGAAGCATTGAATGCTGATAAAAAAAGTTATGATAAAAATAAAGAAAAGAATTTTTAAAAATTCTTTTATCTATGTTTACGAAAAAGGTGGATGCATTTTACCTTTATTTAAACTTGTACAATAAATATGCCATTAGACTAAATGTACTGGTGTAATGCGAATGAGTCAGTAAATTGACTAAGGGTATTGTAGACTGAAATTCTGCTGGAAATCAGAGTCCTGTGAATGAAATATATTATATTATCAAAGAGCTGCGTGAGGCTGTTGTAATATATTAATGCACAAACACAATAGTCCAATTAGTTTAACATTGACTGTCGACATATTTGGAAGTAAGCTAGAAAAAACTGTAGGTAGTCGATGTCCATCTGATATTGGATTTAAATTTCTACGCGATCGTGAATATGGCATCGAAAATAATTGTCTGTATAATCTTGCATCATCAGTTCAAATTAACTACTACCATTCATTTGAATACATTAAGAACTTATACGCAACACAGAACTTCAAACTTATTAAAGCGTTGAGCGAGATAAATGAATAAATCGACGTTTTACCAGCAATACCACTATCTATAATAGAATTGGAAAAAAGAATTGCTGAGTCAAGAACTTGGTTGACTTCGTGTAAATAAAAAATTAGATGTGAATTTATTGCTATTAGTAACAAGATAAATCAATTTCAGAGTTAGCAGTAAAACTTCACAATGAAGTATTTAAAGAAAAAAAAATAGAAATAGTCAGGGTAATGCATAAGCTTCTCATCGAATTTCTAATTGACGACAATTTGAACTACGTGATATAGATGAAACATGGCAAGCAGATCTCGTTGAAATGCACCTTATGCTAGAAAAAATAAAAGAAACAAATACATGATTACAAATTAATAAATATTTTTTTATTGGTCTTACAGTCCAATCAATTCCATCTAAAAATAAAATGATTACTGTCGTAATGATACTTTATCTAAACATGTATGGGTTGTATCTTTGAAGCGAAACACTGGTAAAGATGTGGCAAAGCCTTTTAATACTATTTCCAAGCATGAACGTATAGAAAAAAATCTGCATACATATAGAAGCAAAGAATGTTACAATGCAGAGTTTCAAGAACTAATGAGAACAAAATAAGATTAATCTATACTCAACATATAATAATCTCAAAGCATCTGCATGCGAGCGCTTCAATCGTACTTTGAAAGAAAAAATGTGGATACTGTTTAAACTTCGCAGAAATGATAATTCGAATAATATTTTACCGAATTTATTTATTGATTATAATACGACAAAGCATAGAACTATCCGTGTTAAACTGAAAGATGTTACATCATCAAATAATTCATACATTTTAAGATCACTAATTGGCAGAGCAAGAATGAGGAAAAAAATTAATAGGTTTAATGTTTGAAATAAAGTATGAGTGAGTAAACCGAAGCAAAGTTTTGAGAAAGGATATACAGCTAATTGGTCTACAAAAATATTCACCATCAACAGATTTGGAGCAACAAATCCCACAACTTATGTATCATTTAAAAGATTATAAAAATCAACCCATCGCAGGATATTTCTATGAACAAGAGCTTCTAAGAGTTCATAAAAAAAGTTCTTAAACGTCGAGGAGATAAATTTTTCGTCTATTATATTAGAGTTGTAATATTTTAATTAAAATATTGAAATATTTCAAATTTCATTAATGTGACGGGAATATCACATATATACCTCAAATGTTTCCTTTGCTATTATTTCATTTACAATTTTTCTGTAACATAACATTTGCTATAATACAAATGCATTAATAATGATATATTAGTCACGCATTTTATGTTATATTGCAAACAAATTACAGAAACAACATTTCAGTTACATAAGATCTGAAATATTTCGAAAGTGGTATGACTGCAAATTACATATACTATTTCAAATTTTGCCTTTCGCTAGCATTTCAGCTGTAGTGTTTCCGTAAAATAACATTTTAAATAATACAAATTCAATAATAACGATATATAGCTGAAACGTATTAAGTAAGAGTACATAAATATTACAAATGGAACATTTCAGTAATATTACATTTGAAGTATTACTAGTAATACATGGTGACGTAATACACAGTAAACAACAAATCACCTACATTGTCTAAGAGCAGATGGAATACCATTACTAGTATCGCTGTTCTAGCGGTTTCCCGTATAAAATCAAAGCGTTATTTTTGCTTGTATCTGTATTTTTTAATATCCTTCAGATATTCCACTTAAAGGAATCCTAAATCGAAGATAAAATGATTATGAATATAGTTTTTCATTTTGTTTAATTATATTTTTGAATTTTTTCAGTAATAAATGAAACATTGCTCACAGAGTTCAGCAATTACATTGTAAAAAGTGCGAACATTTCATATTGTATAAATGTTACGGTAATGTTACACGAATATTCCGATTAAATGACTAAGTAATGCTACAGAAATATAATTGATATATACAAATGTATAAATAATTTATATATGATTCGTAAATACAAATATCTGAATCCTTCAAAATTCTTTCGGCATAAATATCTGTCAGATAACAGTAATATATAAATTGAAAGATTCTCTATTAATTTCTATTCATTACCAGTAGGTAGCAGAAATTTTTTTGCAATCTTTCCGTAAGATTAAGATGTAATAAATGCAAACATTTCATGTTACATACAGGTAGCAGTAACATAACAGAAATATTTCAATTATATTACTGATATTGTAATATTAAAAATGTTATATTATACACATATTATTGCAATATAACCTGCCAACTGCGAAGTTACTTTTTCTACAAAAAGTAGACATTCTTACTTATTATTTCAGAGATCTGAGACCTATTTAAATCCACATGTTTTTGAAATTATAGTAGGAGAAACTTTATAATCAAACTGAGTGATCGTAAGATACCGATAGATCAAATCAGCTCAAATTTTGACTCAGGCTTCGACTGAATTTGTTAAGGCTCATGATTGCTTAATACAGCACCGAAATTTTTTTGATTTAGCATTTACCTTCGCTCAATTTTTAAGGAAAAGCCTAGAAACTCTTTTCCAGTAGTGTGGGAATCCGGACTGCTGAAATGATAATGAGACATTTATGTTATAATAGGATACTTTCCGTACATGCTACCCTTGTGCTCCGGCTTAGATTGTCTTGACTCCAAATGGTTAGCGTGCTATCGGGTTCTTTACATGCATAACGTCGCTGACTCTGTTTCGAGTTCAAAAGTCAGTTCCGGATAAACACATCTCCGCCCCTGACCGCTCAACCTGCCACCAGCAGCTCGTAATTACCTTTCTATCATTTATTAGTAATGGTAAATTTATTTAAATAACATAACTCCAATTTTGCATTGGTGTTCAGAGAGTTGCTTGGATGCCTTGAGTTTTCAACTTATTTGCTAATCCATTGTAATCTGATGCAAGATCAAAAAAATATAAAAATCAGTTCAATTCTAATCTAGCGTAGTTACGATGGGACATTAGAATGTTCAACGTGCTTACACGCAATTGTCCATCGCGTTGAGAAATTCCTCGTATCCCGATGTGGAAATTGACGCTGGAAATAAGTCACCAGCGTATCGAATGTGTTGGGCATATTTTCATTGCCACCGACCACAGACTTTCGTAAAAGTGATGTTCTTATTATATAAATAAATAAGTTATAAAATATTTATACGAAAAAAATTGCCATAAAAAATGCCAAAAATGAAAAATATTCTTATATTATTTAGATACAATACGGAGCATACGTGTCTTAAAATTTAATATATATTCAAAAATTTTTTTGAAATTTATTAATTGTAACCAATTATAAAAAAATAATAGTTTAATTTATAATAGTCTCCTATTATAAATTAAAAAAAACCTTCGTATTAAATAAATGCTTAAGTAAATTAAAATTTTAATAAGATTACCATTATTATTATTAATTTTATTTTTAGTAGTAATTTCTATTCCAGATTCTTCAGGGGTGATTACAAACAATGACAGTCTGACTGTCATTACATAAGTATAGCAGATTATAGTATAATTAAAATATTTATTAATTTAATTTAGAACAGTCCATATAAGTACAATTTTTAATTTTTAAATTAAGATTACCAACTTAAATAGATTTGGTATATAGAAGTATTAATTAAAAGTACAGTAATATAATTACATTAATTAAATACAGTTTATTATTCATAATTGTAACTGCAACTTAAATAGATTTGGTATATAGAAGTATTAATAAAAAGTACAGTAATATAAGTAAATTAATTAAATACAGTATATTATTCATAATTGTAATGGCACGTCTCAATAAATTTAGTGTGCATTACGTTTCGTGGAATATGATTTTAAACTTGAGCATTGAAAATCAATAATATATATTAAAATTCTACCAAATTTTCGATAAAGTTATAAAAAAAGTATCTAATTAATCTCGTAAGAACAAGTCAAATATTAAAGAATATTAATATAGAAGATGGAATACGATCTCTAGCTGTATTGAGACAACATCTAAGGGGATCTTCGTGATTGGATAGTAGAATACGATGTAGAGGTGTATTGGAACGACTTCTACAGAAAGTTTCGTATTTCATTTTCCGAACACAAAGTTCACCGTATAAATCATATGCAGATGCGTCCGAATGCAAAATTTGTCAAAGATGTCTCCCGATACCAGAAAATCATGTTCTAAAAACTCCATATAGAAGTCATCTCCAATTACCTAGGCTTCTTATTCCGACATCTAAACGCAAAGTTACCGTGGAAGTCATCAACTCATATCTGGACATCTTACGGGTGGATTGATAAATTTTCGGCTTGACCAAGACGCCTCTGTGTTTTTCGTAAAAATGGAAAAGCTGGAAAATCGTGTTGTCATCGAAAACTTTTATTTGAAGGGGTTAACGCCGAAGGCAATTAAAGAAGCGATGAATTCAAAACTGGGTACATCCTCCCCATCATATTCAACGGTTAAGCAGTGGGTTTCCGAGTTTAAAAAGAGTTGTGTGAGCACCTCTGATGAGCCTCGCTCAGGACGCCCCATTGAGGTAACAACTCCAGATATGATCGAAAAAATCCATCAAATATTGCTGAAAGACCGCAGATTAAAAGTGCGTGAGATAGCTGAGAGCTGTAAGATGTCATATGAACGTGTACAAAATATTTTGCAACAACATTTGTATATGGAAAAGCTGTGTGCAAGATGGGTAC
Source organism: Sycobia sp. Sy_11 (assembly GCA_018907035.1). Taxonomy (NCBI): domain Eukaryota; kingdom Metazoa; phylum Arthropoda; class Insecta; order Hymenoptera; family Epichrysomallidae; genus Sycobia; species Sycobia sp. Sy_11. Next base: position 537,160 of record JACCIC010000135.1, on the reverse strand, counting down.
CGCGTTTGCTAGCAGTCGACCAAAAATTGATTGGAAAGAACATTTCTACCGCGAATTTGGCGTCGTATACGCGTAATCCAAGCGAATTTTTCGCTGATTCGTAACCGTTGACGAAACGTAGATCCACCACTATACTCCTGAAACCAAACAACAGTCTAAACATTGGTTGGACCAGGACAGCCAACTCCAAAGGAGGCAAAAACAATTGTTTCAGCGAACAAGGTTATGGCTATGTTTTTTGGGATGTAAGAGGTATTATATACATTGATTACCTTGAAAAGGGTAAAACTATCATTGGTCAATACTACGCAAACTTATTGCAATATTTGAGCCCCGAAGTGAAAATTAAACAACCTCATCTGCCGAAGAAAAAATCTTGTTTCATCACGATAACGCATCAGCGCACACGTCAATCGTTACGATGGCTAAAATCAACGATCTGAAGTTTAAATTGATACCGCACTCTCCCTACTCTCCAGACTTAGCCCCGAGTGACTATTATCCGTTTCCTAACCTCAAAAAATGGCTTGGCGGTAAGAGATTTGCGGAGAATGAAGAATTAATCAAAACTGTAAATGGGTATTTTGAGGAGCTTGACGAATCAGTCTATAGAGATGGCATTACTAGACTAAAACATCGCTATGAGAAATATATCAGCCTTGAAAGAAATTATGTGGAGAAATAAAAAAAAATTCTTAAAAACGTTGTTTTTCCTGGTCAGGCCGAAAACTTATCAACCCACCCTCGTATTCTACCCCCCGAACGCAAGATTCCCAGTAAAAAGTGCCTGGATACACCTATATATTGCATTCTACGATCTGAAAGCGAAACTATCCGTAGAAGCTGATCCGAAACACCTGGACATCATATTCGAGCGTATCCACACGTAACTACGAGATTACTCGTAGAAGCTGGAATGAACCGTCTACATATTTTTTCTATATATATATATATATATATATATATATATACATATATATCTATATATATATATATATATATATATATATATATATATACATATATATCTATATATATATATATATATATATATTTTGCATATATCATAAAATAGCATATCATATTATATCATATCATACTTCATACTAATTTATAAAGACAAAGCGTGTTTTTGTTTGTAGACGATAACCGAAAAAACTACTGAACCGATTGTTTTGAAATTTGAATCTTGGGAAAGACATAGGCTATGTTTTTTTATTGAAAATCCTTTTACTTTCATTAATAAATTAATTTAATAGTTTTAATAATCCGTTCCACCAGCGGCCACTAGGTGGCGTCTTGAATCACGAACATCAAGTCAAAGTAGTCCGCTTAAAGTATTAATACCAGGCCAGCTCAAACGAGTGTTCATATCCAACTTTGGGATCGGTAATCGAAAGAAGGTGTGGCGTTAGTCGGTATTACCTTATTTGTTCTTCAGGTTAATCTGACACTACACTCATGTCTTATGGAAATCTTTTGATTTTTGTAAATTTTATTTTCTCTTACGTGAGAAAATCTGTCTCTTTCACTCTCTCTCTCTCTCTCTCTCTCTATCTCGTTGTCTTATAAAATGGTTCTGTATTCCAAATCATACTGAATATAGTTTGTGACGACAAATAATATTTTTGTTTTTATACATTGTGTTAACTTCAGAATTGTGACAAAAGACTGTTTTTTTTTAGTTTGAACAAAAAAAAATGATGTCAAAATAGGGTTCTTTTACCAACAACATCGAAACTATATATATATATATCATATTATCATATCACATCATATCATACTTCATATCATATCATATCATATCATACTAAAATTTATCAAGACAAAGCGGTTTTTTGTTTGTACACGATAACTGAAAAAACTACTGAACCGATTGTTCTGAAATTTGACACATAGATTCTATATTATCTTGGGAAGGACATTGGCTATGTTTTTTATTGAAAATGATTTTACTTTCGTTCTCATAAATATTGTATTTAGTTAATAGAAAACGAGATCCAGGTATGAAATCAGCTTTTATGGGAAGATTCATATTGGGACGGTCAAATACGAAATCTAGGTATTTCCAAACGACTTCTATGGGAAGTATTGTGTTTAGTTATTAGAAAGGGATGCTAGCTTTCTTAGGACGACCTTTACTGGGACTATCGTGTTTAGTTGGTAGGAAATGATGTTTACGTATGTCGGGACAACTTCTACGGGGACTTTCATGTTCGGATCATAGAATGAGATTTCCAGGTGTTATGGAACGACTTCTATAGGGAGTTTCATATTCCGACGGTAGAAGATGATTTCCAGGTATGACGAGACGATTTCTACGGGGAGTATCGTGTTTAGTTGGTAGAATACGATGTTCAGGTATATCGGTACAACTTCTACGGGGAGTTTTGTATTCGGATGATAGAATGCGATTTCCAGGTGTTTATGAACGACTTCTACCGGGAATTTTGCGTATAGTTGGTGGGAAACAAAATCCAGGTATGTCAGTACGACGTCTATGAAGAGATTCTTATTCTATCGTTCGGACACTTCCAGTAAGAGTCGTCCTGGGATACCTGGACATTGTATTCTACCTCGCCAACATAAAACTCTTTATAGCAGTCGTCCCGAGACATTTCCTATAGTCCGAATATGATACTCTCCGAAAACGTCGTCTCGAGATTCTTGGACATCTTTTTCTACCGCTTTAATGCAAAAGTACAATTATTATACAATTATAATATATATATAATTGTATGGTCTGAAAAATATCAACTTTTTGAAGTGGATGCTACATTGAAACATTTTTTTATACAGACACGACGGTAGGTAAATTACGGTCAATTATTTATAGAAATATAGATTCGTATATATAGAGTACTCTTTACTTAGATATTATTGAATTGCTTATGAAATCGGTTAAATTATTATCTCGGGCGAAGCCGAGACCGGGGATGCTAGTATATATATATATATATATATATATATATATATATATATATATATATATATATATATAAATAATTTATTTTCGTGTTTTTAATTAAATACCACGAATAATGTATCGGTGCCAAGTGAAATTGAAGCAAAAAAATGTTTTGCAAAATGGTACCTTTTCGAAGGTATCCTGAATGCGTGAATGCCCAATTTTTGATTCAATGGACAGTCGAAATCTGATATATATATATATATATATATATATATATATATATATATATATATATATATATTACATTGAAATCATATAAACTTAATGACTAAAAATTATATTGTAATAGATCCGAAAGAATAAAATTTGTAGAATTCTAAATCTAGATTTAGTACCAAAAATTTCTAATCTAATCAGTCAATATAGTTATTGCAAAGATTTTATCACATATTGAAATTTCATGTATTTTGGGTATAAATAATTTATATTATGTGGTTGAAAACCCAACGGTTAATAAATTTAATCTTACCTGAAGTATATAAGGATCGTCAGCTGTATTTCCTTGTAAATGTTGTGAAATGTTAATGATTTTGTCACCTTTATGAAGTTTCACAATATCCAGAGGTCCTGCCTCTGCTGCACTTCGGAATAGCTCTAAAATATATTAATACAAATCTTAGAAAGTATCTGGATAAATGTATTTTTTGATAAATTACTTGTAATCTATGTTATTTTTAACATTAAAAATTTTAATATATTTGTACTAAGAAAATAATTTTTCAAAATAAATAGTAAAAGCTTTGCGATTTGAGCCTTTAGTGTTCAGTATAATAAAATATTCGAAGGTAATTACTATCAAAAGTTAAAAATTTATGAACAGAAAGGCATGGAAATAGGTGGAGAAATTAAACGTACGCAGATGCATTGGTTTAATATTCAAAAAAATGACTTTATTACATTAATAATATATAAGTGGATATTCTCCTTCATTACAACTTATATCAGCAAATGTATCATTTGTCGGAAAATAACTGTCTTGAAGGTTCGTCGCTCTGCTACTTTCATTTGCTATGTTTCTAGATTTAATCTTATCATTTAATTATAACTTAATCGAGTTTACAGCGCTTTTTGCGAATTTCTTGACTGAATTACATACTATTGTATTGGATAATATAGTGATTAGCACAATAGGTATATAACGCTCGACAAGTTATGAATCGATGCATATTAAAGTGTCCGTCTCCTCCGACTTCCACCCATCTCTAGTAGCCATAGTTCAAAAATACAAATTCGGCCAAAAAAACAAAAAGTAATTTTCTCCACTTGTAGTAGAAATAAATATTTCAAACGAAAAGCCTATTTACCATAACAAATATTCCGTAAAACTCTAAAAGTATAGTTATCCCTCACTATGTTCTGTTCCTCCCGAAACCTTGATTATACTGCATCGCCAATCGTGGTATGATAAACATTTGGCTTTTATTATACGAGGGTCGATTGATAAGTTTTCGGCCTGACCAGGAAAAACACGTTTTTAAGAATTTTTTTTTATTTCTCAACATAATCTCGTCCAAGGCTGATACATTTCTCATAGCGGTGTTATAGTCTAGTAATGTCATCTCTATAGACTAATTCGTCAAGCTCCTCAAAATACCCATTTACAGCTTCGATTACTTCTTCGTTGTCCGCAAATCTCTTACTACCAAGCCATTTTTTGAGGTTAGGAAACAAATAATAGTTATTCGGGGCTAGGTCTCGAGAGTAAGGAGAGTGCGGCATTAATTCAAACTTCAGATCGTTGATTTTAGCCATCGCAACGATTGACGTGTGCGCTGGTGCGTTATCGTGCTGAAACAAGATTTTTTTTCTTCGGCATATGAGGTTGTTTAATTTTCACTTCGTGGCTCAAACATTGCAATAAGTTTGTGTAGTATTGACCAATGATAGTTTTACCCTTTTCAAGGTAATCAATGTATATAATACCTCTTACATCCCAAAAAACAGTAGCCATAACCTTGTTCGCTGAAACAATTGTTTTTGCCTCCTTTGGAGTTGGCTGTCCTGGTCCAACCAATGTTTAGACTGTTGTTTGGTTTTAGGAGTATAGTGGTGGACCCAAGTTTCGTCAACGGTTACGAATCGACAAAAAATTCGCTTAGACTACAAATGTTGTTGCAAAATATTTTGTACACGTTCATATGACATCTTACAGCTCTCAGCTATCTCACGCACTTTTAATCTGCGGTCTTTCAGCACGATTTGATGGATTTTTTCGATCATATCTGGAGTTGTTACTTCAATGAGGCGTCCTGAGCGAGGCTCATCAGGGGTGCTCACACGACTCTTTTTTAACTCGGAAACCCACTGCTTAACGGTTGAATATGATGGGGAGGATGTATCCAGTGTTGAATTCATCGCTTTTTTAATTGCCTTCGGCGTTAACCCCTTCAAATAAAAGTTTTTGATGACAACAAGATTTTCCAGCTTTAACTTTCCTAACATAGCCATCAGACTGAAATTTAGCTACAAGATATCTAAGGATGACTATAGTACTATAGAACGCCAGCTCAAGGTAGCCTAGGGGCGCCATATCTTGGTCAGACCGGAAACTTATCAATCCACCCTCGTATTTGGGCCCGCCTGATTCTTGAGTACATGCTCTAACGTTTTTTGCACATGGATTTAGGTATTTCGTATTCTAAAATGACATTTATAAAAATATTCAAAGTTTTTAATTTTAGAAATTTACAATATATTCATATATGTATATATATATATATATATATATATTTATATATATATTTATATATATACATTTATATATATATTTATATATATATATTTATATATATATATATTATATATATATATTATATATATATATATGATTTGTTCCAATAATTTAATTTTAATTTAAGAAATTTTTTCTTATTATATATAGAAACACGTCTGCAATATTTTCAACGATTCCGTAGCCGTAATTCTATTGGAAATACAACATTTTAAACAAACTCGTGGATCAACTTTTTTTTCCATAGTCACTATCGCCAGACATACTTTTTGCATCATAAACAAACAGGTGACAAACACACACTAATGGAGATATGGTGCTCAAATGTCACACGAGTATCAAGTAAGGTTGTATGAATGTAGCAAAAAAAAATTTTACCCATTCATTTTACGCGCGGAGTTTAAATGGACCAGACCGGGTCAAATTTGTTCGCATGGTATATATATATATATATATATATATATATATATATAACTGCCAATATGCAGCTACACTTACCATATGTCTGCTGGTGTATATTTGTGTGTGTGAGTGAGCTCCAGTAAGTACGCATGCCGGCTCCAGCTTTGCCTGGAAATGAGAATGAGAAAGAAGGGAAATACATTCGGTAAGAAACGACAAAGTTATTACAACAAAGATATTACATCAAATTGGTATGCGATAGCTCACGGCTACCCACTACTCGCAGAATCTACGACGCGTTGGGAAACTATGTGGAGATTATGTGCAAAGTCGATACGGAAAACGGGACGCTGAAAACCTGGAAAAAGGAAATAAATATGTGCAAGTATATGTTGCTCGTGAATGCGAACTGCAGGCGTTCTCGAACCGGGGATATGCGACGGCGGGCGAGGGGGAATTATTCCGAAAACTCCTATAATAATTTAATATTATAGTATTAAATTATAATTCTGTACTTGCGACAATAATTTAATACATAAATATTCTAATACTAATATAATATATTAACATAAGCCACTTGCTGCAAAGATGCTTCCGTTGTCGACCTCGCTTCGTCTCTCGCTCGTCGTTGCAGTCGGCCTTAGTGCTGCGCAGCTACTCTCTCTTTCTTTCTCTCTCTTTCTCTCTTTCTCTCTCTCTCGCGCGCTCGCTCGCTCTGCTGCTGTCATCAATAGTGGTGGCGTATCTCTCTCTCACTTGTGATAATACCTCCGGCGTCAGCTGCTGATGGGGAGACGTGGGCGCGTCTGTATGATGGTAACTGGAGGCTCCAACTTCCTTGTCGGGGCTCATTGCCGGGATTCTGGAATGCGTGAGAGCGGTATCGATAGGCCTCACTATGTCCGGGACTGATGATCAGGTTAGGACACGGTAGTGCGAAAGATTCTCTCTTCTTCAAGGCTGGATGACGAAGAAGGAAGAGCACTTGCTCCTTTTCTTTTTCGCTGCTCCGTTTTTCTTTTCATTTCGATGTTGTGTTAGTTTTACGTCTTTCCTGATGCTCCTCTTCTATTTCCTCTGTTGTCGTAGTAATTTGTCTTTCTAGACGAGTGTACTTCTGTGCATCTTCTACTACTTTTGCCGATGTTGTGATAGTTTTACGTATTTCCGGAAGGTCTCACCTCTCTGTATCTTTAATTGTTTCTGTTGATTTTGTGATAGTCTTTTGGAACGGGTGTTTATACTCCGCGGCATTCTTTAGTTTTTCTTCATTTTCGTGAGGGATTATTTGGAGAGGAAGGAGGATTAGCGCACTGCCGCAGTGTAGGTTGTTCTGTAAGGGCGGGAGGGTGCTGGCAATTTCGTATCTGGGATTCTCTAAAGCTGACACATTAATGTCTAACAAAGATAATTTAAAAGACGCTTGGTTAAATGTTTTTGCACCTATAGCGCTCCTAAGCTCTTCTACGATCTTTTGCATCGAAACCGGATTGATCTCGATTATGTCCATTTGTTGGAGCTCTTCCGTAGCTCGCGTCACCTCGGTTAAAACGAGGTCCGCACACGTTTGTATTGAGGGCCCAGATGTGCTTGCACATGCGATGCTGCTACGTCGATTGGGGCTAGCCCCCATGCTTCTCCTTGCTCAGAGGCGGAACTCCCCGGGATATCTATCGCTCCTCATTGGCGTGGATGGTCGGCTATTGTCGACTTCCGTATCTCTCAGTATCTTTCGATGCCTTGCATTATCGTTGTTGTTATTACTTGAACCTGAAAACGAATTTCGAGTGTTAGATTGGTGATACATTTTCAAGTCCGACATGTGTACTCTTTTCGTTTTCCTGTCGTTCAGGTCTCTTGTTTCAAAAATTACAGGGGAGATCTTCTTTATGATTTGACACAGTGCTACGAATTTGGGCGCTAGCTTGGCCGCAAATTTGTCTGGACCTGAGAATAGAGCGTGATTACATCTACCAACCCTGTCATTCAAATTGAAGTTGAATTGAATTGCCTTCGCCATTTGTTGTAATACCTAGCCTTTTTCTGGCTAGTGATGCTCAGATGTTCTTTCACCATCATGTGTATTGCCGGCAGTCTTTCATACGATCCAGCCAATCTGTCGATGTTAGACTTTGCATTTGCGCTACCACTCCCTGTATGTGCCGATATATCGGCATTTCGGGCGGGTTACGGCCGAAATTCAGAAAGGCTAGTGATGTCTCCGTGTTTCTGTGCACGGCGCTGTTCACCGCAAATACAAGTTCTGGGAGACGGAGGTCCCAGTTTTTATGGTTCTGTTCGACAAAGATCGCTATCATGGTTTAAGTGTCGTGGTTTACTCGTTCAACTTGGTTCACGTGGGCATGGTATGGCGTAATCAACTAATATACGTCTCCCAGATCTGTAGATATGGCTTTGAGCTAATTATTGGAAAATTTCGCGCCATTGTCCGTTATTAAATATTTGCGGCAGCCCCACTTGTAAAAGAAAAATAAAAACACAATTTATTTTAATGCAAGAAAACTCGTGAACTCCGTGAAACAGCCGTTTTTAGCAAAAAATAAAAGGTGAACAGAACCGAGGCTGCGCGGCGCGCCGACTTTTATTGGGTTTCCCCACTCTCAAACCTAATTTCGGCCGGCGAGTAATCAAGCGTCCTAGTGGCTACCGCTTTTCCGCGCGGCTGATTAACATTGCGCTCTAGCCCCTCTCGTTTCATCGTTCGAATAAAATTCCCGCGCGTGGCTGAAGGCGGGAAAGATCTTTGCTTTTCACTATAGACAAGCGTGTGTCTGCAGTCTGACGGCCCCAGAGCCTTCCTCCTGCGGAAAACTTCGTGCAAGTTGACTTGGTCCTCCAGGAATACAAGTATTCCCGAGATGAATCTACCGGCCTAGAGAAATATTTGGGAATATTTCTCTTACCGTGGTCTTACGAGTCTAAATAGTGCTCTAAATGGCTTAGCATATGAGAGTTGCGATCTACTTCCCATACAATTAAAGACGTCACGTGCGAAATTTCACACGGCGGTCTCACTTTCATTACGCGAGAAGAAATATATTTTTATAAATATATGTAATACATTATTTATACATTCCATTCGTTGCATGTTTACATATTATAGCAACATAAACAAATAATAATCTTATAATTAATTTTCGTAGAATCACAAACACTATTTACATTTTATTATTACTTATATTTAATTAAGCCTAAATTTAATCGGAATATAACAAAGCAGAACAATTTTAATTCAGAGTATAATCAAATGAATAATAAATCACTATTATAATAATAAACACAGTTTCTTACCATTTAAATAAAATTATAAATCAAATCACGTTTTTTAATTCTTAACACCACTTGAAGATGATTTGCTCTTCAAATGCCTTGGCGATTGCCTGACTATTGGCCTTTTTTAGTGAAAACCAGGTGCGGGGGGGGGGCTTAAAAAGGGCTCCATTATATCTGCCGCAACGCTGGTCGGCGGTTCTTCTATATTTCTTTGTACCATTAATTCGTTGCGACACCTTGCATATTTGGCACACTGGGCAGCACTTGACGTACTTGTCTCTTCTCGCTCCAGGCCAGTAATAATTCTGGCTCGCTTTTTTCAGTATTTTGTGTGTGTCCTGACGTTGGTCTCTTATGGCACTCACGAAGCACCCACTCTCGATCACCTAGCGGTACGACTCGCTTCCAGTTGCACCCACTGCTGCCTAACGTCTCCGTAAGTATCTTTGGGCGATGTTTACATATATTATTATCTTTTATTGCCCAGCCCGGGTATTTGTTTTGTTGTTTTTAGATTTCTCTAATCTTTCTTAGTTCTCCGTGTTAGTTCTTATTTCAATTAGATTTGCTGCCCTATCAATTGCAGATCATCGATTGATTTGAAATCATTCCTGTCCATCTTATCCAGATATGATGAGTGCAGATTTGACTAGATTCTATCGATTTGTTATTCCTAATTGAGTGCTTGTATCATCCTGTCTATCAGTATACGCATTCCGCGGAGATATGAACCGATAGCTTCATACCGAAGCTTGCGTTCGATCGCGCAGCTCTCCCTCTAGCTGTAGAATATAATTAATTGACTGGAATTGGTGGTGCAAGGCTATTTGAAAATTTCAAATGCAAGGCTATTTTTTTCCTCTTTGTTGCATCAATTTTTATAGAGGGGCCTGGTCCAGAGCCGTGCTGATCCACTCAGAATTCCGGGGATCAATTTCAAAATGTCCGTTGCAGGCATATCTAAGCTATACAGAGTCTCTTCTAGTCGTTCGATAAATTCCTCCACATCTTCTCGAGGGGCTCCAGTGAACTGTATGCGCTACCATCGTAACAGCTGTCCGTTACACGTTTCTTTCACGTATGTGTTCTAGAACGATCTGCTCGACGTTATTGGTCGTGATTCCGTGGATGTTGGCTGTGCTTCTGGCGATATGTTGGGCAAGCCATTATATGTAGGTTAAACGAGGCGTGCAAATATAATTCTGTAAAATCGGGAGATTCTCTTACGCAATTCTTGTTTTAAAATTCATAAAGGTTTACCTTTTTAACGATTTTTTTCTTCGCATCTATATTATCTCGTCCGGTTTTTTTTATGTTGTTAATGCTTTGTTTTTATTGATATTTTTGTTATTTGTTGACAAATTGGTACTATTCGCTGCTAACAGTAGGTTTCTTTCAGATAGATGTGATTCAAATAATAATATTATTATTTATATTATCATTATGGTCTAATGTCAGTATCAATTTTGCACACATCTCGTCTATTTATTTTTCGTGCGTGTTAATTTTTTAAATTATATACATTTCCTTATAACTTCATTTCGTCACTTATATTATTTATTAATAATATTCGCGCTATTATTTATTGATACCGTTATGAACACGTTCAGAATATTAATTATATCTTTGCTATAAAGATTTATCGATTCTGTTAATTTGTTTTCAAGAAAAAGAAAGAGGTTTATCCTTTATTACTTTTGTGTCTAAACTTTAATCCTTAACACTTTTAAATTAATAGTAATTAATTATGAGGTGTGATAATTAAGTAATGTGAACAGTTTTATTTCTCGGCCTGTGGTAACACAGGGAACCTGTATCTCGATTGAGGCCTTGAAGACCATTGTACGATCATTTCTTCGCCAGCTGTTAAGTTTTTTGTAACTACACGGAAGTAGTGTACGTTACTAAAATGGAACAGAAAAATATAGAGCAACGATACGCGATAAAATTTTGTGCGCAATTCAGCGAAACCGGGACAGAAACTTACGAAAAAGTACTTAAAAAATATGCTAGTGATGCTCTGAGTCGTAGTCAGGTGTTTTGGTGGTATGCCGATTTTAAAATAGACCGTAAGACCATAAAAAATAAGGCGTCCGCGCCCTTGTTCATCAAGACCGGCGAATAATCATTCAAATGTTGGCCAACGAGTTGAATATCAACCGAGAAACAGTTGAAAGATTTTAATCGATGATTTCGCCATGAAAAAACTGTGCGCGAAGATAGTACCGAAGAACCATTCAGATGAGCATAAAGCCCACTGAATGAATATCGCTCAAGATTGTCTCGAGCAGGTTGAAAGTGATCCACTCTTCTCGATCGATCGAGTTATTAATGGCGATAAAAGTTGGTTCTTTTAATATGACTTGGGAACTAAACGACAAAGCCAACAGTGGCTGTCCCCTGGAGCGCCAAGGCTAAAGAAGGCGAAAATGACCAGGTCCAAAGTGAAAACCATATTCATTTGCTTCTTCAAAAGCAAAAGGGTGATTTACAAAGAATTTGTACTACCTGGAAATTTCGTAAATCAAGTATTCTACCGCAATGTGCTCGAAAAATTGCGAAAAAGGATGCTCAGAGTGTGTCCAGAGATCGCTAAGACTTGGATTCTACATCACAACAATGCTCTCTGTCACAGTGAATACAGTGTCTCAGTTTTTGGCGTCTAAAGGCATCGGAACATTACCACACCGCCCTATTCACCGGACATGTCAACCTGCGAACATTTCCTATTCCCCCATTTAAAAAATTCGTCAAAGATTGACATTTGATTCCGTTGAAGATATCCATGGATCTGTGACGAGGGTACTTGGAGAGGTTCCACAAGAAGTGTTCCAGAATTATTACGAAAACTGGAAAACTCGCTGGAATAAGTGTGTAGATGCAGGAGGGGACTACTTTGAAGGGAGTCGCAGAAATATACCTTAATTTTTGTCTGTATATAATTATCTGAATTCGTATATTTGAGTGATTCAAATATTAAATTACTGTTATTAATGATTCTTGTAGTCTAGAGAATATATCAATTTTTCTTGTATTAATTTATCTCAATATTTGATTTAATGTAGTTTATATTATTTATTTTAATAATATTTTGCGATGCTTTTGTATAGCTTCAGTTATTAAAAATCACAAAAAAAGAAAACCTATATAATCAGTTATTTGTTTGCTGAATTACCCTAACTTGTCTCATTTAAATTATCTTAGGTATTGGTATTGTTATTCATACTAAAAAAAAGGTTATAATTAGTTATAGTTAAATATTGAGAAATGGAGCTATAAAATTTTTTATTGTATAAGATCACTTGCAACCATTGATATTTTATTACAGTAACATTGGAATGTAATGAATCAGCGCAGTTTTACTCATCTATTGATGCTCTTCTCGTTCTATTTTCAAGTTTATACAAAGGAAATAATGTCAAAAATATTGCAATGACGTATCAGGAACAAAAACATAAGTAAAATGAGATAGATTTTCTTTTTGGTCTGAAAATTGAAGTGAATTCAAAAAGGGAAAAAGAAAGAAATGTCTATTAGTTTAATCTTTTTTTTCTTCTAAAGAAAAATGTTTATAACACTTTTATAATGTTAGTCCGGTGGTACGAATTCTTTGTTATTTATTAGTTCCTTAATTTTAAAATCAATGTTGCTTGGTTCTTGTTCAGTACAAATTACTCTCACTTTATTTCTGAACTTTTTGTTAATAATTTATTGATGACTGTGAATTTTATTTCCATCAAAGTAGAGCTTCTCACTATTTATAAAAACTTTACAGATCCTGAAAATTCCAACTCTTTCCCACCTTTCTGCTGCAATCAATTTTTCCACATGAGGCTCTCTATGGTGTATAAGTTGTAAAAATACTACTGTGCATCTATAGGTGAAATAATGTTTATACCTTTGTAGTGTTCCACTACTATCAGCCAACGAACATTACTCTACTATCACCTTTGTATATGTATGATCCTTCATGCTCAAATTATTAAAATCGAAGAATTTCAGCATGTTATAAGGCTGGGTTTGTTCTAGTCTGAGAGCTCCGTTTACGAGAAAATTATTTTTGGAAAATTTTATGATTTTCAACCCAGCTGGCTTAAATTTTTTGCCATCATTTAGGGCGTGTTTTCAAACCTATTGCATTTGTCAGAACTCAAAAAATTTAGTTCCTTCTATGTAAAAGGAGTTTTACATAATTTTAAAAACCCACATCGCTATGACAGTACAGCTGAGTATGATGATATCTTGCTAAGGGGGCTGGTATTGAGAAGATATTGGCATTTTTGAATAATTGAATAAATTCAGAGAGAATTACTCCTCTTAAGGGATCTGAACGATAAGGGTTAGAAGAGAGTCGATGCGAATTTAATTAAAATATTTTTATATGGGCAATAAATATATGGAGAAGAAATATGACATATTATTATAATTTTCTGTATGCATACGTTAGATGTATACTTTCCAACGATATATAAATGACGATAAATATTATGAATGAGATTTAGAGCATATATATATTATTTATTATCCCAATAGATTGTTTGTGTTTGGAATGAGCACAGGAAGAAACATATGTAAACAAAATTGACACAAGTATTGTTACTAAGAATTATTCGCTTTTATGTTCAATTAATAATTACTCTACCTTTCCTTCACATTAGTCTTGAAAGAATATCATTTTAGCTTACTGTGTCAATTTATAATTAGAATTCATGCGCAAATAAATATATATGTGTTTATCGCTTTTTTCTAACTTGAAGTTATTAGGTGTAATATAAAAAAGGGGAAAGGTAATACGGTACGGATGCTGACTTTATTAATAAAAAAAGGAAATTATGCAATGTTCATCATAAAATACAGTGTGTGAGACATTTATATTTCATTGTATAGTGCCTGTTTTTTTTGGTGCTGGTGTTCATTACAAGTGCACTTTTATAGTCTATGTTAAAAGTTGTACATGATCTAAATGTACTGTTTAAATTGAAGTATTACGTTACCCCTTTTTCCAATCTTTGAATTAAGATCATAAATTATGATTTGGATAATCGTTCTATTAGAATTTTTTTAGTTCTCTTATAATTATTATATGCGCTGATATATACGTTTAAAAATTGATGATGGAAATCGCCACTAGTTTTTTTATGTTTCGTTTTTTTGTTTTTTACTTTATATTTCATATAACGAGTATCTTGTTTTCATACATTGGTACTCATAAGAGTATTTTTTTAATTATAAAAATGCAAATTAAAGAAAATTATTTTTTTTTTATTCATTTATAAATCTCATTTATTTGACTTTAATTTTTGAGTAATTTTTAATCTGTTCATCAGCACTAATCAATTTGAACTAGAGATAGTCTATAACTCTAATGATAACTATATTAAAATGAACGATAAGAATATTGAATTTCATGAAAATTCTTTTTTGCTCGGTCAAGGCAGTGAAATGAACATCTCGTATGCGAGATAATATCCCACTATAGGTACCTTTCTCTGAAGTGACATCGCTTTAGTATATATATATATTTTTATATATGTTTTATTTAGGCGTTTCAGGAGATATCTTTGCATTTTTGGTGGAACCCTATTTTTGAAAAGGTCACATAGAATATACGTTGAGAATTGGTATGCCTTTCCTTTAGTAACAAAATTTCTTCATAAAAACGATGCCGGACTATGCAATAAATTCCTAAAAATAGAAGAGGATTACTATTATATAAAAGCACATATCTTTTATTTACAATACCACAGGTGAACTATCAGAATAAGCTATAAATCTTTTTTTCTACAATACTTTTATTAGAAAGTAGAAAATATCATGCAAAATTTTTTAATAAAAAAATTTTTTTAATTAATGAAATATAAAAATACATTAAAAAATAGTTCATACATGTTAACATGTCGGGCAAGCATAACATCATATAGCATCATGGTTTGAATTTCCAACATTTGACCTGAGATTGACTCTAGCTTACAGATTTCAGAACATTTTTTTATAGAAATAAAAAACCAACTAATTTTTCAAAATGACGAAATTTTAAAGGTTCTATATTGCTCATTTAATTCATATTAAATATTTGTATTTTATAATCTATATTGATCTCTCGTTGACTTGATCATTACAATTCATATTGTATAAGTACTCCTCATTTTAAAACTTTATCACATTTGTTTCTCCGCAGCTTAAACGATTTAGATAAATTATTATTATGCTTAAAAACATTTGAATATTAGGTTTTTGAACGTGCTTCTGATTTTATCAGATTATCCTTCAATACATGAACTTGTTTATAGGAACGGTCCTAGCAAGTTCATACCTGCTTTTTTTTAATAATGATGAATTATGGGAATGAATATAAATTTTCTTCTGATTATTATAACTTGATGTCAATTGTATACTCATTTTAATATCGTTTATTTATCTGCTTATTATACCCTTATGAATTGTGTTAGAAAAATTCGCTGGGTATGCCATTTGTCCAGGATGTACAATATAATGTGAAAATGGACTCAGCTACTCCAAAGTGATCTCATTACATCATTAAGACGTATTTCCATTAAAACTATTTATTTATTAATATTTTTCACAGTTTTAGATATATTTTATATAAACTATACATTCTTTTATCAGGTATGTGAATAAGTCTTTCCCGTTTTTTTTCAAATTTTGAGCCTTTATTGTGAAAAAATGGTTACAAATGAATTATTGAAAGTATTGGCCATCGCTAGCTACAACTTTTTCCCATCTTTCTGGCAACATACGAATCCCGTTGCGAAAAAATTCGACCGGTTTGGCCTCTATCCAGTCATCCACCCATTTTTTGGCTTCCTCGTAGGAATGGAAGTGCTGGTCAGCCAGGCCATGCGTCATCGATCTGAAGAGATGGTAATCAGACGGAGCAACGACTGGACTATACGGCGGGTGGGGTAGGACTTCCCATTTGAGCGTTTCTAAGTATGTTTTCACCGGCGGTGCAACATGTGGGCGAGCATTGTCATGTTGCAAAATAACTTTGTCGTGCCTGTCGGAGTATTGTGGCCGTTTTTCTCGCAGTGCGCGGCTCAAACGCATCAATTGTCGTCGATAGACCTCGCCTGTGATCCTTTCATTCGGTTTCAGAAGCTCATAGTAAACCACACCTAGCTGGTCCCACCATATACAGAGCATGAGCTTGGCGCCATGAATATTTGGCTTGGCCGTCGATGATGATGCATGGCCGGTTAGTCCCCATGATTTTCTTCGCTTCGGATTATCGTAACGTATCCAATTTTCATCGCCAGTCACGATACGATGCAGAAAACCCTTTCTTTTATGTCGCTGAAGCAGCTGTTCGCAAGTGAAAAAACGCCGTTCGACGTCTCTCAGCTTCAGTTCGTACGGCACCCAATTTCCTTGCTTTTGGATCATTCCCATGGCTTTCAAACGCTTGGAAATGGTTGTTCGGTCAACTCCCAATGCTTCAGCAAGTTCTTCTTGCGTTTGACAAGAATCTTCATCAAGCAAAGTCGCCAATTCTCGATCTTCAAAGATTTGCGGCCGCCCGGAACGCTCCTTGTCTTCCACGTCGAAATCACCGCTTTTGAAGCGTCGAAACCATCCGCGAACACTTGAATCATCAACACAACCTTCTCCATAAGCCTCCTGAAGCAATCGATGCGTCTCGGCAGCAGATTTCTTCAAATTGAACCAATAAAGTGAAACTTCCCGCAAATGACGTCGACTCGGCTCAAATTTCGACATTTTCACGATATCAAAAATTTATGATGCGAAAAAATTTTAACTAATGTGTTAGTATGGAATTGTTGACATATGAATAAGCTTTGATTATGACATATGTAACCATTGAATACTCGCACAGTATTGGTGGCGCCATCTCTTACAAAAAACGGGAAAGACTTATTCACACTCCTAATATTTATACGGATTCAATAAAATGAACTTCGGCATTTATTTTAATGTTCCTTATTTACACGAATGTTTCATTTTGGCGTCGATTCAACGCGCTACCGTGTCTTTGAATACGATTTTCTGTGCTTATTATTATCATAATACATCCATTTTTTGTCACCAGTGACAATAAATTTCTATGCTTTTAGGCGCAGGGAAACGATTGGTTGCATGATGGCGAATATTCAATAAGTTAGGCGACAGAATGTTCTTGAATATGGCACGGATCGCCATCTAGCAAAGCTTGTAATTCCTTGTCTTCAAAAATATTTGTCTATCTTGAGTGATCCTTGTCGTCAACTTCAAAATCACCACATCTCAACCATTTGAACCACTTACGACACGTCCATTCATCATTACATTCCGCCCCATAAGTTTCCAAAAGCAAAGAATAAGCCTCAGCCGCACTTTTTGTCATATGAAAGAATAGCAAGCGCTACCTGCAAATGACGTTTTGGCTGAAAACTACAAATAAAAGAAACGAAATCGATAAAATGCTAAAATATAATACTGCAAAATTGTTGACAGATACACAACCTTCAAATTTAACACATGCGGTCTGACAATCCGGGAGCTACAGCTGATGCCATCCTTTGACGACCATCCAATATATATATATATATATATATATATATATATATATACTTATACGTATGAATCTACTTCAAATAATTTAGCAATCTAATTTTTAAACCATTTTAAAACAAGAATCAAGCGGGGTCTTATTGTAGAGTAGGTAGACGTTTTTATGGTCGTTCTGTTTACTAGTTACGCATATTATGTTCTAGCAAGTGATATATAAGGTCGAGCTGTAACCCGCATGCATTGCTTATTGATCTCAAAAACGATTATGATGGTTTTCAAAAATTAAAGTAATAACACTTATGCTTTCGTCGCCTAAAAAATCTGTAAACTAATATATAATATTATACAACATATTGCATGTGTATAATATATAATTTCATAATTACCTTTGTAATGGATATGTCCTCAATGATTGTTAAATAGATTGTAATGGGGGGATTCATCAACTGACCTTCAAAATGTACCCGATCGCATGACTAGTTATTGAATAATCGAGTTCCTGTAGCAGGAACAAACTAGAGAAATCCGGACAGAGGATTATTTAATTTTATCAAATATTAAATAATATATATAAATCAATCTAAATGTAAATACAAATATATGAGAACGAAACAAAGTGATGGAGGCGCTTAGAAAATACATACACACTAATAACTAATAACTAATAACTAATAACTGATAACTAATCAAACAATTCGCCTCAAATATTTCTATATGTTTTCTTTTGAAAGTCTATTATTTTGACTTCTCGTCTCTAATTTATCTTTATATCCAACTCCTTCTCACTCACTCTCATTCTTATCTACTATTTTTAATAGTACTTCTCTATATTTCTATACTCACAAATATGATAAGCGATTTTTAGCGAGGAAGCCCGCCACACATAAAGTCACACTAAAGACAATAGAAGAAAAATGCCGACCCTTGGATTTGATTCTGTGAACAACCTGCGTCCACAAAGTCCAAGAAGCGAGAGAGCTCGCCAGGCAAGCGTTTTATTTATGGTGCTTTTTAAAGCCCTCTCTTTTCGGTTCGATACAGTGTAGAACGACAAGGATGCTACACATGCCGGATTAAAAGCGAGTAGGATAAATGCGACGAGTAGGATGGCAGTAGTGGAGGAGTCAATCGTATCGTTATTTGGTGGACCTGTTCAGCAATGGCCTATTCCAAATTCATAAAATGCACAAATTTATAAAATGTACAATCAGAACAGGTTTCGGGTCATCTAATTCCAAGTCACCACCGCCGTCTCTTATGAATGTTGCTGAGTGACAGAAAGTCAGCTCGAATGTCCGATCCATCTGACCTGGCGCTGATGAGCTCATATTGAAAAGTGGCTTTCCGATGTTTCGCCTTACCTGTCGCTAAAACCCCCCTGATATCCGCAGGAAATGATTATCCCATTGGATCTTGAAGAGACCCAATAGCGAGTCTGTCCGTAAATCGATGAAGAGATCCGTTGACAACCTGTTGGGTGTCAGAAAAGAGATATTGCGATGTATGGGAAAATCGTTATTGTTAGGTCTAGTGTCGCCACCTATACTCGTAAAGATACTTTACCAGAGAAGAAGAATGGGCTATTAACCGCGGAATACTCCCTTACGTAGCGTACGGGAGTTGGGAAGTTTTTCCCTCTGACGACGTTCGTCATAGACGCTCCTGCACCGTTGCCAAATCCACAATGTGCTGAATCTCCTCCCACAATTAAAACAAAAAATCAGATTGAATAGCGTTCTGCTTATCCGAATTCGAACATCTCGCAAGTGCATAACCGCTCTGCTAACTTGACCATCATAGAGACCCGCGAACTGCTGCTGATAGTTATACTGCGAGTCAAAACATGGGAAATGCATCATATCGACGGGAACCACAAAACTACCGAGATCGGCTTGTTGTATGCATCGCACTGCTCTCGATTAAGTGGAACAACTAACCTTCAATCTTCATATCTACTATATAATGGGTTTAATAGATTATGTGAACAGTGGACATAAGTACAACTTTTAATTTTTAATGTAATAGATTATCTATTGTATATTTATAAAACATATAATCCGCAATCATCCAATCTTCATATTTCTTCGGGCAAGCTCAGACCTCATTCATTCTACGAATAGAACATTGGTTTTTAATTTCGGGATAATCAGCGATTTCCCTTTCTTCAAACAATACATTCCAAGACAGCGTCACAAAAAGAACATGAAGAGTTCCTTTTTATAACATATCTCGCAATTGTACTGCTGAAGCATCGTACAGCTCGTCTTGAACGTATGAAACAGCCAGAGAGTTCGTTGTTTTAGCGAGAAATTTTAACGCGATACGATACCTCTCTGAATGATGTAGTTGTACCCTTTGATATATGGGAAGAACTTACAAACTGCAAATATAATTGCTAGCAGTTTCCTATCAGGAAGTGTATAATTTCGGTCCGCCGGGGAAAGAAATTAACACACATAGACTATCGGATATTCTCTATACTCCTGTTCTTACGTAAGGATTGCTCCAATAGCCAAATTAGACCTACCAGCTTGAACCTTAAACGTCTGAGAAAAATCAGACCTAGCTAAAAGAGAAGCTTCCGTAAATGTTTTCTTTAATTCTTGGGAAGATTCCTCTTATTCTTTTCCCGCTGCCAAAGAGAATGTTTGCTTAATAATTTCACTAATGGAATTTTAATTTCTTCATTTTCTAAAAATCTACAATACCAACTCAAAGATCCTATATCTTTATGTAACTCTTTAATATTATCTTTAATTTAGGATTAAACATTGTCAACATTTGCCTTACTTCTCATCTGGTCTCAGGCTACGTTTGTCGTAGGTATGTCACACTCTAACATTCGAACTTATTATATTTGATCTACAAGTAAGTTCCCAGCGTTTTTTCTTCTTCAAAAGTTCCATTCTATGTGAGTTTTTATTATGAAAGCATAGGTGTTACATATCTTTGACTCGAAGTATTGTTCATCTTTTTGGTAATTTATGAATTCCGGAACAGGAAAATTTTTCGTCTATATACCAAATAATTTTTGAACCAAGCTGCAACATGTATCCGAGCATTATCATAGAAGATTTCGGTAGTCGAAATGAAGCTCATTAAAAGTGCATATTTCTTTAACAGAACTATATAAGTCTTTATTAATAAAAAATGAATCAATAAATAAAGCCTTAAAAATACATAAAATACTATGTATTATAAAAATGCGAAACATACTATTGTTAGTAAAGAATAAACTAATATAAGCATCCATAAGATAAAATGTTAAATACCGCAACAATGATTAGACTTAGACTAGACTTAGACTTAGACTAAACAGGACCAGAGAAAGTCGGGAGTGGGAGATGAGCTCAGCACTCTTAAGGACGCGACTGCATTCGGATAACTTACTGCGAGACAAGGATTCACCAGCCCACGTCTCCTCAGTAGGGACGCCAGAGTCCCGTGCGCTACCCTTAAATACAATATAAAAATAATAGAGACCGATTCAATGTAACAGAGTGTGTGAGTTTATTTTCCCGCTTCTTTCTCTCTCCCAATTTTTCTAACAGGCTGACTTAGCCAATAGATATTGCTAAACTAATTTGATTACGTATAAAAATATAAAATAATGAAATAAGTCCTCTTCCATCGTAGAATGATTTTTCTAACAGACTTACTTAGCCAATAGATATTGGTGAACGAATGTGATTACGTATAAAAAGATAAAATAATGAAATAAGTCCTTTTCCATAGTAGAAGGCTACTTATATTTCACGAACAACAGGAATAGAGTCAAATCGTAAACTGACATTTTTGAACATTAATTTTATTACAGCTAGTAATAATGAAAGAGTATTGTTTGAATTGTATGGGTGAGTATGTGTTATATATTGTAATTGATATAGAACACATGGTCAAACATAATAGATTCCAAATTTGAATTCAGAACACCAATTCAGAAATAAAATGAAAACAAGAAGGAGAGTTTACAAAAATTATTTAAAATTGATTAAAGAGATATTCACGAATAATGATTAGTCGGTACTTTATAGAAAAAATTATTTCGGAGACAGTACATGAAATTTGTAATAATCGTAGAGAATAAAATATAAAAGTATAAAATATAAAATTAAAAATAATCCAGTTCTTGTTTGACCACATGCAAAAAGTTTATTCAAAGCAGTAGAAGTCGTTTTGAAAAACATAATATTTAAGTTTACTTAAAAAATAATAAAAAATTATTTATCGATTGAAATTCTAAGAACCATAAATATATAAAAGCAAGATTAGTTTATAAATTTAATTGTAAAGATTGTGACAACTCTTATATCAGAAAGTCTGGTAAATAGTTGAAACATAGAATGTATGAATATCAATATAGTTTTCAAAGTCTGAATGTAACAGTTAATAGAATATTGTTTAGACTTTTTGAATTTTTTAGAATTTAGATATATGAATATTTCAGAAAAGTGTTTCAAAAATAAATATAAGAGATAAAGTCTTGAAAATATTTATATTTTAAGTAATTGGAATAATTTGAATTCAATAGGGTCCAGTAAGTTAGATGATCCTTATTTAAACACAATTATTAAACAGGAATTATGTGATTTATGTTGGGATATATATAGTTACATTAATCGAATTTTAGTTTAGACCCCGATGAAGAACTGAAGCAGTTTGAAAAATTTGACAGAAGAGCAGATATATCGATTCGGTAAATTTAGTGTTGGGGACAGTCAGATTATGCTTTGCTAACAAAAATGTATTTATTTAACTTACAGTTAGTCAAGTAAGACCGTGGTCGATTTTACTGACAAGTAATGAAAGATTTCGCTCTAATTCCTTCGCGAGCCAATAGAAGGATTGATTCGGCACTATGCGTTTCTTTATTGACAACCTAAAAGCCAAAAAAATTATAAAAATCTACAAAATGGCTTTACTGCCATCTGTCAAACGATGGTTCATCAGAAAAAATGAAGATTGGATTCTGCAGGAGGACAAAGATCCTAAACAGCGCAGCAAGCTCTATACTGAATGGAAGACTCAAACTGGCATTACTACATTAGATTGGCCGTCGCAGTCGCCCTATGCAAACCCGATTGAAAATGTGTGAGCATATATTAAACAGAAGCTTCATGGAGAACGCATACACACTTTGAAGCAGTTATCTTACCAAATGCATCGAAAATATGGAGATCGTTGTTATTAGAATACGCCGTCAAATTAGTAGAAAGCGTGCCTCGGAGATGCCAGGCTTTTATGGATGCAGGAGGTGACTGTCCACATTATTGATCCAATTGCATCATCGTTTGTAATGTGTACAATGTATGTCTAAATATGAAAGTTTCATCAAATAAATTTTTTCATAAATTAATACGATCACGCTCTTACTTGACAGACTGTATTTTTATTCTTTTTTATAAATAGCTTTTATATTTTAGACTCTAGGAGGGCGATGATCAACAAAGGCAGCTGAACTGTCATTATAATGATAACTTAATTTTTTTCAAAACTGCAAAGCCGATAAAAATATATGTTAGTTTCATTGGTACAAGTTCAAATTATGCAATAAAATATACAGTTTTATAGAATCCATAAACTAATATTAAAATTTCAGAATTCAAATTTTATAGTTCTTTTATAATTTACTCTCAAAGCTAGATAACAGCAATATAATAATTGAAACAGTATTTGTACCAAAGTTTTTATATTTTTTTTATTTTAATGAATATTTCGACGCTATATGAATTTCAAAAATTTTATATTACTTAAAAGATAATTATTAAAATGATTCGAAAATTTAATATTATTTTTGTTACTTATTTAGATAGCATTTCTTTCTGTCCTAATAACTAACTTTCTTTTAAAAAAGTATTTGGTGAATGTAGAATAACCTTTAATTTCTAAGTTGGAAACTTGATCTGGTCGAAAGCAGGCAACTTCTCTACAGTCGCCGATGACAAAGTGGACATTAACATACTCATCATCTTCATAGAGGTCCATACAGGTACTACTATTTCTGGCCTCTTGTTGCTCCATGATCCCTTGCTGTGCTGACAGTAACAGTAATTCTGCCAGCACGAATTTACCTGATAATTGTTTTTGTTTACAATCCTCTCCTTCAACTTGAGCCCCGGTGGCGTCAGCTTTAATTTATTGCTGTTCTTACTGCTTTCCCTGGCTGACACGTCCTCGAAGCTACTTGATCCAAGCGGGTTCATCCTCGTATCCTCAACAACTTGGTGGTGTGTTCAACTTACCTAATGGACTAGTGCTTTATTGACTCGATGAGCACATATTATTTACAAGCACTAACTTCTCTCGGTCTCTCATCGAGGTAAAATCGTAACATATTGATGTATAAAAAATCCACGACCAATTTTGCATCCAATAGATGATAAGTGTTAATGATCCCAAAGGTATTCTAGTGGATTTCTGCGATTTCAAGCCAATCTCGGTTGTACGGTCCATTCTGCACTGGAAAATTGATCAAGAAATTTCTTTTTATATAACATTATATATAGCAAATATATGTACATATATATATATATATATATATATATATATATATATATATATATCAGATGTCGATAAATATAGATATACAACAGATTCAATACATATATGTTGGTATTAAGAGAGCGTTAGCACGACGCGCTTCGTCGAATTAGCGCTCGTACGTGTAAGTATATGAGAGCGCTCCGCTCGGCGGCTATGCGCCACCTTGCTGGGTGCCAGTTCGTTGTTGTATCCTGCAAAGGGCAGACGTGTATAATCAAGACTCGTTTATTCTAAACTCTGCGTTCTTTATTAGTAGTTATTATTATATAATCCTACAGTTTATTGGGAACAGCAAGCTCCCATTGCTGAATTAATATATAGAGACTTTCATAGCAAATATTTTAATTCAAACCACTCTTTTCGAAAAGGCGGGAAACCATTACGTGGTCGGTCGTGATTAGAATTCACGGTTTTTCACGAAGTGTTTGCGCGGGAGTGAAAAGGCCTTTTTAAAAAAATGAAAAGAAAAGTGGAGTGGAATGATATATATATATATATATATATATATATATATATATATATATATATATATATATGTATATATATATACAACTAACGTGTATATGTTTGATCCGAGAAACATCCTTACCTGGAAAATTTAAGCAAATCCATTTTCCTGTAAAATAAATAAAATCAAATAAAAATTTTAATAATTAAAAATAGACAGGAAGGAAGAATAAGGAAATGTTTGAAAAGTCAAAGAGTAAGTTTTGAAATAAGGTGTGATGAGTAAGTGTAAAAATTTAGGCAAAGATAGGAAATAGATTTAAGATGAGGGTGAATGCATGCATTAATGAAGTATGTTAAATAAAAAAAACGGGAGTATGTTAAAATCATAAGTGCGTATAAGATAGATTGCACGTGTCCAGACTCGTATTTAACAGATTAATAGTTAAATAAGAACTGCAGGAATCTCATAGATTCTTAAATTAAAACGTAGAGCATGAGGCGAATTAAAAGATGTTACAAAAAACGCGAAAAGAGAAAGCGCACGGGAAAGAAGTTAAAGATAAAAAAAAGGGGGTAAGGAGAAGCCCTTCGCTGGACAAAGCTTATTCTTGGAACGTCGGCAAAAAAGCGCGGAAATGAAATAAAGAGAATCGACAAGCGCGCATTTTCAATCTCAGTTCGCACGAGGAATGGATAGAGAAGGAGAGAGAACGGATAATTGGTGCGGAGACGCATGTGTGTGTATGCGTAGAGCTAATGAAACGAACTGCACTGCACGACAATGAAGTATAGAGCGCGCGTGCATGTATATCCTCCGCGGCGCGCTCTGAGTTTCAGAACATAGTATATGCAAATGCATATACGCATATATGTTTACACACATTATACATTTATGAGAAATTATACAAATAAGATGTAACGTGAGTTACAAGTAAAGAAAACCGTCTAAAATATTATAACAGTTACGTGCGAAACTATTTCTATAACTAATAAACAAACAAACACAAACATAGAGTAGAATAGATAGAATAAATTAATCGTATATTAGTTTAACCAATAGAAATAATATTAACTTATTTAAAATAAACACTAGCCAATCAGATTTTTGTTAACGTACTTTTACCACGTATAAAAGTGCGCTAAATTTTGCCAGGAGCGCGATCCACTTTCGGCACTCGTTGAGGACGGATACCTCTGAAGCGACGAAACGAATCGACAAAACTCCAACCCATTCTCCTTTTCCTTGGGGCAGATTCGATTTCGGTACTCGTTGAGGAAGGATACCTCTCGAGCAACGCAACGAATCAAAATTTCCGACCGATACATCCTTTTACGAAAGTGATTTAGTTTCGGTACTCGTTGAGGAAGGATACCTCTCGAGTAACGAAATAAATCGATACTCCTTAAACTGATCAATTCTTTACTTTTTCTGATGAAAAACTCGTTTTCGAAGCAAAAGGAAGGCACGTTTACTCGTAAAAAGGAATTAATAAAAACTGCTAGCTCAGGAGAATAGGCACACCTGACTTTTGAAAAGGTAGTGTTTAATTCATCTAGACAAAGACATAAGAAAAAATCAGTGAAATAAAAGCATTTAAATTTAATTTAAATTCTAGACAGAATATAATTTATTCGGAGAAAATACGCCCCTTTTCTACGAATTAAATTATTATAATACACCGGCAAAAGTCTGTCAAGCAAACAACTAAAAATCCAAGTCATGTAAATAGAACTAGTTGAGTAAATAAATTATTTAATTTATGTGAGATGCACTTGAAAGCGATAATTTTAATAAAAGTTAAATATATCCTTATTAAACTTTCGACCTTTTTAAATTATTGATAGGGCATACCTTAGAGTAATATAAAAACGAACAAGTATCTTTGCGCAATAAAATTGTCAAAACGCACTCGGTTTCATGTAAGTAGACGAACCGGGCCGTACGGATAAATATACGGAAATATTGAAAAAGTAGAAAGAGAAAGAATATCGGTTGAAGGTCGTTCAAAATCTCGGAACCCGAAATAATCGGATTAGCGCTCGATACTTCGTAAATATATGTATATATTCATAGGATATTCGAAAAGCGAAATAATCATTTATTATTTTATTTATTTATATGTTGCAGGGAATCTACTCAAAGATCCCGATTGATAAATAGTTTAGTTATTTATTTTACATTTTTTTTCTATTTACTTAAATAGAATATATTATATATTATTATTTTTGTAAAAATTTTACGAGTTAAAAGTTATTCACCTAAATCTTCCGACTACCAATGCCGATACGCTCCTCCCTCTTCGATTGAACCCTAATAGTATAATAAAAATTATAAGCAGAGTGGAGACGGAGCGTTACGAAGAAAAACAATCTAAACACACTAAAATAATTAATAATAAAATGAATTGAATTTTTGAATACAATTGCATGCAATGTGTGCATGTGTTAATCAATACACATATTCACTGTTGAAATTTATTAAAAAAAAAAAAATGCACACTGTCCACAAAATGCATATTTTTTAGATATACGAGGATGGATTGATAAGTTTCTGGCTTATCTAAAAATTCAAGATTTCTTTCTTCGCCAGATGAGGTCGTTTAATTTTCACTTCGTGGCTCAAACGTTGCAATAAGTCTGCTTAGTATTGACCAGTGATAGTTTTATCCTTTTCAAGGTAATCAATGTATATAATACCTCTTGCATCCCAAAAAACAGTAGCCATAACCTTATTCGCCGAAAAAATTGTTTTTGCCTTCTTTGGAGTTGGTTCTCCAATCCACTGTTTACACTGTTGTTTGGTTTCAGGAGTGTAGTGGTGGACCTAAGATTCGTCATCGGTTACGAATCGACACAAAAATTCGCTTGGATTACGCTTATACAACGCCAATTAGCGGTAGAAATGTTCTTTCGAATCAATTTTTGGTCGACTGTTAGCAAACGCGGCACCCATCTTGCACAGAGCTTTTCCATATATAAATGTTGGTGCAAAATATTTTGTACACGTTCATATGACATTACAGATCTCAGCTATCTCACGCATTTTTCATCTACGGTCTTTCAGCACTGTTTGATGGATTTTTTGGATCATATCTGGAGTTGTGACCTCAATGGGGCGTTCTGAGTGAGGCTTATCAGAGGTGCTCACACGACCCTTTTTAAACTCGAAAACCCACTGCTTAATGGTTGAATATGATGGGGAGGATATCCCCAATGTGGAGTCCATCTCTTCTTTAATTTCCGACGTTAACCCCTTCAAATAAAAATATTTGATGACAGCATGATTTTCCAGGTTTTCCATTTTTACGAAAAACACAGAGGCGTCTTGTTCAGCGTGCTCTCAAACCTAAACTAACATGGCAATCGGACTGAAACTATAACTACAAGCTATCTGAGAACGGTACTATTGGACTCCACCTCAAGTCAAGCTTACTAGCGCCATCTCTTGGTCAGGACGGAAACTTATCAATCCACTCTCGTAGCACAAATTTAGAAATTCTAATCAATCTGCAAAATGATACAATTGAGAAGGACGTGTATACTTAACCATCAGTACATGCATGTTGGCTGTATATCGAAAAAGTTCAAATGTTAAGTCAAAAACTATAAAGAATTATTATAACACATGAGTGCAGTGTTAGAAGTGCAGTGTTAGAAAGGCTTATAGATAGAAAAACAATAAGTGTGTGGACGTATGCGTGTGCGCGCGACAGAGAAGTGTAAGTGAGTAAGAGATCCCGAGTGTATGCACGCGATAGAGAAAAGAGTCAGAGAGAGAGAGAGAGAGAGAGAGAGAGAGAGAGAGAGAGCATGTATACTAGCGTATGAAAGAGTTAGTGAGAGGGAATTATAGGAGAAGAGCGTGAGAGAGAGAGAGAAAAAGAAGATATGAAACTGCGTACGCGAGGAAACGAAGTAGATTACACACGCGAGCCTGTTTTAAATTTTTATGAAACTTTAACTGTATTAATATTATATAAATGAACTATTTTCTATATAATTATAAGCGCGCATATGCACGTTCTGTGCACCGTTTTAAATAACGTTTTGTTATTTTGTTCGAAACTAGATGTTTAGAGAGATTGGTACGCAGTGACGATCTCGGACTGATCCCCGGACTTTAAATAAGGCAGCCGTGGGAGACCGGTGTAATATGCACATAGGGTGTCAGCCTCGCAAGAAATGGGCAGACATTTGATCGCGTTGCGCGCGATAATGACATATGGATAAAAAGTGCAAGACTTCTGTTTTTGGTTATGTTAAAAAGTTTGTTTGTTTGTCAAAACTAAAAATCTAAGTGAATCAGACTAAGTAAGACTTAAATAAGTAAGTGTTAGTCAAATAATGCTTTAAGAAGTTTAGAAAAAACAACATTATTATCTTATGATTACGTTGAAAAATTTATATTCATTCCAATGACGAGTAAGCCAAAAATACAAACACCATACATTGTGAACCATAAAGGTTTAAAACGAATTGAAATTAGAAATTGAACAATCAAAACTTAAAAACATAACGAATAGAAATGGAGAACATTCTTGAGAACATATAAGTTATACCGTTTAAATTTAACTTGCAATGAACTAGCTCTGTAACTGATACACAGCTTAGGTGTGAAATATTTAAATTGCAAACAATTACTCCAAATTAAAATAATTTAGTCTTTGATTGGAAGTAAACGGTCGAATGACCGTGAGCAGGGAATCATAATACGAGCGCCCGAAAAGAATCCGATTTACCTGTGTTACTGAAAATTTCAATTGGGAAAATGAAAATTCAACAGCGATAAAAATTATTAAAGAAAATACCTTTAGAAAAAATATTTTTTGGGAAGCAGGGCTTTTATGGAAAGATACCAAATAACTGAATGTGGACAGCTCCTTAACCGCGCATAAACTATTATTTTTATTTAAGAACAAATATAATATCGTATGCTCAATTATATTATAAAGAAATTAAACTTTTTTTAGATCTTAGTTACGCAAAAAAGTTAATAAAAATATTGTTTGGTTGCATGTTTGGAATTTACTACATTTTGGAGTATTTGTTCCTAATAAATCTATGAAGATACGACCAGTATTTGCTTAAACAGCTGGGATTACTTTTAATGATTAACCTGATAAATTGCCGGATTTATTAATATTTATTAATAATTAATTATTATTTATTAATTTATTGGCTGAAGTCATTACCAAGAATTCTTATTTGGTTTAGGATTAAATAAATAATCTTTAAGAGACATTTTTATACGTGAAAAAAGGGACAAACCTCGTAGAGTGCAAAAATTCTTCGGGTTCGGTAAGGACATAAACAACCAGACGTTTCTGAACGTTATTACACAGCAAATCACTTGGAATATATTTTTCAAACCACGCAAACCTCAGAGGGACGGTAAATTTATACAAAAGAAAATCGAGCCTATGATGGTTATACGTTTCACGAAAATTTCTACGGAAACCTGAATCAGAATGGACGAAAGAGAAATTTATAAGCGCAGATGAAAAATTATTATTCTCTCATTACAAAATTATTAAGCTAGCAAGGTCTATTCATTGCGGCTCGCAGAATTTAAAAGTCATTTTATGCTTGAAGGAATTATTCTCATTTAAGCTATAGTTTACGAGTACCAGAATTTAAGTGTAGTGAAAACTATTGATATCAAGTTATTTACATGTAATATAAAAAAAATGTTTTCCAAATGATTGATTTGCCTTAAATAATAAAAACGAATTGAAGGAAAACAGTACGGTAATTAATTGAAAACCTTATCAAGACTATTATAATATTATGTGAGTTAATGGACGTGTGACATTAATGATCTGCGAAAATTTTAATAAAAATTCCATAATTCCATATAATACGTATTTTTCAACTAAACAATTGATAGCCAAGTATCGACGTTTTTATTATAGAAGAGCATTGTTGTGGAGATGCAGAATCCAAATCTTGTGATGCAGAATCCAAATCCGATATCTGTCCAGATTGATTAGAAGGACGCATTCTAACCAGCCTTCTTCGTAATTTTTTGAGCAGATTGCGATAGAATACTTGATTTACGATTTGTCCACGAGGTACAATCTTTTTGTGAACCACTCCTTTGCCGTTGAAGAAGCAAATGAACATGGCTATCACTTTGGACTTGCTCATTCGACTCTTCATTTATATTTCTGCACTATTCCATTTCTTTAAATATTATGTTCTTGAACTTTTCCGTCAGTACCTCAAGTTTGTTCTCTTGAACTTTTTCATTATATTTATTTTGACCGAGCTTTTGACAATCCTTTTCATATTGATATATATCTCTGTTGTCAGACTGGCCTGACTCTCTGTTTCAGTCATATCGCGACACTTTATATCAGGGTCTACAAAGAAATTGAAAATTATTGATCAAATTTGCATTAGATACTTCGTCCCACCTCTAACTATTTTCAGAGAAATTTATAACATATATGTTTAATTATTAATATTCAAATTTCTATTATTATAATTAATATTATGCCATATTTTAAATTAATAAATATTTTTATCGGTCTTACAGTCTTTATAATATCATATATTAGCTAAAATAATGACAGTCAGACTGTCCTTGTTTATGATCACCCCCGTAAAATCTGAAATAAAACTTATTATTACAGTAAATTATATCAGAAAATTAAAAATAAAAATACAATAAAAAATAAAAAATAATAAAAGTACTAGTTAAAAATAATAAAAGTATTCAGTTTAGTTCCTGAGGATGAACTGTAGCGGTTCGAAACGTCGGACAAGAAGGTGATCCTAAATTTAAGATGGTGGGGGCAGCGAGGTTGTCCTTTACTAACATAGAATAATTACTTTTATTATTTTTTATTTTTTATTTTACTTATTATTGTATTTTTGTTTTTATTTTTATTTTATTATTAATTTTATTTATTTTTTTTTTAATTTTCTGATATAATTTATTGTACTAATAAGTTTTATTTCAGATTCTACGAGGGTGATCATAAACAAGGACAGTCTGACTGTTGTTATTTTAGCTAATATATGATATTATAAAGACTGCAAGACCAATAAAAAGATTTATTAATTTAATTCAGAACAGTCGACATAAGTTCAATTTTTAATTTTAACGTATTTTAAATATACATTCAAATCTTTGATCTTTGTTTGCGCCACTTACATTATAAAAGTAAGTTTGGAGTCTTGGGAATTGGTAGTCAGTTTTGCTTTACTCAAATAGAGCACATAATATCAATATAAGCCCTAAACATAGAATTGACGACTGTCCCTCAAAAGCTAGGTGATAAACACCATATTAAGCTTCATTCTGAGGTATCAAGTAGTAAAACAAGTATCAGTCTTTGAGAAACTCTAGCTGGTTCCCCAACATCGATTCACTTTCAGATAGAAAAATTACTCAACCGTTGTTAGCTACTGCAGTAGTTGTTCTTGAATCCTCAGAAGGTACCCCTACGAATACTCGAGTCTTATTAAAGATTGTGCGTCGAAAAATGTTTTATATCTGAAAATATGGAAAAAATACTCTCTTTAACGATTAATGCAATCGCTCTTGCTGGAATACATTTTACCTTTTTCTCTTAATTTTACAGCCTTAGTAGTGAAGTGTGTCTCTAATTTGATCCCAAGAAACAAAATGGTTTCTAGATATTAGGACCACATCCATGCGCTACACTTAATTGATCCCCACTTTGAACAGCCAAGTACTGTGAATTGCATTCTGAGCTTGTCTGTTTCTAGCGCCGTGCTTTTGCCAGAAATACGATGAGCTCAATCTCCACATACTGGTCCAGTGGCATTGTTGTCTATTTTTAACTGGGTTTTAATCAAGAACGCACACACCAATAATACCACGGAAACAACATCACATCATTTAGTAGTAGATCATCAACTTTCTGAGGTAATCAGTCGCTTCTGGGAGTCAGAAGAGAGTCCCCAGAAACATACCCTCGCGGAACAAAAATATTGAGGTCATTTCAAAACTACGTATTGTAGAAATTCAAATGGTAGCTTATGGTTAAGTGCCTTTTTGAAATCAGACTATGTTCATAATTTCAGACAAAATTACCAAGAATAAATCGTGAAGCATAAATCAACTAGAACCTCGTTTTCGTAACAACCTCAACTTTGCACCGCTTAACATGCTTTTATGCAAGAATATGTGGATGTTGGTCATATGGAACAATTCAAGAAAGGTATATTTGAAACAAAAATGTCAGATAATATTTTTCTATGAATACCAGTAGATTTACGCTTGAACAGGCCATGAATACTGAAACTGCAACAAACCATACAGGATCTTTGTATTTCATAAATTCAATCACAGCACATGAACGAAGATAAATGAGTCATGGGGTTAGATGCACGATTTGAACATACAACTATAATTATATAAATTACTAAATTTAATGCATGTCGGCTTCCCTGAAATCAAGCGCGAGAATATATGGAATGCAATAAAAATAATAGTTCTAGTTTTAACTAAACATAAAAAAAAATAAAATATTGGAATTTACAAACAGCTGCAAAGAAGACTTTATAAACAAAAAAAAGAGTGGAAGAAATAAGGATACAGTATAATCTGTTCGGCCAGATGTTAGAAATTGCTGTGAAAAAAACTCGAGTTCTTGAAGAGCTGTTCACAACATCGATTAATCATAATCCCATTTCATTATATTGCATTAACGACTCTTCTTAAAACACATAAATCTAATTTCACGAATTGTATAAAAATAGAAAATACTGTCGCATTTCCTTCAGAAAACATACGAATAAAATAAAAAAAGGATAGTTCGGTTCGGTACGCTCACGAGTGTAGACGTACTGTTACTCTCGATTAAACTTAAGTGAAAAAAATATTAACTATCAGTATTAGTGACGAGAAAAAAGTGAAAAAAGTGAACTGGTATGCATATACGAGGTGTGTTAAAAAAGTAATGAGAATTTTTAAATTTCGCGGGTTTGGAGAGTCCACCAGTATAAAAATTTTTTTTATTATGTTGCTACGCATGCACCTGAAGTACGATAAAATGTTCAGCAATATTCATTGTATACTTTTTAAGTGGCAGCCGCTAACGTTAGACGTGTCTTTTGAACTCGTCGATTTTCGTTTGTCGAGCTTTTTTCGGTCTTGGCGATCCAGAATGCCTTCACTAAGATGATTGAGCCTTAGTTTCGACATTGTATCCGTAAAACCATGTTTCGTCACCTGTTATAACACGTTTTAGTGGTTCTGCATCATTATTAATTTCATTTACCGACTTCTGAGCAACTTCCATTAGCCGCTGTTTTTGTTTGAAATTCGTCAATTGTGGAACAAATTTTGCTGCCACACGTTTCATATCCAAAACATCCGAAAATATTCCATGGCATGAGTCAACTGATATGCTAACTTCATCAGCAACTTCTCTGATTGTGATTCGGCAATCGTTCATAAGCATTTCTTTCACTTTTTTCACGTTTTCTTCGGTTGTTGATGTGTTTGGGTGTCTAGGTCGTTCGATATCTTTAACGTTTTCGTGGCCATCTTGAAAACGCTTATACCACTCGCAAATCCTTGCTTTAATCATAGCACACTCACCATATGCCTTTGTTAACATTTTAGAAACTTCACTACACTTTATTTAATTTTTTACGCAAAATTTAATACAAATACTTTGCACCATTTTTTTCACAAACGAAAATCGCCTAGCTCAAAAAACACTTCTGACGTTAACGGCAACCACTTAAAAAGTAAGCAATGAATATTGCTGAAAATTTTATCGTACTTCAGGGACAATAAAAAAAATTTTATACAGGCGGACTCTGTAAACTCGGGAAATTAAAAAATTCTCGTTACTTTTTGAATACACCTCATAGATAAAAGCGTGTACCAGTGCCTTAGGGCACAGTACAAATAACAAATACTACAAAAACAACAAATAATGGCAAAAGCTTCTGTTCATAGGAGCACCAGAACAACTAAAAGATGGAAACCTCTACTCTTTTAAAATCTCTCTTACAGACAGAACAGAGCACTTCATTTGTAGAAATTATGCATCAAGAACTAGTTTATACAAAAGAGCATGCCATAGTTTTTGAGTCAATCAACGGCGTCTCAATTCAAGAATATTCGGGTGCATTAGGTAGTATAATCGATCCATACAAAATTAAGTTTTTCTCTCGCATTTCTCGAGACCGGGTTTGTGTTTACCTTAATAGTCTGGACAGTGTTAAATTCTTATTAGAGACTCACAATAAGATAAGAGTTGCCTCGCAAATACTTGAAATACGTTTCCTACTCTATCAAGTGAAGAGAATAATAATAACAAATATAAGCCTATTAATTTCAAATAGTGAAATTATAAACCACTTAAATAAAATTGGCCTAGAACCGACATCAGGTATAAATTATATGAAAACAAATTACGAAGATCCAAAATTCGACCACATACTAAGTTTTAGAAAACAAATTTTTTGTTACAACAGAAGACGTGATAAAAAGATTGCACTTTATCGTTATGAATATTGATGAATTGGATCACTATGTATATTTCTCTGCAGAAAAACTAATATGCTTCTCGTTTAAGGAAGAAGGACACATTGCGAAACATTGGAAGAACGGTCAAATGGACACCCAGAACATTCTAAGCGAATTAACTATGCTTACACAACAAGATAAGGAAAATGACTTACAGGGTTCCGAACAATCCTCTGGTAAATCTATATTAAACAGCAAGCTACTTGCAAGCATTTTAAATACAGTGTTCAAGTGTCCGTACTCAACCACTGATAAATCAATAATGAGTAACAAAGATGATTCTTCTTTACAAAATGCAATGCAAAAAACTTATTGCACGAAAGATGAAACGAAAATAATCAATCGTATAAAAAAGCAAGAAAAACATATTCAAAGTAAAGTTACAGTGGAAGAAATTGAGAAACAGCTCAGTCCAATTAAGAATCTAATTTATGAAAATACAAAAAGATTTCCTCTAACTTTTGATCAACTCCAAGAATTTTTATTAGACACATTTCGTAAAAGTAATATAAAAGAATTAGCATGTAAATATACCTCCGACTTCATGCAATTAGCCTCTATGTTGGATGATACAAAAGAACAATTGTTGGATAATAATATAAGACACCGTACAATACGTATAAATAGAAAACTCTTAATATCGTCAGTGGATGAGACAACTAGCAACGACTGCAGCTCTATATACGATTCGGATAAAAAAGAAAAAAACAAATCTCTGACGAAAACAAAAAATTTATTATTAAGAAAACAAAAAGAGAGAAAAGAAATAAAAAAGAAGAGAATTCATTCAAGAAATAACACTTATAATAATCACTTATAATACCATGTCAACTACTATGTATAAAATATGCCAGATACTTATATAACAAAAAAAGGTTGCTCAGTTATGCTTTGTTACACACAAACCTTCCCGGCCGCACCTAGCTTTCGCTTTATCGTTCAGTTGTGCTCCAAAACTTTCATTTGTTACTGAACATTTCCTTTTAGTTGCAAATCTGTACATAATTGCGACTTTTGTTGGACCTCCAGTTTATAGTGAGTTAAGAACTACTGTTTATTGCACATTCTTATTCCAGACAAGAGTTGTTAACCAGTGTATTGGCTGGTTATTTTGTTATTGCTAGTGTATATTTACAGTTTTGTAGAATGGTGTATAGTGCCAGTCTACATGTATAGGAAATAATATCTTTGTATATATATTGTGACCGACCAAATGGCCGGTCCGTGGTTGCAAAACCGAGTGTTCGCGCATTACGACGAAAATACGCGAAGCACGAGCCGCGAGAGTGCGCGACGTTCGCCCGCGAAGAAGGAAGCGAAAAGAAAGGAAGTTCACCTTCTTCTTCCCCGAGCCGTCGAGATCTAACGTATCAAGTCGAGCTGTCACCAAAACTATAGAGCTCTTCTGAACTTCGGTTGCCACCCGCATACCAATCATTCCCACGCGCCAGCCGTGCATACGTAGACGACGACCTCAACTGCAACGCCTAATCCACGACCTTGGTTCTGAAGGTAGCGAGAAAACGAGAAAGAAGGAAGGAGGGAAGATAGCCCCGCACAGAAGAGAGAGAAAGAGAGAGTGAAAGGGAGAGAGAGAGAGAGAGAGAGAGGAAGCACGAAGGCACCACCCGGACGAGAGGAAGCCACGCGATCGAGAGGAAGCAGCGGCGCCGAGGACCCGTCGGCAAGTAGCCTTTCATGTTATAAATCATGAGTAATGTGCGCGTCCCCCTGTGAGCGCGCGCCATCTTAGCGCAGCCGCGCGCGCGCGCGAGCGTATAGCTGTAGGTTACACCGCGTCTCCCCTTCTCCACCCTTGTCCTACCGCATCTATCCTTGTCCGCGGAACCCGCTCCGTCGTGTCTGTCGCCGTCGCGCTTATAATGTTAATTGTAAATTACGAAACGATTTTTAACGCGTAGATTAAGGGATGTGTGATGCGCGAGTTGTAATAAATAATTGATTATATATTGTTAAACAATTAGACTCGTTCTTTCGCGTTCCTAATTCCCTGTTCCCCGTTCTCTCGTTCCAACGACGCCGACGCCACGTGAGATACTAAGGTAAGTAACCCGTTAAAGTCGGGTTATAATATATATATATATATATATATATATATATATATATATATATATATATTGTAGGCGTATATTAACCATAGAGTAGAAGGTATACATTAAGGGACGCCAATCGCGGGAAATCCCCTGTAACAGTCAATACGCCATACCGCTAAACACATCGAATATCACTGAGAAGCAAGGGAGGTGTATTAGATCATTAAGGCGCTCTATATAACGTATTGTCGCTAAATGAATAAAGGTTGAATGATCGTGCGCGAAGAGGACAGTTATTGTTATAAATGGAAAGAGCTTATCTTGTCAGTGCTTCCGTGTGATCGTGTTAAGAATCTTCCGAAATAAATTAAGTTATTTATATATATGTCAAGTACTTCTGTTCATTTTATTTTCCCTTATCCTGACAATCCCCTGCAATATATATATATATATATATATATATATATATATATATATATATATTGTAACGGGGATTGTAAGCACCGCTTACACTTGCTACGCCACGTCCCGATCCTCTTTCTCCCATCGTAGCTTGTATGTAAATATATGTATATAGTATTTGTTGTTTATATGTATATACTTAATACCTAGTTCTGTAACAGGCTGACGCACTAACCACTGGCGAAGTGGTAAGTGAGAGAGAGAGCGGGGAGTGGGATCAGCACATCGCGCGCGAAGTTTGGGTTTGGTGACTGCCGTGCTATGCGCGAGTTGACAAAACGAAAAAACAATAACATTGTTTTCGGCTTCCGCCTGATCGCGTGAGGTTGTTCGTTCCTTTTTCCGCGCTCATCACCGCCCTCCTGATACTCGCGAGCTCGCCACATGAACGTGACTCGATTGCTCGAGTTAGTGAGCCTTCCATCTGGCCATTCGGCCTTTCGTTATCCCCAACAAAAATAATTCTAATCCATATTAATCGAAAACATATCAAGCCAGGTTTAACGCAAATCAAGGTATGAGACCATTTGATTCATTCGAAAGAAAAACATAAATTTTTAGTTATATATTTGAACTATAGATTGACATTCTCATCCCATATAAACTATATAAATAAAAAATATCAACAAACTCTAAATATTATAAAATTCCTTTGTGGTACGTTGTGGGGAGCAGGTCCAGAAATCCTACTTCTATTATATGAAAGTGTTATTAGATCTATCATTGATTATTGCAGTTATATATATTTATCAGACGACAGAAAATATACTAAAAAAATTGAACAAATTCAATATCAAGCTATATGTATGGTATTAGAATTTCGGAGAAGCCCCCCTTTAAATATCCTTATTGGAGAATCGTGTCTGCCATTTATTCATAACAGAGGCACAAACCTGGAAAATAACTTTCTTGCTCAAACAACTGTAACTCAAAATCTCTAACCTGCAAACATATCAAAAG
Organism: Sycobia sp. Sy_11; assembly: GCA_018907035.1. Classification (NCBI taxonomy): domain Eukaryota; kingdom Metazoa; phylum Arthropoda; class Insecta; order Hymenoptera; family Epichrysomallidae; genus Sycobia; species Sycobia sp. Sy_11. Next base: position 498,248 of record JACCIC010000135.1, on the reverse strand, counting down.
CTACATCAAAACTGTCACAAAAAAATAAACATGACTTAAAACGAAACTCACACGTGTATTGAGACGGTCGATAAGCTATGCTCTCTTATAAATATCGCCAATGACTTTAACATATAATACTACAATTACAAGACATGTAACATATGTATCCCATTTAATGATTCTTTTGGAAAAAATCTTTTAAAATCGTGTAACATGAATAAGAACATGGAATATTTCCTTTCCCAAAAGAATATTCTAAATATTTTTACTACTGGGAGCAAATCAGATACAGGAGATCGCTCGACATGTTTCATACCTGAGAACGATGTAGCAATCTGTACACAAATTGATTCGAGAGCATCCATATTGACTGCTGAATGCATTTGCAATAAACAATGCTATAGATTTGACTTTGGCAACCCCGGACCGTAGAAACTCTATTTTTACAGACTCTTTAAACGTCTTAACAACATTAAATTCAATTCTAATTAATATCGATGTAAATCAGTTTATACTGCAAATAAAAGAAAAATATAACGTAATAAAGAATGATCGAAACATAAATCCAATAGTAGAATTCTATTGGATTCCTTCTCACTTAGGAATCTATGGCAATGAAAGGAGGGTGGAATTGCTCGCAAAAAAAATTACCGTAACCAAGGATGTAAAAATTCAGACGATATTTTCCACGGAACTCTTTTCTTTCTTTAACGAATACTTAGGAAAAGAAAACCACAGATATCTTTTAAACTTATCACATACAGCAGGAACAAACTATTTTAAACTATTCTACATTGAAAATAGCAGGCCATGGTTTTATAAATCGAAATTCAAAAGAGAATCGATAACAACTATTAATAGAATATAAATAGTTCATAATATCTAATCATAAGTGTGGATGCGAAGCTGTAGAGCAAGATATCAATCACATTATTTGGCAATGTCCTCATGATAATAAGGATCGAACATACCCTATACAAAAATTCAAAACAATAAATCTGAATCCACTACTGAATGTTGAGGCTTTAATATCTTTTCCAAATTCTATAGCATATCGAGTTCTCCTTTCATTTATTCAGAAAATTCATTGTTCCATCTAAGTTTAGTTATGTATAGCCTTTTAAGAATTGTAAAAAAAAAGTATTTTAAGTATTTTTAAGTAAAAATCCAATTGTAATATGTATATATTTCTAACTTTCTAAATGGACCTTAGGGGATCAAAAGGTCATTAAAAAACATAATAATAATAATAATAAGAAAGAGATTATCCAGGATGCTGAATAATAAAAATAACTGTTATAAAGATATAAAAGAAAATTCTTGAGAATCCCATTTGGTTTAGGGCAATTTTTTGAGTGTTCATGATTATTTGGTTTCATCGTATGGAATATTTCGAATTAGAAAACTTGGGTCTTACCAAGTTATTGGCCATAAGCTAATGCCGTATAATAATATCCTTGTGAACCGTATATTTCAAGAAAATTTTTCAATTTCAGCTGAATATGTGAACACAATTCAGGAACATTTACGGTGCACATTTTAAGAAAAAAATAAGAAAAACCAATATTGGTTGGTAATTAGAAAATCTATTTGGGGAAAGAGAGTGTTACATCAGAAACGTAACGAACAGCAGAAGTTTTTTTCAGCGTAACTGTTATAGAATGTATGTATCAGAATGTGTAATCAATTCTGAATTATATTTTATAAATAAATTTAAAATTTTCTTAATAATATTTAAAACTGATAATTATTTCATTATTTGAGTTATATGAAAATATTGTAGGTACAGAACCCGACAATAATTGATGCAATCATGTTTGATGGTCATTCAGATAATACCAGAACTATCGATAGCATTTTCAATACAATTCTATAACATCGTAAATACTATGTGGCCAAATTTGACATGGACTGGTGCATCTAAAGTCCGTGCGTAAACTAAATCGGTCAAATTCTTTTTCCTATATTGGTACAACCTTTCTTGATGTGCGTGTGAAATTTGAGCGCCATATCTCCATTATTGTGTGTTTATCAGCTGTTTGTTTACGACGCAAAACGTTTACCTGGCGATATCGACAATTGAGTTTCGGAAAGAGGAACAGGGAGCACAGGGAGCCAAATCTGGTGAATACGATGGCTGAGCGATAACTTTCGTTTCGTGTTTGGCCAAAAAACCAGCCCATGGTAATCGAAAAAAACGATGAACATCACCTTGATTTTCTACTGATTTTTTCACTAGTCCGGATCAAATTTGATCATATGGTATAAAAATCTATAACATCGTGCAATGGGAATCCACTTAATGTTTCTTTTATATATTACGATTTTTTGGGTATATATTTATTTCACCGATATTGTCCACCATTGATAAAAGATTATGGAAAAAAAGATAAAAGAAAGTCATTTGTGAAATAAAGGCAGGACTGATCGGACATACATTTTGCAAAGAGATGCACCACTACAGATACTCTAGACTCTATAGATACGCCTCTATTTAACCTGACAGTAAGTATTTTGTCCCATAGTCCGGATCAATCATGGGGATATGCGTACTTACTCGTATATTATAATGCGTTTGTTCGATAAGCAATGATCTCTGCTTTAAAGGATATATCGAGATAGTATTTTTGTAAAAGTTTTACACTGTGCAGAGCACACATAAATTCTTATGCTGCATTATAATTGATGTATATATTTAGAGTATTCTGTTACTTCTCTTTCTTTCACACGCAAAATCATAAATTCTCAGTGATAATATGGTAAACGATAAAAGTGTATCTTTTAAATTTAGCTAGCCATTTTCTTATTATTTATTTATTTATGATTATTACTCTCCATTTACTTAAGTACATTTTCATAAAGTAGATTAAAAATTTGATTGTAACAAAACTGTCCTGAATTCCATAGAGATCATGGTAATTTATTCCAAGTCATTTATTGTTTGCTCAGATATAATCTGGAAGTCGTTCACAAGAAAATGGCAAGTTCTTTAAGTAGAAATGCATTATCGCCCTGCTTAAAGCCTTGCATATCAATGGAATATTGATTGGTCGCTTCTGACAAAAAATTTCATTTATATATTATCAAATTTCAACCAATTTATAACTTCTTAACGTCGCCACTTATAAGGTGATAATAACCAATACGATAATAAAAAAGAGATACATCTCAATAACACATATTGTTTGTGACTTTATTAGACTCTTTTATATTAAGCCACTCTGTATTTTCTATTATTGTGTTTTGATTTGAATTTAAAGAAACATAACTTTTCATAAGGTATGTTATTCCAGTATTTTTACACATACCAATTTTTATTGTGTTCAATTTATATCGAATATTCGCAAATAATTGATATATCAAGTTATTTACAAATTTCGTATTTTGCAACATTGTACCATTATTTTTCATATCTTTATTATTTTTCATATTTTTTCATACACATAGTGAACTAGCTGAAAGTAAAACATACATGTGTTGATGTTGAATAGATATATGAATTTCATCGCTGTTACTAAAATTAGTTGTTATTTAAGGCTGATAAACCTCGTAATGCACGATAGAATCATTAAATGATACAGGAGATCCTGCACTTACAACGTCCACCATTTCTTTACATGCAGTTGAAGAAAATAAAATTTTCTTTCTACCAGACGCGATGGCTTAAATTTATATATTTTAGAAATTAAATATATTTTATTTTTTTTACTTTGCTCAGGCGACTGACTGGTTTGAAAGTTGGAGAAATACTGTTTGTCTACTGACATAACTGACTATTAACATAGCCAGAAGCATTGTAAATATTCTATTTTAAACAACCAAGTATACGCGCGTAATAGCATATAAACGCATTATACACCGACAGAGTGCGCGCCGCGCGCTGCAAAAGTGAAGAGAGAGGAACAGGTTTTTCTGCTCCAGCCAGCCGCTGAACAGTGTGGACGTTCTGACTATCCTGTCACGACTACATCTCAAATTCACCAGCCGCGACTCAGAAACGTAATCCAGCAGCTTTCACGAGACCTCTCGAGTTCACCACGCTCACCACGAGTGAGTCACTCACCTCCGACTCCACGTCCATGGGTACCATGTGTGGCCCAGCACCATCATCGTTTATCACGCGAATAACGCGAAACAGAGAGAGAAAGAGCGATAGGACGTCGCGACTACAGCACAGTGAAGCAAGAGAGAAAGAGAGAGAGAGAGAAAGAGAGAAAAAACGAGAAGACACCGCATCTGAATGAGAGAATGTAAGCAACAACTACGGCAAGTAGTTGTTCTATATCGTTGGTACCATATTTATTGCTGCTCTCCTCCAGGGACGCTATCGCACGAAGCGCATCTATTCGGAACGCGCCGAATGGTCCCTAGCATCATGGTGCCCCCCGCTTGTGTGTAATTGCCTAGTGAATAGAGTTAGCGTCATAGAACTCTCCCGCGGTAAGATCGCATTTGTATAATATATTGGTTTAGTGTAAATAAAAATAGTGTTAATTGCTAATTTTATCTTATCGCGTGTTCATTAATTGTGTTTTTTCCATTTTCCTCTATTCTCGTTTATAGCTATAAGCAACCAGGACATCTACGTGGCCAGGCGATAAGTGTACGTGTATTACCATTCCCTCCCGTATTTAGTAACCTCATCTCCATTTTTCCTTTCTAAAAACAGGATTAAAAACAATAATAAATTCAAAATTAAATAATTAAATTATTAAATTATTAAATTAAATAATAAATTAAATAATAATAATAAATTCATTATAAAAACAAAGAATACTAAGAAGCTATAAGAAATGCAGAAAGTCAAGCCGTAACTGCCATTTTACTTGCGTGCACAGGAGCACACCGCAGCTTCAGCAGACAGATGAAGCAGGTAGAGAGTAGCAATTCTCCCATAACAAACAAAAATTTTTTCTTTATTGCCTCTCGCGTTAAATTCGTATCCCCTCGAAAATCTTGCCCCTTTCGTTTCGTCCTTCCCGATTAAATAAAACGATAAACATATTTTGAAGATATACATGATGTTATAAGCATGCTAAAATTATGTATATGTATCATGAAGTGTATGTATTTGTAATTTGTGACAAAAAACTTTTCTTTCATTATAAGTTTAAGTAATTTTAAAAAAGTTTAAAAATACTTTCAAGCAGTCAACAATAATGGTGCTTGCTAAACATAAGATATTTTAAAAACATATAAATGCATACATTAATCATAATTTTCGACAATCGCCGAAGGAAAGGTCGCTTCTGTGTACACAGCATCAGGAGAGAAAGCAAAAGCATTGAAATTTCATTTATTATTCGATTAAATTTATTAATGAGTTTCTGAATATTCTATGTAAACTGAAATGACCTCCTATGCCTGCTGTGTGTTGTCTATTCTACTATGGAGTGTACTCTCTAAATAGCCCTCCTTGATATCTATGCATTGTGATTATATGCAAACACGAGCTTATAATAAATTTATATATAAATATATATATATATATATATATATATATATATATATATATATCGTTTATAAAAATGCTGCTTATTTGTATTACTTATATGCTTTCTATATCTGTTTCTTATATTATACAGGCCATTATAATTGCACATCTCTTGTTCTTTTATATTATAACATGCGATAATTATATAATGATTTAAATATTATTACTTTAATTTTAGTTTTCATTACTACTCCTGCCATTCATGTCTCTAATGTCAAACACAATTATTTAAAATATTGTGTTCCCACATCATGTCCTATTGTGTATGCTGATAGCTAATGCCAAATTTCTTTATATACACAGCTGTGAAAAATTTCTCAGAATTATTTTCAAGAGAAGGAAAGCGAATTGCTTATAGCTGAAACATGCATTATATACAAAAAATCCACAGTAATGGTGGAATTCAAAATCAGAAGGTTTAAACATTGATCAGACATTGTTCATAAAAATATCTTAGAAGAAGTTTTCGAATCGACGACGTATCCTATTGCTTTAACGCACATCTCCCCTTTTACATATGAAAGCCACCTTCGACAAGAACAAGAATAAAAGCAGCATCACGAATCGTTATCTGTACCTATAACAGAATGCTATAAGTAGAGGAGTGATAAGCTGCATTACAGCTAAGGGGATAGCCCTAACCTATACGAGGGTGGATTGATAAGTTTCCGGCCTGACTAAGAAAAACAACGTTTTTAAGAATTTTTTTGGGGAGAAAGAATCTCCTCCAAGGCTGACAGATTTCTCATAGCGGTGTTCTAGTCTAGTAATGTCATCTCTATAGACTGATTCGTCAAGCTCCTCAAAATACCCATTTACAGCTTCGATTACTTCTTCATTATCCGCAAATCTCTTAACGCAAAGCCATTTTTTCAGGTTAGCAAACAGATAATAGTCACTCGGCGCTAGGTCTGGAGAATAGGAAGGGTGCGGCATCAATTCAAACTTCAGAACGTTGATTTTATCCATCGCAACGATTGACGTGTGCGCTGGTGCGTTATCGTGATGAAAAAAGATTTTTTTCTTCGCCAGATAAGGTCGTTTAATTTTCACTTCGTGACTCAAATGTTGCAATAAGTCTGCGTAGTATTGACAAGTAATAGTTTTACCCTTTTCAAGGTAATCAATGTATATAATACCTCTTGCATCCCAAAAAACAGTAGCTATAACATTATTCGCCGAAAAATTGTTTTTGCCTTCTTTAGAGTTGGTTCCCTGGTCCAATCCACTATTTAGACTGTTGTTTGGTTCCAAGAGTGTAGTGATGGACCCAAGTTTCGTCAACGGTTACGAATCTACCCAAAAGTTCGCTTGGTTTACCCTTATACAACGCCAAATTGGCGGTAGAAATATTCTTTCGAATCAATTTTTGGTCGACTATTAGCAACCACGGCACCCATCTTGCACAGAGCTTTTCCATATACAAATGTTAGTGCAAAATATTTTGTACACGTTCATATGACATCTTACAGGTCTCAGCTATCTCACGCGCTCTTAATATGCGGTCTTTCAGCACTATTTAATGGATTTTTTCAATCATATCTGGAGTTGTGACCTCAATGGGGCGTCCTGAGCGAAGCTCATCAGAGGTGCTCACACGATCTTTTTAAACTCGGAAACCCACTGCTTGACGGTTGAATATGGTGGGGAGGATATCCTCAGTGTTGAGTCCATCTCTTCTTTAATTTCCTTCGGCGTTAACCCCTTCAAATAAAAGGATTTGATGACAGCACGATCTTCCAGCTTTTCCATTTTTACGAAAAACACAGAGACGTCTTGTTCAACGTGCTCTCAAACCTAAACATACATGACGGTCGGATTGAAACTATAGCTGAAAGCTATCTAAGAATGGTACTATAGAATGCCACCTCAATGTAGGATTAGTGGCGCCATCGTTGGTCAGGCCGGAAACTTATCAATCCACCCTCGTATACGTAGGTTTGTGAATACCACCACAATTATGAAAGTTAAGCCCGACAGATTTTGGTGAAATTAACAATTTTTGTTAAAATTACTTAATAGTTATTTCTCCCTCGTGCACGAGCGACATATATGGGATTTCAGCAAGAAACTTATTAATGAACAGTGTGTTTTGTATAATTACAGAAGGACACGTGCAAACATAAGCACTTTGAATTTACCGAATAAATAATCATAAATTAATAAATAATTAACAATAATAACAGACAGGACGACGACGTCACTTCTAGCACACTTAATAATCTAGAATAACACCTATGCAGATGATAACATTTATAGCAGCTAACCAACCAGTATATCTTCAACAATTATAATAATTTAATAATAATTATCAATAACAATAATTACTAATAATACTTAACAACTTTTCTTTTGCTCTCAGACTTCAGCATTTAATTTAATAATCATCTTAGCAACAACCACCTAGACGAGATATAAATGTTAACCAACGTAATTAATTAATTAACAATAATTAAATAATAAAGAAATTTTAACAAATTGATAATACCTAATGCAGAATTCGGATAATACTAATAACATGCAAAATTATTAAAAATAAATTAATAAGTCATGCTAGTGACGTGCTGAAATAAAAATTTCTTCCTTTTTATTATTTAAATAATTAAACGAATATTAGTAATTAACAGAAAATTAATGTCAATGATTAGTGAACATTGAAACAAAGCTTTTTTTAAAAAATATTCTAAAACACTTCTTCTCATTTGCTCAAACGAAATTTTAATACTGATTAAAAATTATATATGTTATATACATTATTTCATACCACTTTCGCATTCATTATATAAAATAATAAAATGTATCGTGTGTTCACAGTACCAGTCAGTTGTTCACACCTAGAAATGCCTTTCTTTTTCCTCGGTTTCCTTATTTTTACCTCTCGCTCTGCCCACGCTTTATTTTTTATCTCTCTTTTGACATACTCTCGATTGCGTTTATACGCGCGCGCAGGCCGCAAGAAAGGCAACCGAATTTCTCTCCTATCCACATTGATACCGTCGCGATATCCCTTATATTCGGAGGTTATCGGCTGTCCCTTCGACCTCCCACCCACGCCTCACTGTCTTTTTCCTTTCGGTCCTGGACTACTATTGGTATATAAATGATTCCTCGCTTTGTTTGTACCTTGCTCATTCCCTTAAACTCGCAATGATACGAGAAACTTTTGAATTTTAAGATCCAACTTTTTATTATAAATGATAATCTATTTCCATCTAGACGGCAACTTCATAATATCCCTCTCGTAGAAACCCCTCTTCTTCTTTGCGAAGAACTCGGAAAGCCAGTTTTCGCAAGCCTCTTTTGAGTCAAATTTTACACCACCAAGGGCGTTCAACATGGACAGAAACAGGTAGTAATCACTTGGCACCATGTCCGGGTTATATGGTGGATGCGATAAAACCTCTTATCCGATCTCCCGTAGCTACTGACGAGTCATCAATGAATTGTGTGGTATGATGTTGCCCTGGTAGAACACTATACCCTTCCTGTTGGCCAATTATGGACGCTTCTGTTCGATAGCCTACTTCAAGCGGTCCAGTTGTTCACAGTAGATGGAACAATTAAGGGTCTGGCCATATGGGAGCAGTTCATAGTGGATGATTCCCTACCAATCCCACCAAACACATAGCAAAATCTTCTTGGCCGTCAATCCCGGCTTGGCCACTGTTTGGGACGGTCCACCGACCTTGGACCACGGCCGTTTTCGCTTGATATTGTTGTCTGTGATCCATTTTTCGTCGCCAGTCGCAATCCGCTTCAAAAATGGATCGAGTTCGTCCAGTTTCAGCAGCACATCGCAGGTGTTGATTCTGTTGAGAAGGTTTTTTTGTGTCAAATCATGTGGTACCCAAACATCAAGCTTTTTTTATATCCAGTCTTTTGCAGATGGTTTAAAATGGTTTGGTGACTAACTCTCATCTCCTAGGTGATGTCACGGGATGCCACATGCCGATCTAACTGGATAAATTCCATGATTTGATCGGTATTCGTCGTCACAGGTCATGCGCCGGCTGGCTTATCCACGATGTCGTCTCCACCGACTCTGAATCGTCGAAACCATTCCTCTGCGGTTTGACGTGATAGCGTGCCATCCCGTAAAACATCATTTATCTCATGGAACGTTTCTCTAAAATATTTGCCTTTGACGAAGGAAAACCTTAAAATAGCACGAATTTCGGCGTTAGTGAACTCTATGTTTACAGGTCTATAACTTTTGAACGCTGTATCAAAAATAATCTGCATAACGTCATTTTGTACGCTATGTCAAGACCTTTCAAATGATGTATAGTATTGCCAGATACAAGCTCTGTAGCGCTTTGTACATAGCCACGAAATTCATAAGACGAAAAGGCGGAAGGGAGATATTTGACAACCTAAAATATTGTGACCGGCTAAATTGCCGGTCCTCGGTGAAAACCGAGTGTTCCCGAGCGACAGCGAAAATGCGCATAGCGCGAGACGCAAGAGTGCACGACTATCGCGAAGAAAGGGGAAACGAAAAAAGAAGACTTTCTTTCGGCTACCCTACTCAGCTACCGAAGGACGTGGTCGTAAAGATAGACAGAGAGAGAGCTCCATCAATCCTATCGCCTCAACCTCGAGCCCGATTCATCACTGGTGTCCACCAGCTTCCCGATGATCAAGCTGACTCAACCCGCCATCCCGGCGAGCCCTGTATCTGCGCAACCGTCGTACGTCGTACATCCAACAACCCAGCGGAGAAGGAAAGCCAGGAAAGGAAGGAGGCCCTAAGCCCCGAAAGCAAAAGAGAGAGAGACAGAGAGAAGGAAGGAAAAAATGAGAAAGAAAGAGAGAAAAGGAAGGAAAGAGAGGGAGAGAATGAGTGCGGGGCCAGGAAAAGAAGTTCCGTGTTCCCGCGTTTTAGCTTCAGCGCCGCCGACATGCTGACGGAACTCTGCGTATTCACGCGTGTGGAAGTATTAACCCGTACTAAAGTACGAGGTTACAAATGGTGCCCATACAGTGTGGTCCGTAGGCATAACTGGTGTCATCTCGGCGAGTCCAACTGACATACGGTAGCCTATTTTCCCCCCGCGCGACCACGCTGCGAAAAGATACGCGCCAGAAGTGTACACGGAAAGTACGTGAGTACGAAAATACCGTCCCGCACAGCTTTGCTGTACGAAATTACAAGTCCCGGCCAGAAAATATTAAAGGTAATAATAGAAAAGTTCGAATCTGGGCAATGAACGCGCACGTGGCGAGAAAATACGAGGTGCGGCTATATATTGAGGAGCTCCGCACCAGAATGTGCAGTAGCGCCACTGCGCACAGTAAAAAGCAAATGTGGGAAATGAAATTTATTCTCTTCGCGAAATTTTTTATAATTAATAAATAGAAGCTTCAGTATGTCGCCCGTTGTTTCCGTATCATGTCGTGTCGTTTATGTATACTTATGCTTGTACAGTATCTACTAATTATCCACCGTAACATATATATCATATTTATTTGTATTTGTCAAAATTGTCCTGAATGATGTACTCGTGGCCTTTCAATTATTTTAACAATCACCATTTGGATATTGAATTTTTTTTTGTCACAAAACTCAAACAACAAAAACAGAAATAGATGGTAAGCTATTCATAAAATTTCTCTTTGTAATTAAATAAATAGATAAACATATAAATAATATTGGAATTGATAGGTGGCTCACATGGTAAGTCTGCATATATATTGATGTGAATGAAAACAAGATATGTTTGTACGAGATTGATAAATTTAGCAGTTATGAGGTCATAGAAGAGATCTATGGAAAATTTAAAATCATAATAACAATCATTTAACATTAACAACATTATAAATAAATTTTCTTATGATAAACAAAGTTCTTATATAATTTAAAAATCAAACTTCCAAGGTCTTTCCTTTAGTTAACGAAGGACACTAGAGATAGCCCAGTTTGGTAGCCAATCTACAGGTATTAATTAAATAATGAGCAGCTGATAAAATAAAAAATAATTTAAATAATAATTAATAATAAATAACAAACATTAAGACATAACTACAAGGAAAATATTCGAGCATAAGCAAAATCAGATGACACAGAAGCAATAGAGAATTATGTAAAACACAAACAATCTAAACAATTAATAATAATAAATAAATAAATAAATAGATAAATAGATGACTAATATACAAATTGGGAAATGGATCAGAAAAATAAATTTCACATCTAAAAGAATCAATTGAGAAGGCTAACAGGACAAAAATCTCGTTTATTTAAGAACTATTAAATAATAAACAATTTATTTTGCATTAACAAACAAAAAAAAAATTTTTTTTAAATCCTTTCTACATTCATAAGAACTCAAGAAGTATTCTGCAGTAAATTATTTCACCTTCAAAACAATATAAAAACCAACAAAGCAGCAGCTGTGAATGTGGATGCATAGAATGCTGCCGCTCAGCAGAGCCGCCAACCCCAAACAGTCACAACGACACCACCATGGGGTTTCTCCATCAATACTCCATTTGGTGGTTATAATATAGGCCAATTGCCATCACCATCGGCTCATAGTACAAATTTGTACGACGCGGAGGCAATGCCTGCACCCGCGTCAAATCCTTGGTATAATCCACCTGGACCATGGAACGACCCCCATAACGTATGGATGAGACAGTATACTGCAAACATGCAGCACTTGCAGCAAAAGCCACCTACTGTAACAGTACAAGACCAAGATAAACGACCAGAAAATCCGGCAACACCATCACCCAACTCAGCAAATATAATTCCACATCCACGGACCTGGTGCCAAAGCAGATCGTACGATAGCACGTATCTCAAAGAGACACGAACCGGCCAGTCATTAAGACAGTGGAATGTGAAATATTCCCGAACACCTCAAAAATATGTAAAGGAGTTTATAGAGAGGTTAGAAGACACCTGCGAAAGTCTCAACATTTCGGCGGAAGACATACTGAAGTTGATACCAGGTATCTTATACGGGTCTGTTCACACATGGGCGAGACAAATCTATGAAAGTTGGCACACTTTAGAGCACCTAAAAACAGCGCTGAGAGAACAATTTAGACCTATCGATTACACGCTAAGGTTGAAAGAAGAACTCCGAGAGAGGACACAAGGTCCTAATGAATCGATAGGGTCATACCTAATAGATATGAGAGCACTACTGGGTAAAGTGTCGCCACTTTATGACGATAGACGAGCTACAAGTCCTGAGACAGCAGATCGAGCTGAAAAGAGAGCTGACTCGTCGATACAAGGAGCCAACAGCAGCAGAGAACTGCTGCTATTTCGAATGCCATACACACCGACATCCGGACATATTTGTGTAGAAAAAAACACTATACAAGGTGGCAGGAATACTGCACACTGGCCAGAAATGAGACGAGACATCTACAGCTATGTAAAGCACTGCCCAGAATGTCAGCTCTACAAAGTTTTCCAGAGCGCACCAACCGGTATAATGACACACAGAAATGTAGAACGTCCATGGACAAGCGTGGCTACTGACATAATGGGTCCATTTCCTGCCAGTAAAGGGCAAAATAGATACCTCATAATTTTCGAAGAACTCTTCACCAAATACGCGGAGTTCCGACCACTACGTAAGGCAACAGGACAAGCGATAGTTAAAGTGCTGGAGGAGCTCATTGTATTTAATAATGGTCCCTATGAGGAAGGTGCCTGTGCCGGTAAAGAGTCCCCAGAACCCCTACCGCGCCCAAAAATATCGACCCCTTGCCACAATGGCGATGTCAGATTGAAACACAAGAAAGGTTTCAATCCCTTTGCTACAACGCAAACCACTAGCCCCGCCGCCAGCCTTCGCGAACCTGTTGCCCAGCAAACGGCGACGCAGAATTCCGCGCTTTGTATATTTGTATAGTAGTAGTTAGTGAAATATTGTAATTGTGGCGAAACGAGAACACGCGTATTAAAGGTAAAATATGATATAAAGATAAATCGGAGTTCTATTTATTTCCGTATCCCGTTCCCGTGCTCCCCCGTTTCAGCTCCAGCACCGCCGACATGCTGACGGAACTCTGCGTATTCACACATATGCAAGTGTTAACCGTACTAAAGTACGAGGTTACAATATATATATATATATATATATATATATATATATATATATATATATATATTATATATTATACATCGTCTATATTTATTTAGCCTGTCTTTAACTTAGCCTTTGATCTATTTAGCCTAGTCATGTGAGTTATAGCTGAAATATGTCAAATACATCAGGAGATGTGCGACGCTTACAGTGACTGCATTTCCTTTCCAAAATTTTTATTTTTTAAAAATTTTTTTATTTATTAGGCAATAGAAGCCGTGCCACGCTTATGAGGCTTATTTAGCTCCTGTAATTTCAATTATATATGTGTATCAATTAAAATTTTTTATATCCATTACGTCTTCCTAACTATGAGTTTCAAGAATAGATTTCCGAAAAATTAATACAAGTCAATTGAAACAAATAGAAAACAAAAGTTGAGAAAAAAATCCATTGAGAAACAAGAATGCGTCTATCAAAGCGAGTTCCATGAGCGAATAAGTCTTGTTTCAAATAAATAGTAGAATGAATATCGGACATTATCTGTGAAGCCATCTGAAGCGACATATAAATGTATTTTCGTATTTACAACAAAGATTTCTTTCCATTTAATTATCCATCGCATCCCTCTGTCATGATTAGTGACATTTAATTGCATTGTATGTGATTATATATGAGTTTAAATTTATTCTATTTAGTTTTTAGGCATTCTATTATTTTTTTACAATCATTAGTATTGCTTAATGGTAGCCTGAGATTTTTTTTACATATATTATATTTGATACACTCATTTTGGTTCTGGGCATATTTTATTAATATATGTTCGAAAATAGTTCTGAAATTCTTTTAAATAAATAATTGAGTGTCGTTGATTTGTGTTCGATTCGGATTCTTGAAATGATGATTTGGCCCTTTCTTGCCATGTTTAGAGTTAGATTTTCTATTATTTATTGCACCGTCTTTGTATTTGTTTTGGAATAATTTTCTATACTGATTTTATAAGTGTTGGAGGAATAACTTAATTGGCTGGATACTGAAACTTTATGTTCGATCTGTACTATTCATTTGATCTGGTGAGTAATATATTTTTGTTCCATGTTTTGGACCACACAGAAATAGCAGTATATTGGCTGAACTAGTTTCTGAAAATTCTAACTACTTTAACCACACCAATCTTTAACACAAACTCTAACTACTTTTACCACACCTATCTTTAACACAAAGATTTTTTGCAATTGAAGTAGTCTGCTGTAGCTCTCAACAACCCAGAGACCGAAGTTTATTAGAATCTAATAACGAACTCACAATAAAAGAACTTACATAGGCACTCCATACATCTTAAAATGCAAGTTCGGACCTAGACCCACTGATGCCCGACAATATATTTATGCTAATGTTTATATATGCTTTTCGATTTTCTTCCATTGTGCTTTGTTTATCGAACTTTTACTTTGTTGTGTGCTACTTGCTTTTCTTCTTGCTTTATATTGGGTTTTTGTGAGTTTGATGAAATTGATAATAATTTATTATCAATTTATTATCTCTGTTATTTATTAAGGTTATTGTTTGGATCACTGAAATTTTGATTTATATCA
The DNA here is from genome assembly GCA_018907035.1 of Sycobia sp. Sy_11. Taxonomy (NCBI): domain Eukaryota; kingdom Metazoa; phylum Arthropoda; class Insecta; order Hymenoptera; family Epichrysomallidae; genus Sycobia; species Sycobia sp. Sy_11. Next base: position 483,129 of record JACCIC010000135.1, on the reverse strand, counting down.
TTCGAACACTAAGATGCTTTTAATTCGACAGAGATACTTAGCTAGAGATTATACAGAAAAGATAAGCACATCTGCACAAATAAACACACCGCAGGTAAACACACTAAGAGTCTCCGTCGAATTAAAAGCATCTTAGTGTTTCGGTGCTATTATAAATATAATAATTTACTTCCTCTATATTTATTATCTAAATGTTCGGAATTTTTTCTTTCTTTTTCTATTTTCACGTATACTTGCCTACAAAAACTATCTACCTGGTTATATTCTTCTTTACTGGTCGCTACTCTAAGAAGTGAAATGGCTAGTATGCTCTCGAAGATAAAATTTGGTCTATTTGGTATATACTGGACAAAATTATATGTTTACTTTGAGGACCTAATGGTTTATTTATATTTAACTAGAATATGCTCCTGTTGATTGTTAATTTTTTTCATTAATTCTTTATTCCATAAGAACAAATATATTCGATGATTACAAAGTGACGAGAAAAACAAGGCGTTTATCGGACGTGTAATATCTCCTACTGCACACGTATAATCCATGAGATTTAGTCCTTCGATGTAACTCAGTATGAGTATTCGGTCATTTCTCGGATAAACCTATATAACCTGAATTCGTGGGAATCGACTGTGAATATTAAAATCACTTTAAAGATTTTTATGTATATTTTGTCCATATTATACTCCTATTTATAAAATTAGATAAGAATATAAAATTTAATAGTTGTGCTATTATTGCTTTCCTCCTATACAATTAAGAAAGTGAAAACATGAGATAAGCAATATGGGTAACGCAATGATTATAAAAATAATTTTTTGTTCTTTGTAGTCTTATTATTTAAAAAGTATTATTTTTCATTTTGCTAAGAGTATAATCCAAAAATATGCATGAGATCACTAATTCTTTATTGTCTACTTGTCATATTTTCTGCATAAAATTTCAATTATACCGCATGTATCTATATATCTATACTTCAAATAAAGTGTGCATGTCAAATTCATAATTTTTATTCAATCTTACCCACTTACACTTTGATGTATCATCTGGGTAAGCTGAGTGTTTAAAATAATGAGCAATATTCCTAATTGATAAAACATATTATCGAAATAACGAATTTACATTTAAGGTATATGTACACAATTATGTGCAGATAAAATCAAAACTAGTGTTATGTACTAGGTAGTTTGTGTTATATTTTATTTTTATTTAAATACATAAATTTATAGATTTTATCAGACTTGAATTATTTTGACACCAAATTAAATTATTTGAATGTATTATTACATTACGAGGTATACAATACTGATAATTGTGGACAAGGTAAAAATAAATAAACTTGGATTTCTAAATAAAGTAATATTGTAGCTTGAACGATAAGATTTGGAGCTCGGAATATAAAACAAGACGAAAATTGAGTATTAAAAAGAAGAGTTTATTTAGAATTTGATTTTATTCTAATGATTTAAATTGATCTATCTTTTATATTAGCTGACATTTTATATTTAAAAATTCTTAAAATTTATATGTTTAGGTCTTTAGTAAGTCAAGCTTAAATTGCACGAAGAAAAAAAGTTATTAGAAAATGAAACAAAAAGTCAGTCTATATTTATGAGATACTCGCAAAACTTGTCCAATGCATCCATAATTTCATAACAAGAAAAAATTTTTAATTTAAAAAACGGCCAATTTTTATAGTCTGCTTGCGGTTTAATTGGATCGATTACATAAATCAGAATCATTAAATCCATTCCAATTATTGAAGAAATATTAAAAATCCAATTATCAATACAGATCATATACACATTAGCTCTGATTTTAGATCATTGATATAATTTAATTTTACGCGAATTTCTATATCTTTGAATATATTTAAAAGAAAAGCTTGTTGGTATACGATAATTATGTTAATGCTTGAATGGGCAATATGAGCATAGACTGATTGAACTTGGCTTACGAAAATATATCCTTAACTAGAATAGATTACATTCTTGAAAATTGTATGTCTGTTAAGACATATTAATCATTCCATTGCGAGCTAGCCGAAACTAATGATATAATTTGCACGTTTTTCATCTACTAACCTAAAACTTTGTCTCCTTAATCTTTTATTTACGATCTTTAGAATATGAATGACAAAGTAATTCATTAAATACCAAAAATTTTGCGAAATTATCAAGAAAATATCACAAATTAGATTGAAACGATTATGCAACCCAAAGCTGTACAGCTTAGTCAGAGAAAGAGAGAGAGCATTTATAATGTTGGAATTAGTGCCTTTGTACAAAGTAAACAACTCCTGGATTGGAAAAAATGACAGGATTGTTTGTGTCAGCGAACGGAGCTAGCGAAATTCCTCGATACACACGGAACCAGATATCCTCCAGAGCTGGTACTTCGCGGATATTTTCGTGAATTAAACATGTTTGAACGTCAAAAGATGAGATTGTCAGCCCTTCAGGCGACGAGAGGGATTGATTTGTGGGAGCTCTCCAGATAGTTACTATGGAGAATTTGATCAATTATATAGATCAAACAATTGATAAGAACTGAACATAATAAGAAACGCTCTATGAAAGATGATTAATATTGAAAGAGAAAAAAGTATTTGAGAAAAATGTATATTCGTCGAAAACACGTGTATTTATGAATCATAAAATCAGACAAATCACTGATAAATTATCTATTTATCTTGTTTTAAAAATGATTGGTTATTATTAAACACTGGATTAATACACTTTAAATGTGCTGGAGTTTTAAATTAATTCATATCATTTACCACGTATTCTCTACCTTTATAAACCTGCATGAATAATTACTATATAATATTACCTTCTGCATTTACCGTGATTGTTTTAACGATGATTTTTCTTATATTCAGATGTGGTTATTCCTGATTTGATTTATTTTTTGTTTAATACGTATGTACCGAGTTTTCGAACTAGAAAAAAACTACTATCAACATCATGGATATATAGTATGGTTATTATTAATTATATGTACTGTATATAAATGTCTAAAACAACTGTTTTTAAAACTCCATGTACTATTTACCTCACGAAGGGAAGATTCTCGGTGTGATGAAAAAATTGATGGATACATTTTTATACCTTAATTATCTTCGCCATATAAATAGTGTGAGAGAAAAAGCAGAAGATAAAGTGGATAGATAATATAAGTCGAATAATAATTGATCGAAATACTTTCATAAATATAATACTTCAGAAAATCATTGTTCAATTATTAAGGACATCCCTATGTTGGCAGTAATGCTAACATTGAATCTATCTTTTACGGTATTTAGCCGTAGCTTAATAATTTTTTTATCGCATACTGGATTTTTGTAAATATTATATGACAGGGTCAAACAGCAATAATTTAAAAAAAATCTTTCTTTTAAATAAAGTAACAAGCAATCGATTGTCCTGTAATTGAGAATGAAAGGTTAAATAATGTGTAAGTAATAATTGAAATAAATCTTTCCATAATTGAAATTTCAGTTCTTTTTCTAATGTTTGAAAAAGATCCAAATTCTGTTTTATTCATATCAGACTATACATGCATATATTAGGTTGTCAAATATCTCCCTTCCACCTTTTTGTCTTATGAATTTCGCGGCTATGTACAAAGCGCTACAGAGCTCGTATTTGCCATTACTACTATTCATTTTAAAGGTCTTGACGTAACGTACGAAACGACGCTATGCATGGTTACTTTGGATATTGCATTCAAAAGTTATAAACGTGTAAACATGGAGTTGACTAACGCCGCAATTCGCGCTATTTAAAATTTTTCCTTCGTCAAAGGCAAATCCGCTAGAGAAACGTTCCGTGACATTAATGGTGTTTTGGGGATGGCACGCTATCACTTTGAACCGCAGAGGAATGGTTTCGACGATTCAGAGCCGGTGAAAACGATACCATGGATAAGCCAGCCGGCAGAAGACCTGTGACGACGAGTACCGATCAAATGGTGGAATTGATGGAGATAGACCGGCATGTGGCTTTTCGTGACATTGTCCAGGAATTGAGAGTTAGTTATCAAAGCATTTTAAACCATCTGCAGAAGGCTGGATACAAAAAAAGCTTGATGTTTGCGTTCCGCATGATTTGACGTAAAAAAACCTTCTGGACCGAATCAATGTCTGCGATGTGCTGCTGAAACGGAACGAACTCGAACCATTATTCAAGCGAATCGTGACTGGCGACGAAAAATTGATCACATACGACAATATCAAGTGAAAACGGTCGTGGTCCAAGGCTGGTGAACCGTCCCAAACAGTGGCCAAGCCGGGATTGACGGCCAGGAAGATTTTGCTATGTGTTTGGTGGGATTGGAAGGGAATCATCCACTATGAGCTGCTCCCATATGGCCAGACCCTTAATTGTTCCATCTACTGTGAACAACTGGACCGCTTGAAGTAGGCTATCGACCAGAAGCGTCCATAATTGGCCAACAGGAAGGGTATAGTGTTCTACCAGGGCAACATCATACCACACAATTCATTGATGACTCGTCAGTAGCTACGGGAGATCGGATAAGAGGTTTTATCGCATCCACCATATAACCCGGACATGGTGCCAAGTGATTACTACCTGTTCCTGTCCATGTTGAACGCCCTTGGTGGTGTAAAATTTGACTCAAAAAAGGCTTGTGAAAAGTGTCTGTGTGAGTTCTTCGCAAATAAGGAGAAGGGTTTCTACAAGTTGCCCTCTAGATGGAAACAGATTATCGAACAAAACCGTGGATATTTGAAGTAAATTCGGCCACTGTAACATTTTTTATAAAGCATTAAATGAAGAGCAAAAAAGCGGAAGGAAGATATTGGACAACCTAATATAAATATATATATATATATATATATATATATATATATATATATATTATATGTCATCGATTTCGTCATATATTTATTATTATATATGATTAGCCTTTGATCTGTTTAGCCTAGTCATGTGAGTTATAGCTGAAATCTGTAAAGACATCAGGAGATGTGCGACGCTTACAAAGACTGGACTTGCTTTTCTGATAAAAAAATTGACGGATACATTTTTATACCTTAATTATCTTTGCCATATATCTCGGGAGGATGCATTTATAAGATATGGATACTGCCTCGATCGCAAGACACCTACTCCCTTAAACTTTCGCGCACGCATTCATATATATATATATATATATATATATCATATCATACTAATTTATAATAAAAAGCTGCTTCAAGGTAGCGTCCACTTCAAAAAGTTAATATTTTACCGACCATTTTGTACAATATATATAGATATTAAATACGGCTTCAATGGAACAAATTGTACTTTCGAGTTCGAGCGGTAGAAAAAGATGTGCAAGTGTCTTGAGACGACGTTTACAGAGAGTATCATGTTCGGACTATAGAAAATGTCTCCAGACGACTCTTACTGGAAGTGTGCGTGTTCGAATGATAGAATATTAATCTCTTCATAGATGTCGTAATGAGATACCTGGACATCGTTTCCCACTAAGTATACATAACATTCCCCGTAGAAACCGTTCCAAATCATCTGCAAATCGCATTCTATCATCCGAACACGAAACTCCCCGTAGAAGTTGACCCGATATACCTGAACTTCGTTCCCTATCAACTAAACACAATACTCTCCGTAGAACTCATCCCGTCATACCTGGACATCATCTTCTACCGTCCGAGCACGAAATTGCCCGTAGAAGTCCTTCCAAAACACCTGGAAATCGCATTCTATCATCCGAATACGAAACTCCCTGTAGAAGTTGTCCCGACATACCTAAACATCGTTTCCTACCAACTAAACACGATAGACTCAGTAGAAGTCGTACCGAGAAAACTAGCATCGCTTCCTAACGACTAAACACGATACTCCCCGTAGAAGTCGTTCGGAAATAGTACCGTTTCAACATGAATCTTACCATAGAAGTTGATTTCCTTATATCTAGACGTCGTTTTCTATCAACTAAATATAATATTCCCCGTAGAAATTGCCCAGAGACACCTGTACATCGCATTCTATCCGAACACACAACTGCATATATAAATCGTCTTGAGGCAACGGAATATCGTAATCAACCGACCGAGCATGCCAATACAATATTTCTCAGTAGAAACCGTATTTAAAATGTGTATATATAATATGTACAATATAATATACCTACAATATATATTACATATTTCATATATTTTCGTTTTTTCAATTAAATACCGTGAATTTTTTTCGTAGTGATGCCAACTGAAATTCAAGCAAAATGGTATGGCGAATAGCATATTTTTTAAGTAAACGATGGATATTTTCTTTTTATGCAGAAGTGATGATATATTATATACATAGTTTCGAGGTTGTTGGTAAAAGAACCCTATTTTGCAATCATTTCTATTGTTCAACCTAAAAAAAACTGTCTCTTGTCACAATTCTGAAGTTAATATAATGTAAAAAAAACAAAAATATAATTGTCGTCATAAATTATATTCAGTATAATTTGGCATACAGAACCATTTTATAAAGAAGGAGAAAAAAAGACAGAGATAGAGAGAGAGAGAGAGAGAGAGAGAGAGAGAGAGAGAGAGAAAGAGAGATTTTCTCACGTAAGATAAAATAAAATTTACAAAAATCAAAAGATATTCATAAGGTGTGAGTGTAGTCTCAGATTAACCTGAAGAACAAAAAAGGTAATGCCGACTAACGGCACACACCTTCTTTAGGATACGAATCCTAAAGTTGGATATGTTCGTGATTCAAGACGTCCCCTAGTGGTCGCTGGGGAAACTGATTGTTAAAACTATTAACTTAATTTCTTGATGATAATAAAATGATTTTCAATAAAAAACGTAGCCTATGTCCTTCCTAAGATAATATAAAATCTATATGTCAAATTTCAGAATAATCGGTTCAGTAGATTTTCTGGTTATCGTGTACAAACAAAAACACGCTTTGCCTTTATAAATTAGTATGAGTATGATATGATAGGATATGACATGATATGATATATTTAACTATAATAATTTAATCAATATGACTGTAAAAAAATCTGCGTTCGGTTTCAAAAATTAACTTCACCTAGTATTACAGTTTGCTAAATCAAACTAATGTAGTAGAAAATTTAATTTCTATAAAGAAAAGTATAAATTCATATAGAAGTAGTAGAATCGCTGATGAAATTAATGGCGAAAATAAATATATCAATTTTTATATGTATAAATTAACATTGAAATTTAAATTTGAAATTTTGAAATTTTGTCGTGATTTAAATAGGTTAAATAAATAATAGTTTTAAAGAGGTTGTACTTGTTGACGTATCAAAGAGGGGCCCCAATAGAAATTAACTTCAATTTGTTTGCTTAAAAATTAATAATTCACAAATGTATATTAGTAAAAAAACAAAACACAATTTATATTGGATACCACTTCTAACAATTTACATTGAAATTTACATTTTTGGTTATATGTAATGGTAGATATAGATATATTAAAACAATTGAATTGTACTTATGTCGACTGCCCATATACAAATTCATAAATATTTTTTTATTGGTCTTACAGTCCAATCAATTCAATCTAAAAATAAAATAAAAAAAAAATAAAAAATAAAAATAAAAATAAAAATAAATAAAAAAATTAAAATAAATAAAAACAATAAAATAAAATAAAAATTAAAAATAAAAATTAAATTAAAAATTAAATTAAAATTATGACACTCAGACTGTCCTTGTTTACATTCACTCCCGTAGACTAATCTGAAAATAAAATATTAACTGAAAAGATTCTTTGTTAGTAAAGTGCAGTCTGACTGTCCCCAACACCCTTACCTAATTGAAGACTTGTCCAACGTTTCAAGCTCGCTACGGCTCCTCATCAGGGACTGATGAGTTCTGAAACTAGTCCTGAGACTGAAAGTCCTGAGACTGACCACTAAAACTGTTAAATTAATTTATTGTTAAAAGTAAAATGATTTTCAAGAAAAAAAACAGGGCTGCCAGGCTATCCTGCAGACTGGCAGGAAATTATAACCCGGGAGACTTTGTGGATTGCGAAAGTGGTGATGATATTGTAAAAATACGCGCGCGCAGAGATAAAAATCTGTTAAAAGTAATCGTAACCTTGACAATGCGTGGCGCAACGAAAACATATATCTTAAATAAAATGGAGGCGATATACGCTGAACAAGCTGATGAATCAGCTGACACACAGCAGGCTCGAAAAGTCAATCCGAGCACAGGCCAAAGACGTAGCACAACAGCTGCCGATCAGCAAATACAAAATCTGATGGATTTCAACTTGGCAGAAATCAACAGGCACGAAACGTTCGCATGGAGCACAGCCAATGAATCATCGATTCAGGCAACCATCACGAGCGTAGCTATGCCTCCCGACTCGTGTGTCACGAATGACATCACACGTCAGGCGCAAGTCGCATCTCATACGGCAGATGCAACAGTCGAGCCTCAACCTGCTGACCTCGAAAACAATGTAAACCTTAGTCAGGGGTTACACAGCCTACAGAATATGCTGCAAACTTGGATGCAACAACAAAATTGCACTGTCCAAGATTTGCAGCAGAGGTAAAATGAAATGCATGCTACGCTAGCTAACATTCAGCAACAGCTGCAGAAAACGCGGCGACGCGACCGTGTGACTTTCCAAGACACGTACGATCAGCAATACTTGGGAAGTGACAAAAACTTCAATAGCAATAGGTTTCCAGGGTCGACCGGCGAGCCTGTGTTTTCGACTCCTTGCCACCCTCGGTAGCAAGGACCTGGAAGGGGGGGGCATCACATGGATCGAAACGTGATGAGCTCGCCCGCGAATATAACGCGATCAACGCTGTCAAGCACCTTGGCCCAGCGCACGGACATTGGTAAGACCGTGCGCCAATGGGAAATGAGGTTCAATAGGCCAAGGGAAAAAGCGTGGAAGAATTTCTACAGAGAATCGCGGAATGTCGCAGATTGACGCCGCTCACGGACGAGGACATACTCAATGCCATGACGGAGCTCCTCGACGGTGTCGCCCTGCATTGGTACCGTCTATCCCGGAAAGACTGGACCACGTGGCAAGAGTTTTGGCACGCAGCCAAAAACTGCTACGGCGTCGATCGACGCTTCCAAGCTGAGCTGATTAGCGAAGCACAGCGGCGTACGCAGGTTAAATGCGAGCCAACACGGGACTACGTGTTCTGTTTGTTAACGATTCTCAATCGGTTCGAAGAACCATGGTCGGACGACTAACAACTCGCCCTTATCTACCGTAATCTACTCCCGGAGATACAAAAGTTAGTTCCGCGGGAGAAGATTACAAGCGTAAATCGGCTAATCGAGCTCGCTCCAAAGGTCGAATGCGTCCTCGACGCGGAGCGCAATTATAAGCCACCTCCGTCACCCGAGGACTGCATAATGACCGAAGTGGCATTTCATGTGGCCCACACGTCTTGGACACGCCCGAAACCAAAGATCGCGGCCGCGGACGTGAAGCCACCCGACTTCAAAGCTTTGGTGCGAGAAGTTTTGCAAAAGGCGGGCTTTAGAGCCACCTCACCTGATTTAGAGGCACCACGTGTCGCAGCTCTTATCACGAAGAGGAGCAGTCGCGATTCAAGCCCGAGGTCACTGCGTACACGGAAGACCGGAGCGTCAATCTCGCCTAAGTCGGAGAGGAAGCCATCCTTCAGGGGAAAGCTCGTACACAAGCCCCTCAGCGACAAGAACAAATGTCGGATAGCAGGTCCTGATCCGCGGTTCTTATGCTGGGGTTGTAGTTGGCCAGGCCATACCCTACGCAGCTGTCCCGAGTGTTCGGGAAATGCGAAAAAGGGCGAGTAATTGAGATCCAATTCGCCCCCACGGGAAAAATTGAGCCCATAATAGGCCAGGTGATCCTTCCGTTTGCCATTGCAGACGTTGAAATGGAGCTAGACGTCATCATATAATTCCAGACTAGGAAAACGACGGTCTGCTCGCTGCATACTTCTACCGCGCTTTCAATGCGGTCAACCACCCGCGCAACAACACCATATCGATCAGGATGATGCGGATTTCGTTCCGCTACAACTCTGCACCGTCTCAGTTACCTCGGCGTATTTGCTTGCCTTTATAGGCTTGGCTGATATTGACGATAGTCAACGTCAAGCTCTCGAGAAACTCCTCGACCGGATGCTGCCTTCGGCTGATAAGCCTCTGGGCTGCACGCATCTGACCGACCACGTGATCGATGTCTGTGCTAAGCCTATTAAGCAGCGTTACTATCCCGTCTCTCAGAAGATAGAGCTGGAATAGCATGCGCAAGTTCGTAAAATGCTTGATCAAGGCGTAATTCGCAGATCAACCAGCGAGTGGTCTAGCCCCGTCGTGATCGTTCGTAAGAGCGACGGGAGCTACCGATTCTGCATGAACTATCGCAAATTGAATTCCGTGTCCAAGGTCAGCGCGTATCCGCTCCCTTACATGGACGTAATTTTACGAAAATTGAGAAATGCGCGATACATCTCCACACTGGACCTCAGCAGCGCCTACCATCAGGTCCCTCTTCGTGAGAAATCGCGATACCTCTCTGCCTTCACGATCCCAGGTATGGGGTTATTTGAATGGACGCGTATGCCATATGGTGTCGCCAGTGGCCCTGCAACCTTTCTGCAGTTAACCGACAAGCTGATCGGCCCTGAAATGGATCCTGTAGCCTTCGCCTACCTCGACGATGTGATCCTCGCTACGGAGAGCTTTCACCAGCACCTTAGGTGGTTTAAACCTATTCTGCAACGAATTTCTCGGCGTCCTCGTGGATCGTAACAGTTTCCGACCCGATCCGGATAAGATTGCACTAATCTTGACTTAAGCCGCACCAACGAACCTGAAGCAGCTCCGTAGATTTCTAGGCCTTGCGTCCTGGTATCACAAGTTCTTAGAGAACTTTGCAACGTTTGCTGAGCCTCTCACCCGATTAACCAAGAAGGACATCAAGTATCATTGGGGAGAAGAGCAGCAGCAAGCCTTCGAACAGATCCGGCCGTCCGTCGCATCTGTACCAGTCCTTTCTCGACCGTCGTTCGGAGAAACGTTCGTCATCCAGACGGATGCCAGCGAATCGGGACTAGGTGCCGTGCTCACGTAATTAGTTACGCTAGTCGCACGATGACTGCAGCTGAGCGTAATTACTCGGTCACCGAACCTGAGTGCCTCGCCGTGCTATGGGCTGTGCGGAAATTTCGCCCGTACGTCGAGGGCTATCACTTCCAGGTGATAACCGATCATAGCATCTTTCGTTGCCTGCACTCATTGCGCAACCCCACGGGCAGACTCGCCCGTTGGGCCTTGGAATTACAGGGGTATGACTACGAAATCATCCACCGGAAAGGTACCTTAAATTGCGTACCAGACGCCTTCTCTCGTTTGTACGAAGATGAGCCGAGCTGCGAAGTCGCCTCTCTCGGCGTCACCGATGTGCAAGACCCCTGGTATTTGCACCTTCGTAAGAAAGTGGTGTAGTGGTGGAGTGATCCGATCGACCACCCATGGTGGAGAGTCGTTGGGCAACGACTATACTACTAACGTCCCCATCCTACGCGTCGAAGATTTAATAGATGACCAGGATGTGTGGAAGCTGGTCATGCCTGAAGAAGATCGCCGTACCGTTCTTCATGAATGTCATGAGGAGCCCACAGCTGGTCATTTCGGACGCCATAAGACGTACGACCGTATTGCACGATCATACTATTGTCCCTCATTGCACAAAAATGTGACACAATTTGTCCGTAACTGCACCGTGTGCCAGTAATGTAAGGTACAGCAGGCTGCACCAGCTGGCCTGATGGGCAATCGAACGGTGACCCGCCCTTGGGCAGTAGTAGCTGGAGACGTGATGTGTCCGTTTCCACGATCTACCCGAGGATGCGAGTACTTGCTCGTCTTCATGGATCTATTCACTCGCTGGGTAGAGTGCATCCCTATCCGAAAGGCGAAAGCGCAAACCATTCGCCGCGAGTTGAAAGATCAGGTTTTTTTACGCTTTGGTACGCCCGAAATATTCTTATCGGACAATGGCACCGAATTTCGCAATAAGGTTCTCGAAAAATTCCTTGCGGAGCATGGGGTGGAGCACTCAACGATACCCCCCTATCACGCTCAAACCAATCCGGTAGAGAGGGTCAATAGGACTCTGAAGATAAGGCGTGGTTGAACGAGGAAGTGCTGCTAGCGGGTTCCACGAACGCGTCTACACCTTACTGTAAGTGGCAGCCCGTTCTTTTCTCTCGCTCTCTCTCTCTCTTCCCTATCTCCTCGCGCACCGTCGCCTCGGCGATCCTTGGCCTGCGCGCCTCGCGCCTTCGCGCATATGTGTTGTAAAGTCACTCGATATTAAATCTACATTGATTTTAATTCTTTCGCTTTCTTATTTCGTTTGCCCTCAATCCTGCATGCGATTCTTCGCCCATCGCGAACCGCCCCTCTGCCTCGCCGAGATAATTTGGGGCTAAGCCCAGTCGGGCACACATATTAGCAACGGTCGTGCCCACCGTCCTCGTGCTCGAGGCGGACACGCGCACCGGTACAATCTATATTATGAGGAAAATCCTCCGAGCAAGCGGAAGGGCCTGCCGCAAGGTCTTGCCGCCACTAAGGAGACAAGTCGTCTGGTGGAAAAACCAAAAAGTCTCCAGGTAAAGATGATAAGAAATCATCAGAAAATGAGACTGTGGTCGAGGAGAAAAGGTAATCGTATATCCAGAAGGAGACACCGATAGAGGAGAAACATCTAATCGACCTGATCTCCAAAGACCCTGAAATAGCACGAGATTCCACACCCACTTTAGAAATGATTCAAGGGAAACAGAAAGAGGACAAGAGAAAACTACAATTAAGCGGAACAGCAGAACTCGGGAGATTCAAGGAAATAGCCGAATTTTACCACCGATTAGGTCCCGAAAAGTTAAAGGACAACCGGTACTTCACAGAAGTGTACGTAGCCGGTGCCAAACTTCTGGCACTTCTAGATTCATGAGCGTCCAGGACGTACGTAGGATCTAAAGTGATCGAATTCCTCGGGGAGGAAATATTCGATAAGGCAGACGCTAAGATAATAACCTTAGCGAATGGGTCAGTAGAAAAAATTTCAGGGCAATAGACATTCGACATAGAATTGTCATTTCAGAAGGAACAATGGCACATGGGTGAATGATCCCCCATAGATAAATCCCCAGAAAACCATGACAAATTCGTAGAGGGGAACGTAGCAGGAATTTCGGAACTCGCTTGGAGTGAGTACGAAACAATACGAAGTCTACTGGATGAAATGATACCCGGCGCCCGGAGCAAATTAGGAGTCACGCATCTGACGAATCACACGATCGACGTACAGGGAAACAAACCGTTGAAACAACGGTATTATTCGGTTTCACCGAAGTTAAAAGAGTTCATCTACGCAGAAGTATATAAAATGCTCAGCGAAGGTACTGTTGAACCATCATCCAGCGAATGGTGAAGCCCGATCGTCATGGTACGAAAAGCGAACGGAACGTATCGTTTCTGTCTAGATTTTTGGAGGCTAAACGAAGTAACTAAGAAGGATGCTTATCCTCTACCTCGTATGGACAAGATATTAAAACAACTTCGTGCAGCCCGATACATAAGTACCATCGATCTAAGCCAGGCTTATTTTCAAGTTCCACTCGATTTTCAGTCAAAAGAATATACAGCCTTTACAGTACCGGGACGTGGATTATTTCAGTTTACGAGGTTGCCGTTTGGCTTATCGGACAGCCCAGCGACATTTCAGAGACTGATCAACAGAATGATTAAACCGGAAATGCAGCCCTATGCATTCTCTTACTTGGACGATATCGTGGTCGTCTCTGAAACGTTCGAAGGCCATCTCAAGTGGCTTACCATCGTTCTAGAAGCTTTAAACGCAGCGAACCTATCGATTAATCTGGACAAATCAGTATTCGGATGGGACGAGATGAAATATCTAGGATACATCGTCAATAAGGAAGGTTTGAAAACAAATCCGGAGAAGGTTGTGTCGTTCAAAGAGTACGCTGCACCGAAAAACATGAAACAGTTACGAAGATTCTTAGGCATGACGTCTTGGTACCGCCGTTTCATCAACAACTTGGCAACAGAGTCTGCCCCGTTGATGAAGTTTCTGAAAAAAATAAGCGTTGGGAATGGACAGAAGAGTAGGAGAATGCTTTTCAAAAGCTTAAAAACGCCTTAACATCAGCGCCAATTCTGGCATATACAGTTTTGAAAGAAATGTTCTCTCTCCATTGCGATGCCAGCTCATTTGGGTTAGGAGCGGTACTTACGCAAGTTCAAGATGGACAAGAACGCGTGATCGCATACGCCAGCCGCACCTTAAATGGAGCTGAATCGAATTACTCTGTGACTGAAAAAAGTATTTTGCGATTGTATGGGCAGTACAAAAGTTTAGAGAATACCTGGAAGGGTATCACTTCAAGGTGATAACAAATCACCACAGTTTAAAGTGGATATACCGCCAACACAATAAAGTCGGCAGAGTTGCACGATGGGCAATGGCCTTAGCCCAGTATTACTTTGAAATCATACAGAGGAAGGGCGCAGTGCACCACGTGCCTGATGCACTATCACGCGTTTCGAAACCAAAAACGAAACCATACTCGCTATAAATGAAACGAGCGATTCATGGTATTTGAAAAGGGTAAAAGCAGTCGAGACACACCAGAAACTATACAAGGATTGGCGGGTGCATGAAGGAAAAATATACTTCAATAAAGAAGATCCATTATTGGAATCATTAGACATAGTGGATTTAGATTCGTGGAAGATAGTGCTACCAGAAGATCTACGAAGGAAGGCTCTACATCAACGTCACATCAATAAAACATATAGACGTTTAGCTAAAAATCATTACTGGCCGAATGTGGCAAGATACAGTAAGATACGTCAGAGAATGTGAGATATGTCATCAAGTTAAAGTTGACCGACGGAAGCCCACAGGATGGATGGGAATCCGCACGAGCAAAGGACCTTGGTCTACCGTATCGATGGACATCATGGGTCCTATGCCCCGAAGCTTATCAGGAGTCGTATATGCTCTCGTATTCCATGATACGTTCACAAAATGGACAGAAATAGTGCCATTACGAAAAGCTACGGGTAAATTGATTAGTAAGGCATTCTTAGATTTAATAGTATGTAGGTTCGGTACTCCGAGAGAAATCATCACAGATAACGGTACCGAGTTTGTAAATAATTTAGTGAGTAAGTTAGGTATAGACTATAAGATTAACCATTTGACCGTACCCCCGTATCACGCGCAAGCGAATCCGACGGAACGCGAAATCGAGGAAGATCACCGCGAATGGGACGCGCACCTTCCGGAGCTTAGATTCGCGATGAACACGGCGGTACAGGCATCGAAAAAAATGTCGCCCGCATTATTAAACTTCGGGCGAGAATTACGGTCAATCGATTCAGTTCAAAACGAGGAAAACGGTACAATTCCTACGGAGAGGCTCACACCCTCGCCCTGGAGCGAAGCGGACCGCCAACGCCAGCAGAAACTACCGGCCCCTTCACCACGGCAAAGCGAAGACGGGATTAGGACGAGACGAGGACCGGCGATTTTGTTTCGGTTGCAGGACACCAGATGTCACCAAACGAAACTGTGCGAAGTGCAAGGAGAACTGGCAAGAGGGCATACAGGAATCCTGGCGGGCAAATAGATAAATTATAGAGAGAACACAAGAAAAAAAAATATGTACCGTGGAAGTTTAATTTTTTTCTTTTCAGCATAACGGCAGCTTTGGCCAAGTAGTACAAGTAGTACAAATATGGAAGCCAAAATAAATCGTTTTATTTTTACCGTTTAAAATTTAATATATTAATTTGTTTGGTTATCTTTTTCTTTCGTCGATTAGCAGCAACACCACCCATACGATGTTTGGCACTACTCGCCCCCTCGTTAAAAAGGAACTGTGAGGCCGAGTTTAAGAAGGGGGGAGTTATGAGGAAAATCCTCCAAGCAAGCGGGAGGGTCCACCGGATCTTCATCGGGCCGATAGACGGTACGAATGGTAGTGTGTGTGACCGCGGAATTGCGAAAAAAAACTAAACTAGGCTTCTGAAACGGAGAAGCGAGCGGGAGAGAGAGAATGAGAGGCGACACCAAGAGGCATCAGCGGCAGCAGGCATCCAGATGCGTGAAGCCGAGTAGGGCGATGTCCGCAACGCCCGCGTACGGATGTGTGCGTGCGTCACGGGCTAGAGAGAGAGAGAGAGCGGAGCTAAAGTGGCCTGGCCCACCGCCCATAACGAAAAGCCAAAGCTCCTCGCCTAAAGCCGCGAACACTGAGTGCGGCGATGTCATGACCGCCTTGCAAAACAGCAGCACCAACACCGCGCGGCAAGAGAAGCAGCAAGAAGACAAAGACACTCTCTCGCTTGCCGCGACTCGCGTCGAACGTCTTTGGATTATATACGCGCCGGTTTTTCTCGCGCCGAGGAAATTAAAATTTCGTCTCGCGTCATAACGCCTAAGGTATGTGTGTCGGCTCCTGATTAAATGAGGAAGGATGACTGGAGGCCTATGGGAGGTCTGCCGGCTAGCGCCCGATCTACGTGAAGAATAAAATGTGTAACGCGACCCCGCGACAAGTAGGCAGTCGGGAAGCTGCTTGCGAAGTAACGGCTGCGAGGAGGCCGATAGCTCGTACCGTACCATGTTGGCTTGTTTTCAATCGAAGTGAATTCTCCGACTAATGTATCGGTTTTGTGGGCGATGCGATACCGCCTTATGTATCGCGATATTAAAATGGAATATTATTTTGTTTGTCCAGTTTTTCTTTTAAGTGCTATCGTATCTTATTTAATACATCCTTCCCGATTCACAGCGGTCCCGAAGCGGGCAAAGGTAAGGGCTCCAGCATGCATTTATGTCCGTTCGAACGTGAGCTTCTCTATGCGATCGTGGTTTTCTCGACGGTGTATAACTTTTCTTCGTATAAAATAGGTTGTTCGGTACGATAAATGTATCTACGTTACTAGCTGCGTTACAAAGTTCTGTTCCCAATAGAAATACCGACGTAGATAGAAAAATTATTCTACGTTATAATATATACATGTGTGCGCACATCTACTTTGCAGCAAATTGTTAAAAATAGAAAATAAGAATATAATTTAAAAATATATCGGGCAATCGGTGAAGAAGTTCACACGATCATTTGTCAAAACTGATCTGCTTCTCTAATTTCTCCAACAATCGCCTCCTTAAAATCAGCCACATCGGCTGAACGATAATCATCGTCAAGGGAAATGCATTCTGCTGATATCATTAACGATAATCTCTAGATTATCTTCGCGTCCATTGCTCATTTTAACTTTATAGTCCGGGCGAATTAGGTCCGAAATGGCCGATTTACTAACAATTTCTCCAACACCTATTTTTTACATTATATGATAGATGAGGATGTGTAGAATAAGACTCTAAATTGTCGGGATGGTACCCCATCGGCGACGTATTTATTTGTTGCAAAATAGCAAAAATAAACTCTTTTTTTACTTTTTCTTTGATAGTTTAAATAATATTGCTCTAATCGAAAAATGTTTCCTATAAAAGTTGTGCAGGAGATAATTCTGAACAAAAGTACGTAGATGAAAAACATAAAAAGTCGATTTTTCTATTGTTAAATAAACAATGAAAATGGAAAATTTTTCGATATTCAAAGAGCTATACAATTTGTTTAAACAATTTAAATTCAATAATAATAGCGCAAAAAGATGTTTTCCATCTACTAATACTATGTTTCAAATTACAAAGTGTACTTTGAAAATGGCGACCAGTTGCAAAATTATTTATATTGCAACTTAACCATTGCGAAGTTCGCCAACGGCTGGGAATTTTTGAATGCAGTAAAATGCAATCATTAGAGGATATTAATAGTAATCAAAGCTGAAAGGAACAGATTTTTATATTAAATTTTTATATTGTTTAAAGTGAAAAACGCCGTTTTTTTTAATGCTAGAATATTGAAATAAAATGCATTTTATCACGTTTAATAAAAGAAAAATGTTGAGCCCTTGCACATTTTCATAAGACCAATAGAAGTTGAGAAAATTTTTGTTTAAACTATTATTTATTACTTGTCATTTAATTAACATTTTAACTTGAAATTTGGTAATGTCCAAGTATAAAGGTTAATCTATCTTTACACTTATTAATACATTCTAAATTATTAGTAATTATGTTTAAATGTAACATTTATAAAATGTTTCTACGCGTGGCATCAGCGACCGCTGGCGGCAACTTATCTCTCCTCACGCAGACATCGCGCCGCCGCCTACTGGCCATGCGCACATTCGCGCACTGCGTCACAGACATCTCCAGCTACGTCCGCTCTCAATCTTAGTTGTAAAATAGAATATCTTTACTATAAAAGCAACTATTTGGATGGTTTTTTTTTAATTTAACTTTATTTTTTCTAACCTTCATAGTGCTCTTGGTTCTAATACGGTAATTTTATTATATCCAAAGTATAATAACATTAATTAATTATTTTCAATTTTATATTAGTTTATTTAATAATTTAAAATTAATTTTACTTCATTTTTTGTCTTTCTGTTATAATATTAACGTAATTCAATATTAGTTTTCCTCTTTTCTGATAACCAATTTTTATTATTGATGCATATTTACGCTGTTTCTTGTCTGTGATGCACTCAGCGCTGAAAATTATTATTTTTAACAGCTTAAAGTAGCTTTGTATTTATAAATTATTTACACGATCGATATAAATATATAGTGCATAATATCTACGTATTTGCTAACCAGTACATGATAAATTACAATAAAATTTTCAAAATAACAACAATGAATTATTCGTATGTATAATTGCTTAACATCAATTACATTAACATGTTCTATTTTCAGTATGTATACATTATTAATAGAAGCTTTCAATTCTACCCTGTCATGACGACATGTCTAATCCACCAGCCCCGACTCCAGAGAGGCAGTCTAGCAGCTTCCACGAGACCTCTTAAATTCGCTCACCAGGAATGGGTGGCTCACCTCCGATTCCACGTCTGTGAGTACTTTGTGTAGTCCTGCACCAATATCGTTGGTCGAGCGAATAGCGTGAAGCAGAGAAGACGTGCCAGCAGCGCAATGAAGCAGGAGTGAGGAAGAGAGAGAGAACGAGAGGATGCCGCATCTGAACGAGAAACAGTCCAAAACGGCGTCAGCAACAGCTAGGACCAGTAGTTGTTTTGTATCGTCAGTGCCATATTTATTCGTGCTTGCCGACGTCGGCGCCATCGCACGAGGTGCGTATACTCGGGTCTCACCGAATTATCCCCTCACGATTATATTACCATGTTCCCCGGGCTCGAGTGTAAATACTTAGTGAATAGAGTTAGCGTCACAAAATCCGTTCTTGGTAAGATCGTATTTGTATAAGATATTGGTTCAGTATAAATGTATAGTGCTAATTGTTAATATTATCTTATCGCATATTCATTTATTATCTTATTCTCGATTTCCCCTATTCGCGTTTTCAGCTCTGAACAGTCAGGATATCTATGCAGCCACAGTAATAACAAATAAGGTCACAAGCTTTAAAATATTCACTGGTAAAATGGAATTGTGCGAAACACCTGTTACCAAAATTCACTCTTACAATTCAAAAAGTTTACCAAACGACTCCTTAGGCTTGTAGTTGTTTTGATGACTAGACTCTATAATATATCTAAGCGAGCTGTTATTATGTTTAAGACTGAATATTATACCTTTAGAATCTAGTATCACGTTCAGGAAATTTTCAATATCATCAATATAACTGCAGGTGGGCAGTTTAATTATTTCTTTATCGATATAATTTTTGTTGTTACTTTCATCGCTATTGGGAATCGACTTAAATGTTGAAAGCTCAGCTAAACCGAGAACATAATTTTGGTCGGATGGGAGCTTAATAGGAGGAAAATATTGAACTTCAAAAATAGACGATCTACGAGAAATCGCTAAAGTAAATGAATCGTTCATCATGGTTAAGTTAAGAATAAGTTCTTTTACAAGATGTTTGATATTATAGAGAACTACTTCGAGGACCGTTATATAGAAATTGCAAGCATAAATGGCCGCAAACATGTTTATTAAAATCTTTATATCTTTCACAATTATATATATTTTCAGAATCACCAAAGAATAATATAAGTTATAAAGGTGGTTTTAAATCACCAAAACTATTTAATTATAACAGTCTATTGCCTCATTTGCGATATGCAACCTAATTAGTACCAGAGCCACTCGCCATATCAAGTTTAATAATACGTGATTCGTTATCGTGAGGTTCATGATTTCGCAGTCTACTACACATAAATACGCCTCGAAAAGCGTAAATTGGTAAACTACGAGCATATTTTATTAAATTAATTTCTTAATGTAAAGTAATAAAGTTCCTTTGGCAATTCTACAGAGAAGATTTTTTTTAATACTTTACCATCATACGATTTCAACTAGAGACCTATCTCTTTGCTTTCATACGGTTGTAGGTAGAGTTCATAACATTTGTTGTAATATCTTCATTGTTTTGTTATGTCTTCGATTTGTTTCCAACATTATAGTAATGATAGCCTGATACGTGCAGTTCAGAATGCAAGTTAGAAAGTATCTTATTACATACTCAACTCGCTTCTCGCTTATCAACGATCATTGTGTTTCGAAAACCAAAATGATACTAATCAAATTTATGTATTAGGTTGTCAAATATCTCCGTTCCGCTTTCTTCTCTTCATTCAATGATCTATAAAAAGTGTTATGGTAGTCGGATTGACTTCGCCGTTTTGTTCGATAATCCATCTAGATGGCAACTTGATAATACCCCTCTCGTAGAAACCCCTCTCCTTATTTGCGAAGAACTCGGACAGTCACTTTTCGCAAGCCTCTTTTGAGTCCAAATTTACACCACCATGGTCGTTCGACATGGACAGGAGCAGATAGTAATCACTTGACGCTATGTCCGGGCTATATGGCGGATGCGATAAAACCCCCATCCGAACTCCCGTAGCTTCTAAGAAGTCATCAACGAAGTATGTGGTCTGGCGTTGTCCTGGTGGAACACTACACCCTTTCTGTTGGCCAATTGTGGACCCTTCTGGTCGATAGTTTGCTTCAAGCTGTCCAGTTGTTCACAGTATATGGTAGAATTAAAGGTTGGTCATATGGAAGCAGCTCATAGTGGCTGATTCCCTTCCAATCCCACCAAACACACTGCATTCCTGGACGTCAACACCGGCTTGCCCACTGTTTGGGATGGTCCACCTGTCTTGGACCATCACCGTTTTCGCTTGATATTGTCGTATGTGATCCATTTTTCGTCACCAGTCACCTTCCGCTTCAAAAATGGGTAGAGTTCGTTCCGTTTCAGCAGCACATCACAGGAGTTGATACATGCCGGTCTAACTCGAAAAATTTCATGATTTGATCGGTATTAGTCATCACAGGTCTTCCGCCGACTGGCTTAACCATGGTGTCGTTTTCACCGGCTCATAATCTTTGAAACCATTCCTCTATGGTTCGAGGTGATACCGTGCCATCCCCAAAAACACCATTAATCTGACGGAACGTTTCTCTAGCGGATTTGCCTTTGACGAAGGAAAACTTTAAAACAGCGCGAATTTCGGCGTTAGTGAACTCTATGGTTACACGTCTATAACTTTTGAACGTAATATCCAAGCTGATCATACATAGCGTCGTTTTGTAAGTTATGCCAAGACCTTTCAAATGATGTATAGTATTACCCGATACGAGCTCTGTACCGCTTTGTACATAGCCGCGAAATGCATAAGACAAAAAGGCGAAAGGGAGATATTTGACAAACTAATATAAACGTGCTTGTTTATACTGTGCTGCCACAGATACAGTTAACATCATTATATTCTAATATAGAACTCAAACAGTACTCAACAAAATTAGCTGTCATATGACTATTTTATTGAAAATTAGCAGTTATTTTAGGATCATCCAAGCGCGGAAAACAAATAGCTTATCAACCTTTCTAACTCATCTGTATGGGCTTAGATTTGAAAATATATACATTTATTCAAAATAATTGAATCTACTAAAGTATTTAAAAAACCTGCTAGAGCTAATAGAGTATAAAATATTTTCCATTTGCTAGCGTTTTTATGATTTTCAAAGATCTTGCTTGAGAGAAAAAGGATGATGTTAAAGCTTACGTTTGCATGGGAAGACATAAAATTATTGATTTAAGAGGGTACCGGGTAGCCTCTTCCCAATAACTAGGCGCAAGAAAGAAGAGATAACCCCAAAGAGACCAGCATCAAGTCCTCCAGATATCTCCCTTAATAAGGAGAAAAAAGAAGGGAGAGCAGGAGGACAAAAAAGAGAAAGGGGGCTGGAATTTAGTTAAAAAAAAAAGAAGCATGAAGAACAGAATGCTGAGGAACTATCTCAGCAACTGAAGAAGAAAATAAATGAAACAAAAAAAAGTCCAAAGCTCGATGCAATCGCTATCAAACCAGCGCAGGGGAAATCCTACGCTGAGGTGATGAGGTCCATCAGAGCGGGCAAACCGGAGGACTTGTACGCGGATGTGAGGTAAGGTCCAGAAAACCAAATCGGGTGAAGTGCTGATTGAACTCAGACATACCAAACCCGAAAGCTGGAAGGCACTTGCTGAAGTGCTCAAGGAAGCGACAGGCCAGAGCGACTGTGTCAGGAAGCTGACCTCTAGAGGAAGTGTAGAAGTTAGAGACCTGGATTGCTGCGTGAGGTAGGATGAGGTGTGCAAAGCCCTCAAAAGCAAACTGCTTGATTATCGTGGCGAGTTGCAGGTCAGAGTGACCAAATCCAACACTACAGAATAGCGTGCTGCCATCGTAGTGTTGGAGGAGGTTGCTGCCGCGCAGCTGCTGAAGACCAGGCTTTTGCGAGTGGGCCTGGTGAATTATCGAGTACGCCGCTGCGAAATAATGACGAGGTGCTACAAGTACCTATGCTATGGCCACCGAAGCCATAGCTGTAAAAGCCCTGACCCTAGCGCCTGTTGTTATCGTTGCGGACAGAGAGAGCACAAGGTCGTAGCTTGTGCCACAGAACCTGAATGTTTTCTCTGCAAAGTTGTAGCGAAATCGAAGGGACGCCGGCATGTTGCCGGTTCCGGCGCCTGTCCGATTTTTCGCGAGGCTCTCTCAAAAAAGGCTAATAAATGGTCGTAATTCTGCAAGGGAATATAAATCGCAGCAGGACAGCTGATCACCTCCTTCTCCGGCTTTGCCACGGTACTGATGTTAATATGTTAATTATCAGTGAACAGTATCGGAACAGAGAAGGAGTAGGTTGGTTCACCGATAACTTTGGGACCGCAGCCATTTGGATTCTTGACGCACGAAAAACAAAAGTAGAGGCTCATGGATCTGGAAATGGCTATGTTTGGGTACGATGTAATCACATCACCTATGCGAGTTGCTATCTTACACCAAACCAAGCCATAGGTGACTACCAGGTCATACTTGATGACCTCGAAGACACCGTCAGAGAAATGAAAGGTGAGCTGGTGATGGCAGGTGACTTTAATTCAAGAGCCCTAGCATGGCGGAGCCCGACTCCAGGGGTCGAAGAATCGTGGAACTAGCATTCAGACTAGGTCTAGTAGTTTTAAATACTGGCAAGACTTCGACCTTTAGGAGACCTGGCTACGCCGAAACTATACCTGATGTGACCATTGCGACTGAACGTCTGGCCTCTCGAATCCCGGACTGGCAAGTGATCGAAGACTACACAGCTAGCAATCACCAGTATATCTCAGTATATCCACATTCCGCGTATGTGATGGAACGCCAGGTTTCACTAGACAGAATTCGCGAGGGCCCCCTAGATGGAACGTTGCAAGGATAAATAGAGAGAAATTCTCACAGGTCATTGAACGCGGTCAGCAAAGCCTTGTTAGGATTTCAAATGGATCATCGACAATTAAACAAGCCAAGGAGTTGACTAGCGCCACAAGACGCATTCTCCGCTGGGCTTGCGAAGAGTCGATGCCGTGCAAAGCGGTTGGTGGGAAAAGACGTCCTGTTTACTGGTGGATGGTTGAGATAGCTGATATGAGTCGTAGGTATTTACATCTACGACGAATATTACAGAGAACTAGTAAACACGGAGATGACATAACTTTGAGAAGGGCTCAATACAAGCTATCCAAGAAAGCCCTTCGACGAGCGATCGTGGCCAGCAAACGCCGATACTGGAAGACGCTGTGTGAGGTCATAGATGGGGATCCTTGGAGTCCGGCACAATGCAGAACATCGTAGATACTCTGTTTCCTACCCACTCTGATAGGTCTGACTCAGCTCCACCGGAACGAAAATTGAATGCCCCACTTTTCAGCAAAGAGGAGCTCGTTAGAGCCGTGAGAAGTATGCGGAATAAGAGGGCTCCAAGACTTGAGGGAATTCCAGGAGAGGTGCTGACAATAGTAGTTGAGGTGCACCCAGAACTCCTTCTGTCGATGTACAATTCGTGCCTGAAAGCTGGTTTATTTTATTCTAGCTGGAAGGTGCCGAAACTTGTGCTTATAAACAATGGTAAGGGTCGGCCACAGTTGCCCTCGTCGTATCGATCTCTATGTATGTTGGATACCGCTGGAAAGCTGATGGAGCGACTATTGAAGCCACGACTTCTCGGGCCTATTGCTGTTGCCGGCGGCTTGGCTGATAGACAGTACGGATTCCGGGGAGGCAGGGTGACGGTGAACGCAATCCTCGAGGTTGTTGATGCGGCGAGGCGCACAGAGAGAGGGGTAACCACTACTCCCGACCTGTCTGCCTCCTGGCAACCCTTGACGTTCGGAATGCCTTCAACTCTGTTGGATCGGCAAATGTTTTTATGGCCATGGAACGAGACTTTCGGGTGCCGCCTTATAAACTTCGTATATTGGGTGACTACTTTGAGGGTCGCTACTTGGTTTACGAGACATCGGACGGTCGGAGAAGGAAAAAACTTAGTACCGGGGTGGCTCAGGGGTCTGAACTCGGAGCCGATATGTGGATTGGTTGGACACGCAGCCAACTGGTTGGATACGCAGATGATGTAGCAGCTGTCACCATCGCTAGAGATTATGACGCTGCACAGATGCGACTCAACCAAGTGATGCGTCGCGTGGAGGGATGGATGAAGAGCAATGGGTTGCGGTGGTGAAAACGGAGATCGTGCTCCTGACTAAGAAACGTATCCCAAAGATACGCCTTATGCAGATTGGAAACACGACGGTGAGTACCAAAGTAGCCGTAAGGTACCTGGGGGTGACACTTGATTCCAAGCTGACCTGGGACCAAATAAAAAAAGCGGCGGATAGAGCTGCCCGAGTGATAGCGCAACTTAACAGGTTGATGGCCAATGTCGGCGGCCCTGCACCCTGCAAGCGGCGTCTGTTCATAAGGACAGCTAAATCCATCATGCTATATGGCACGGTGGTATGGGCCGATGCACTGATGGCCCAGAAATATAGGAAAAGAATGGCGGCAGTGCAGCATAGAGGAGCACTACGCATCGCGAGCTGATGACCACGATGACTGAATAGGAAACACGTCGAGTATGCATGCTACAAGAAAATGTTCAGCGAAACATTCGAATAAGTTCTTAGCAGCAACGATGAGAGCCATAGAAAATGCCGAACCGACGAACCTACGACAGATACGTCCACGAATCGCTACACCAGCAGAATGACCACCATCAGCGCAACCTTGCTAGTCGTCCTTGAATTATAAACAACGAAATCCTCGGTATCGCACATCATATATTGGTAAGGAAAAAATCAGCGATCAGTACAGAGAAACAAAAAATCTACCTGATCGATTTGACAGAGGAAGGCGACGATAAATCGGAAAGGAAAGAAGTCCAAATCCTCTTCCTCTCGTCATCATCGTCGTCATCGTCGTTGTCATCACCATCGTCGACGGCGTCATCATCATCGTTGTCGTCGTCATCTTGATCATTCTCCTCCTCTTCGGTGACATCATTAGATGAGTTCAATGGAATAACGGGAAGTACGGGGTTGCGACGACGAAAAGGTCGAGGTCAACATCTCCAAAATTGTTCGACCCGGAATTTACAGCAGAGAATAGAGAGGCCGAAAAGAGATCTCGCCCTCTTACACCGGTATGCAAGGAAGCATGGTAAACACGGTTATGTTTTACCGGACGAACACTTAGAGAGGGACGAACCCATAAGATCAGGCGCTCCTAAATTATTTAAAAATTAATAATTTTATATTATTGACGAGGAATCCCTCGGAATTATATAAGATTTAAATACGATAAATTGCGAAGAAGCGAAAACTCCGGCCGTGTAAATAGACGACCAAAGTAAATAAAGAGAGAGGGAGAGAGAGCGAAAATCGGTTAAGGTCGAATAGCCAATAATACGATGAAGGCTTTAATTCGCGACAAAATACGATGAAATATAAAATTATAATATATAGAAATTACTAAATAGTAAATTATTATAATTTTTTTTTGTTCTCCTTGCTTTTTTGTTATAGGAAATAGACAGTTATCATTATATTTTGTTTTTATTAAATTATTTTTAAATATAGTTACTTTTACTAAAATATAAAAGAATTTTAAAAAAAAGAGTTATTGACCTAATCCATTCACCCATCCCTCCACGATCCTCCATCTTCATAAAAACTCCACAATTAAAAAGTATAAAACTGCAAGAAGTACATAGGAGATGGATCGTTACAGAGGAATAAGATTTTATGGAATTGATGTACTATTTATAATTTGACAAATCACTAAATGGAACTATTGGTGTTAAACCGAAACATGTTATATCACCAAAAAATTCACGAAATTTTAAGAGCATTACTTGGCAGAGCAAAAATATCGAAAAAAAATTAATAGATTTAATGTTTAGATAAAGTATGAGTGAGTAAACTAAAGCAGAGTTTTGAGAAAGGATATATATTTAATTGGTCTACACAAGTATTCATGATCTGAAGGGTTGGAACAATGCATCCAGCAACTTATCATTTAAAGCGTTATAAAAATCATCCCATCGCAGGATCTTTTTCTCAACAAAATCTGTTAGGACCCAAATATTTACCTCATTGAAAAAGTTCTCAAATGACGAGGAGATAAAGTTTTTGTTTAGTGATGAGTTTAGTCCATGGCATTTATTTTACAATATAATAAAGTACGGTTGTTTGTGTACGTGTGTATGTGTATGTGCCGGCAGGCAATAGTAAGTATGGATCGTATGTGATATATGTGTGAGTCGATGCTGGCTTTTTTGCTTCCACGTCTCGGCTCGCACGTACAAATTGAGGAGAGTGCGACGGGTAATGGTGTATGGCGGCGGCGCGGCGGTCCACCTTATGCGCGACCTGAAATGAAAAAAAAGAAGACTTCATTTGAGATGGATATTCCGTTCGGGTGATCACGTAAACATTATTGTACATTCTTCTGGTGGGGGTTTTATGCCTGCAAGCTTTCCCCCACCGTATGAGCCAATAAATTTACATTTTGGGTCAAAATGTTATATAATTTTTAACGTCCCGCGCCTCATCCTTAACCGGCAGAAAACCCTCCAAAGGGGAATTCTTCAATACATTGTACATATTTTTTGCTGCCTCTTGTGAAGTCGGGACTGCCAACAACAACGGTGATTACAATTTTTAGAACATCGAGATCTAAAAAATCAGCGTCACCGAGAAAAACTATTAAGCAGGTTTCCGTTGTGTACGACGGACTCCTTCGGTGATTGCAAAAATCATCACGTCAAAAATTTAAGTATTCTTTACCATTCATAAAATTTTATTGAATTTAAAAAAAACAAATGAGCAGCTTTAACAGCTTTCGACATTCGATGCTTTCGTTCAATTGTTTAATTCAAGTAGCAGATTTAGATTAGATTATTATTTTTAAATTTATTAAATTATTATTAGATTCTTATATTTAAATAGTTATTGTATTCCAAGGAATCATAATTTTCTTAATCATTTTGTATAAATAATAGTTTACGTTATGATCAATTTAATTTACTTATAAATTAATAATAAAATATAATTATAATTATAATTATATATTATAAAATATAGTTTCTACTTTGCAACAATTCCACAAAAATTTAATCTATCTAGCTTGTTCTTGTTGATAAATGCTTCAAAAAAATATTTTTTTTGATTTTTATATTTTCGTGGGAATTTACGATTCTAAATAAATTTTGAATAAGTTGTAAATTTATAATCATCGAAAAATATTTAAACATTTGAGATAAAAGTTCTCAAAAGCTGCTTATGCCTCTTTATATATTGTATTAAATTAAATACTATTAATTTTATTTAATATAATTTCGTATATAATACATAATTTTTATTAATTTATAATAATATTTAATATCGTTTAATATATAATTTCAAATAACATTCAATTCAATATGATTAACTAAGGTTTGCAAATCTAAATACACGCATTTTAATATTATCGGTTTAAAATTATCATTCATCTATATTCGTTTGCCAATTAGTCTTTTGGGATTTTTAGCAATAGGCTTCGCTGGCGCTCATTCCGGGAAGCATGGTGCATGATCTTCGTTTCTGATTATTGCGCGGCAATATATTACAACATAAGAATCACTTTACTCGCATTTCCACATCCAATTGATTCTTTACATTTATTAAATTATTGTTGCTTAATATTTTATTCATTTCTTATTATAGTTATTAATAATAAAAATTATTATTAATTTCTATTCATATTTTATTTAAGCTCATTAATATTAATATATTTATTAAACGAAATATAGATTTAATTAATTTTTTTTTTGTTATCATCGCAATGATGTAAAGGTGCGCATCTACTACTTCTCAGAATTGTTTAACGTAAAAAAAATTTATTATTTAAATAAATTATTTAAGATTATTTATTCGTACAAATTATTTATTGTAAATAATTTTTTTATTATTACTGTATATTTTTTAGTGTAAATATTAATGCAATTGACACGATTTACGATATTATTAATCAAAATATTGGCAATTTTTTTTGTGTCCTTTCTCGTTCTACTTTTATTATTATTTATTATTATTTATTATGATTAGAAATAAATATTATACTTTAGCGGCCAGAATAAATGGCATGGAAATTCCTACAAGCTCACGATTCGATAATATAAACATTTCAAAGGCAGCGCCGGCTGACATTAGCAAAATTAAGAAATTGAAACTTCCCGTTGCAGAATTGCCGACACTTTCAGGCGATTTAAATAAATGGCTCTCGTTTAAAAACACATTTGAGACCATGATAGATAAGCGTGAGGACATTAACGCGTTACAGAAATTCCTATATTTAAAGGATTCTCTAAGAGGAGAAGCACTCGCTAAATTATCAATTTTTGATGCCAGTTCGGAAAATTACCGCAATGCGTGGGATCTCTTGAGAACATCATATGAAAGAAAAGGGTTCTTATAGGTAAACATTTAGATACAATTTTAGATATGCCAACGAGTATCAAGATCAACAGAAAGGAATTAATACAAATTGTAGACAACATGCAGCAGTGAGTGAGCGCGTTAGAATCATTAGGAATCACTATGGAAAAATCAATTTTAACACGCATGATGTAACGCGCTTTGCCGCCAGACATTCAAACAAAATGGAAAAGAACTTTAAATCTGGATGAAAAGCTATACGAATTTATAACGGAAACTGTGTACCGTATTTCCACCACGGCGCCGGATAATGACCAAAAGCATGAATTGAAAAATATGAAACTACGAGGAGCAAACAAGACTGACTGTTTCTCAAAAACTCGTAAAACTAAAACAGGTGAAAGAGTTTTTATTCCACTATTCGATGTCCGATGTGTAAAAACCATGGACATCAGCTATACCAATGCAAGCACTTCATAGCATTTGACATCCCCAAAAGATGGGTGGAAGTTGAAAGAACTAAAGCATGTAGGAAATGCCTGAGAATTCACATTGGCATATGTTCATAAGGTGGATGCCGAAAATGCAACAAATATCATAACATGCTTCTTCACGAGAACCAGTCATTCATCCGAAAAAATTTCTGGAAAAAGAAAACTTTTTCAGGGAGGAGGAATCAGGATGTATCTGCAAAAGAAGAAACAAATACATGACTAGCATTTAATAATGTAAACAAAGCAGGATGTTCTCAATTGATGATGAGCTCCGTTGTTAAAGTAAGAGACGCGGTTGGAAATTTCATAAGGGCAAAAGCACTGTTTGTAACAGAAAAATTTGCTCGATTATTCAAGTTTCCAATAAGAAATTGCAGAGTTTTCATAGGCGCTATTAATGGAATGTATACGCAATCAAAAGGTGCATTAGAATTTGTTTTTCATTCACTTCATAA
Source organism: Sycobia sp. Sy_11 (assembly GCA_018907035.1). Taxonomy (NCBI): domain Eukaryota; kingdom Metazoa; phylum Arthropoda; class Insecta; order Hymenoptera; family Epichrysomallidae; genus Sycobia; species Sycobia sp. Sy_11. The sequence goes on along the minus strand of JACCIC010000135.1, from coordinate 452,756 downwards.
TGATTTTAACAAGAAAATGTTTTATCTGATAGTTCCCCAGATAGCAGAGCAAGCGCCCCAAGAAGCTTTCCCTCGCAGTATCTGGACTTTTATCAGTTGACAACGGAAGTTATCAACTGATAACGCAGAGCTATACGTGATAGAAGTTGAGAACCAGAAAATACTCAATTAGGATGGGTGATTGCTGGAGGAATTATATTCAGCAACAATGCTCTGTGCCAGCTGACGAAATTAGAACAGCAGATCGAAAGATTTTGGATCATTGATGATAACGATGCTCGCACACCCAAAACGGTTGAAGAAGAAGCATGTGAATTGCATTAAAAAGAAAATGCGGCACGTGACACAAGTGGGCGGTACATAATCAGACTTTCCTTCAAAATAAGTAATCCCGAATTTGGAAATTCACGCGCGATTGCATTAAGGAAGTTTTTTGGACTACAACGAAAACTTAACGCGAATAAAACTCTACCAGATGAATATGAGCGAGTATTGCCAGAATATTTAGATTTAGGACACATGACATTAGTACTCGATGAAGTATCGAATGCGTACTATTTACCGCATCAAGCAGTTATAAAAAACACGAGTAATACTACAAAGGTGAGAGTAGTCTTCGACGCATCAGCAGAAGCTAATACAGTTCTTAGTTTGAATAAAACGTTGATGACAGACCCGGTAATTCAGCCTAAACTTCTTGCGCATTTGCTTAGATTTCGTACGTACGAATACATTATTACCGCTGATATTGAAAAGATTTATCGCCAAATTTTGATACAACCTGATGACAGAATTTATCAGTATTTATTCTGGCTATATGAAGGCGAGCCTCGTGTATTTCAGTTGAAGACCGTAACCTTCGGTGTGTCTTCTGCTTCATTTCTATCCATTCGAACATTAGCTCAGTTGCCTATGAACGAAGAAAAAAACTATCCAAGTTGCGGCTAAAATAATCAAGCAAGATTTATACGTAGACGATTTAATTATCGGAGCAAAGTCTCTAGAAGAGATTCTGTAAATACGTGATCAAACCATCAAACTGTTGCAGAGAGGAGGGTTCAACATAAGGCAATGGGCATCGAATCATCCTCATGCTTTGGACAAGCTACGTAACTAATTAAAAGATCTGAATTTTATGTCAGATAGCAAAGTCATTTTAAATACTCTGGGCGTTTCATGGCGAGCCCAGGATGATACACTTTTGTACACTGTCAACACGTCGGCCAAAGCCGTTACGAAGTGTATAGTCTTGTCTGAGCCAGGATATTCTACCCCTTAGGATTATTAGGACCTATCGTATTTGACGCGAAGGTTTTAATATAGGAATGCTGGAAAGCAGGTGTGTATTGGGATGAATGGCTACTTGTCTCAATACACACTGCTTGGAAGCCATTCGCTGAACAATTGACGCTTATTGATAAACTGACGTTTCAGCGGCATATTTTAGTGGAAAATCCTGTGGACATACAAATACACAGATTTTCTGATGCAAGCAAGGCAGGATATGGAGCGTGCCTCTACGTTAAATCTAAAGCGAGAAATGGAAGAAAACAAGTAAGACTTCTATGCAATAAATCTCGGATAGCACCAATCAAAGAAATAACTATACCCAGATTAGAATTCTGCGGCGCGTTAACTCTGGCCCGATTATATAAAAAAGTTAGAGCAAGCATCGTTTTCATTCCGAACAGTTGTTTTTCGAAGTGAGTCAACTATAACATTACAATGGTTGCAAAAGTCACCGGAAAATCTAAAAATAATTGAAGCAAACCGGGTAAAGGAAATAACCGAGATTTGCCCAGACATACAGTGGCGACATATGCGCACGCAGTTTCACCCAGCAGATGCACTATCTCGTGTACAACTTCCTCGTGAATTTTTGAAAAATGATACATAGTTGCATGGGCCTGCATGGCTCAAGGAAGTAGAAAATGCATGGCCGAATGAGATATTAGAAGTCATAGAACAATTACCATGTCTAAAGAAAGCGACCTGTTTATTGTTCAACGCTGAAAGTATAGGATGTATATTTGATAGATTTAATAGCCTTTTGTCTATGATTTCTTCCATCGTTAAGGAAAAGGGGATATTTATCGATCACCGAACTGGCTAAGGAGGAAACAACGATAATGAAAATCTTGCAACGCGAGCATTTTACAGCTGAATTACAATACATGCAGAAATCAAATAAAACTAAAGGATGTAGGCTTGATGCACTCAACCCTTTCATTGATAACCAAAGTTTATTGCGTGTCGGGGCAAGGCTTAAAAATTCCGATTTAGTATTCGGACAAAAACACCCCATCTTGTTACCATCACATCAACTCATGACTGATCTGATTATACGAGAAACCCACGAAAGGCTGTATCATGCCGGTATCCAACAACTTTATAAAGTACTCGACAACGTTTTTGGTTACTTGATGGAAAGACTCACGTTAGAAAAATTATACGTGCATGTATATGGTGTATTCGTTTTAGAGCGAATCCTGTTACACACAAAATAGGTGACCTTCCGAAATCACGATTAGGAGCAGTATCATCATTTTATCACACAGGAGCAGACTTTTTGGGCCTTTCGTTATCGAAGAAAGAAAACACCAAAATCGCAAAAGTATTAAAGCATACGGTTGCATCTTTGTATGTATGTCGACAAAAGCCTTGCATATTGAGATTGTTGGTGATTTGACAACGAATGGGTTTATAGCTGCCCTAAGGCGCGTTATAAATCGTAGGGCTATACCATCAGATTTCTATATGGATAATGGAACAAATTTTGTAGGTGTTAATAATAAACTGCGTGAATTATATGCTTTAATGAACTCTCAGAAATTTAAAGATAGTGTACTTGATTTCGCTACTATGAAGGGTATTAATAGACATTTCAACCCTCCGATATCCCCGCATTTTGATGGAATTTGGGAGGCTGCTGCCAAATCCTTTAAGCATCATTTTAAGTGCGTAGTCAGCGAACGTCTTTTTACATTTGAAGAGATTAATACTCTTGCGATAGATTGAAATGTTTTAAACTCTAGACCTTTATGCCCTTTATTTGCAGACCCTAATGATTTATTAGCTCTAACCCCTGCTCATGTGTTAGTAGGAAGACAATTTAACATGATTCCAGAGTCTAATGAATGAAATGTTTCAGAGAATCGGTTGTTCTCTTGGCGGATGATTACCAAGGCACGGCAAGATTTCTGGCGGCGTTGGTACGTTGAGTATTTGCACGAGTTGCAAAAAAGGCAAAAATGGGCCAAAGATAGTCCGTCATTAAGGAAGGACTCCATTGTAGTGATAATGTACAAGAATCAACACTGTATGCGCTGGCAGCTCGGGCGAATAACGGACGTTCATCCTGGTTCTGATGGTATTGTTCGTGTGGTAACACTGAGAACGGCCCATGAAACATTTAAAAGGAATACTACTGCATTATGCGAGCTATTCAACCCTTAAGGCCACCGGCCGTGGGATATTTATTTATTAACATTCATATTATGTAATTATACCCCCGAGGAGGGCCTACTCTAAGTAGTGTGGCCTTATTGATTTTATCCTTACCGTCCATGCGACACTAGGATAAGTTTTAATATGAGTGATAAAAACGCTAATTTATATGGCAAAATTGCTAATGTAAGAGTTTCAAGGTTTATGCAATAAATTGAAACTGCAACTATAATAAAATTATTTGTCAAATATAAATACAAATATAAAAATCTGTAAAATATTGATGTATGCTTACATACCTATATATGTATGTATTGATTCATATCATTTATTTTACCTTTCAGATATCATTTCTTTCTTACAGGAACTATATTATGTAGCGATAAGTTTTCGATATTGTATCTACCATGTAATGTCGGAATGTCATTGTTCGTCCGTCAATGTATTACACTTATTTAATATGTACAATTTAATTGCGTTGATCTCTTTATTCTCAACGGGGAGAGTATGTTTAGTGATGAATTCAGTCCATGCCACCTATTTTACAATATAATAAATTACGGTTGTTTGTGTACGTGTGTATATGTATGTGCCGGCCGGCAAAAGTAAGTATGGATCGTGTGTGATATATGTATGAGTCGATGTTCTCTTTTTTACTTCCACGCATCGGCTCGCACGTAAAAATTGAGGAGTGCGACGGGTAGTGGGGCGTGGCGGCGGCGCGGCGGTCCACGTTACGCTCGACATGAGATGAAAAAAAAGAAGACTTCATTTGAGATCAATATTCCGTTCGGGTGATCACGTAAACATTATTGTACATTCTTCTGGTGGGGGTTTTATGCCTGCAAGCTTTCCCCCACCGTATGAGCCAATAAATTTACATTTTGGGTCAAAATGTTATATAATTTTTAACGTCCCGCGCCTCATCCTTAACCGGGAGAAAACCCTCCAAAGGGGAATTCTTCAATACATTGTACAGTGTTCGTCAATTGTCTTGAATTTGATAGCATTCATAATAGTTAGACTAATAAAGAGAGTGTACAACTAAACTGATTATAAAATACTAATATCTAAATTCATTTTGTATACGTTTTCGACGAAGATAAACAAATACAATTATAGTTAAGATGAAAATGTTAAATTATTTCACTATATATATATATATATATATATATATATATATATATATATATAATTGATCTTATTAATTGATATATAGTATCTTAAACACACAAATATATATATTTATTCTCTCATGAATTCAAAATTATTTTCACCCATAGATTTTCTAAACAACTTTAGTTTACTTCACTCGTTCACTCGTATTATTGAAGAAGTTTTCTATTGTATTCGGTAAAAAACACTGAAATTCACTATCAAGTGCAACCACTGACTTCCATCCCAATTTAATGTTATCTTTTTTAACTATATTTGTGTGATCATATAATTTTGATTGGTTCTAAGTTCACCAATTTCATTGGTGGGCAGAAAGCCACCTCGTGTTATATTTTTGATCAGCAACCGTTAGCTGTGCTATCAATTGAGTAGACGACTCAGCACCAGTGAACGTCTTTCCAGGATCCAGTTCTATTATCTAGGATAGTCGTTGAACGAAAGACTACTTTCTGATAATTGCTATCAAGCACTAAACACTGAAACAACTAATCTCTCTCTCTCTCTCTCTCTCTCTCACTCTCTACAGTGTTCGTTTTTTGGCCATCCTCTCTCCATAAGGTCTGTATCCACTGCAGAGTCAAAACTGTTTTATTTTGTTTTTCTATTTGTATAATATGAAGCCTTGATCGAATATTGTTTAGATCTCTGTGAATAATAGTTTTTTCTTCAGGCTTTGAACATAATCTTCAAAACTAATTGTAGTTTTCACTACGGCTCTTATCATCCTTAGCTTTCTTAATCAGGCTTTCTCCTTGACTTTTCAGACTATACATTTTACTCCGCAATACAATCAATTCTGCTAAAATTCTACCATTACACTCATCCTTCATGAGCCCAATAATTTTCTTATTTTTTGTAGTGATTTTTTTGAAAAGGATTATTCCGTGCATAATCTGATGTATCAAACTCTAACATATTGATATTATTTACTTCATATACAAGACTATCAGTACCTGTATATGTTAGAATGCGAACTTCGTTTCCGACCATTTTTAACGGAAAAAAGACATTTCTGATAGAAAATGGATACACGTTAACTTGATCAAAATATTTTCCATCATTTTCTACTACTTTATCATATCTTTCTGGTAATATGCCGATACCGTACCGAAACAAAGATGGCAGTTTCGAAGGAATCTAATCATCCATAAATTCTCTCACTTCTTGAACATGTCGGAAGTGCATATCAACGAGATCGTGCTGCAGCGATATCAATAGATGGTAATCAGAAGGCGCTATGTCTGACATTTACGCTGGGTGCGGTAACACTTCCCATTTGAGATCCAATAAGGTGTTTTGACGGATTTCACAACATGTGGATGAAACCGAGAGAGAATGACTTTGCGCCCTTGCCTATTGCTCGCGGTTGCTGATTTATGTTCGATCAATTTCTGTTGCAAATCATTCAGTTATCGTTTGTATACCTCGGCCGTGACGGCTTCATTCGGTTTTAGTAGCTCGTACACTCTGTTGGTCCCACCAAATGCACAGAAATATCTTTTGGCTGTGGACGTTTTGGTGTCGATGTGGACTGTTATTCTGGGTCCACCCATGTTATTGCGCTTAGAATTATCATAGTAGATCCACTTTACATCACGAGTCAAAATACGCCACAGAAAATTCTTCTTTTTTGCCTGGCGAGCAAAATACAATGGGATGTAATATCGATTCATAATGGCACATTCGGTCATATCGTGTGACATTCAGTAAATATCTGCAAAATACTCTGTCGCTGACTTCTAATTTATTAGCTAGTTCTTATTGCGTTTGAGCTGAGTTTTCGTCCAATAATGTTTACAATTCACTAAGTTCAAACTTTTTCGGTTGTCCAGAATGTTCTTGTCATTAACATCAGTATCTCCACTTCTCAACCGCTGAAATCACTATTTACATGCTGTAAGCGATGGAGATTGTTTGCCATATTATTCTTGAAGCAATCGATAAGTTTCTGCTACCCTTTTTTTCAAACCAAAATAGTATAAAAGGACATGTCGAAAAAACAATTTACCATGATTCATTTTTCACTGATCCAAAAATTATAATGTTTACATAATTGTTGGCGCCTGTTAACTGAATATATTGGTAAAGGCCAAAACTAAAAAATAAGTACTAGATGCGACATATCTGACTTTTTGTATTACTTATATAGCCATCTAAACGTGAAGATCGGAAACTAAATTCCACTCCTAATAATAATTTACAGTTATCACTCACTCTATTTTACATGCATTCAAATCTGGAAACTAACGTTTTGGACAAATCTAGTACTCTTTACTCTTTAGCTTCCATTTTACATTGCCTCAACATAAATATTTGAAAACTAACTTTTGAATTCATTTTTTGCGTGCTTTCTTTTTTCATTATTTAAATCTATATAATCTTTGATCCATGCTTTCTGATTAAATTTTAATACTCTATATATTTTTTAGTTTAGTTTATCAAAATTTCTCTCATACAACACATATATTTATATCTTTCGCATCCGTCAACGAACCCCGAGTGTTTAGCAGCCACCTGGAGTTGTTTTCGATTTTCAGGAAGATTGGAAATATTAAATTTCAGATACGAATAATTTGATGAAAATTTAAAGGATCGGAGTAGCGAAAGTTAACGGAAAGAATTGATTGAAAAAATTGCGTGTCGTTACTATTGTTTAAGATTGTAGTGGAAGTACTATTGGTCCCCCCTTCTTTGTTTGACCCCTTCTAGAGGTTGCAAAGCTAAGGTAATCAACAGATAATCTTTTTATATCTGATGTATATATATATATATATAGAATCTCATTTACCAGGACTCTTCGCCCGCAGGCGGCGCGGACCACACTCGAATTGTCAACGTAGTGTCGGACGCCGATGATGACGCCCATTCATCGCATCGTCGGAATGAGGATGGCCGCCGGTGGCAGAAGCGTAGCATAGATTAGGCGCTCATAAACTCGCCACTTACGAAAGAGAAGAGCGAAGTTTCTGCGGTTCCTGTGTCCACTGTAAAGCAGTGAAAATAGAGGTGCATATCTTCGCACGTAACGGTGTAATATAGGGTGGCCCAATCAGGCTGCGACAGGAAGCCCCACGGCTTACAAAGCTTCGGATCCTACGCGTGCGGGAGCACCAGCCTTGTGTGAACCGCGAGATAGCACCTCGACCACAGCGGGAACAACACAACGGCTGATAGCCTTCGTCACCCCATGGCCTGTTCATCGAGAACTGTCCATGAGGGTGTGAATCCAGCTGCTACTGGAGGCAGTCGCGAGATGCTGAGGGAGTGACCGGGAGAAATGGAGATTAGTGAAAGAGAAGAGTGGGCACTTATCGTCAATGACAAATATCATCGGGGACGGCTTGGGCGTCGGGCCTTTATAAGCCCCCAGCGCGCATCACCGAGAAGAGAGAAAGGAAGATATGCAGGAGCGGTTGCCAAAGAAATAGAGAACCACATTCCAGCGGATGAAGTCCGGTTTTGGAGAGGAGACGTATGATGAGTCAACGTACCAACTAGTGCGAGTGAACGAAGACGACGCGCGCACCATCCTCCAGTAGAAAAACATGAAGCCGCTCCCACGTGCCTAGATGTCTTGTAGTCGGCACCATCCTCCTTCTCCTTACCTCATCGTTCGCGTCGATGTTTGTTCGCTGGACAATGGCACGCTTGTAACCGACCAGCCAAACACCACGGCTATATCGAACAGGATAATAAACGCAACAACTGTTGGGGAATGAAGTCAAGACCCCGAATATGACGAGAGAGGAAAAAACGGAGGACAGACTTTTTATATGGAATCAAAAAGAGGAAGGCAAAGTAAATTATAAGAAGAGATATCCAAATGCATTATACGCATATAACACGCGTTATTGTCATTGTATAGTAGAATTTATGAAGATATAAAAAAACATATCTTAACAAATGGTATGAGAGTAGGTAGTAACAGCAGCGTGTCTCTCTTTACAAATGGTGCCTAAATCGTAGGCCGCGCGAAGAGCAGGTACGACGTCAGACAATTAAGTAATGCGACAAACTTTGAAAATCGAGAATATTTAAAAATTAAGTTACATGGCTGCGATCCACTTCAAAGTAAACACCTTCTGCATATATTGAACATCTATTTCAACGGACTCAAAATGTCGACCTTTGACGAATTGCTTCAATTGGGAGAATAGGAAAAAGTCACACGGTGACTTTTTACGGTTTGTTCAGGTGGTACAATCTCTTTATGGTTTTTTCGGTTTGTTCAGGTGGTAGAAACTCTTTATGAACCACCCCTTTGGTTTCAAACAGGGCTTTCACATTGGACTTGCTCATTCTTACCTTTGCCGGCCTTGGCGCTCCAGGGTACATCCACTGTTGGGTTTGTCTTTTAGTTTTGAGGTGATATTGAAATAACCAACTTTTATCACTAGTAATAACTCGATCGAGAAGAGTGCGAACATTTCTAACCTGCTCGAGACAATCTTGAGCGATGTTCATCGCTGGGCTTTTTGCTTATCTGAAAGGTTCATCGGTCCCATCTTGACGCACAGTTTTTTTCTTAAACAGGGGCACTTTTCAGAATAGAGAAATTCTACTCTCTTCCTATACTTCAGGCCCTTTTAATTTTTCTAATGCTCGTTATATTCTTGCAGCATATATGTTATGCCTGCTTACTCTGCAGGTCCTCTTTTTCCTGTGCATCGTATCTTGCTAAAGAAAATAAAAACCTTCCTTACACAGCTCTTCTTCTTTCTGAAAAGGTTTACTTTTATATTTGCCTGGGACAGAAATATGACAGTAGCGAGCGTGATAAGGGAAGGTAGACAGTAATATACTGGCAACAAGTTATTTTTCTGAAAAAGTAGAATTTTTATTCACTCTGTGTGAAATTTATTTTCACCACTGTTATAGTGATTTGAAACCTAGAGTACGTTTTAGATCTTGAAAATTAGTGGTCTGTATGCAACCTGCCTAATTCCCTACCGCTACCCTCATCACCATGGAACGGAGCAACTGGTACAATGAGAAATCTAAAGATGTTCAAAAAGAATCTGAACGATATACGGATTAGACATTCAAAGACGGCCGGATTTACTAACATCGTCCGAATGGAGTCCGAAACACTGGGAAACAGTCAAGAGGACTAGAAACTGGTGGTCCCATTAAATGATCGGGAACGAGTACTTGACGAATGTCATAATAAATCAATATTGGGAAATTTCGGCGTAGAAAAAACGACAAACAAGATCAATTAGAATTATTACTAGCCAGGTAAGCGGAGAGACGTCCACAAGTATGTAAAACATTATCCGAAGTGTCTGATACAGAAAGTATGCTAAATAGGGCCAACCGAATTAAGGATGTAACGAAACATTTAAGGACCCTGGACCAGCATTGGAGCACAGATCATGGAGCCCTTTCCGACCAGCTAAGGGCAATATAAGAGCTTCCTTGCCTTCCAAAACCCTTTCTAGTAATATGTGAAGATAAAGGCACTAAGAAAAGCCAGTCGCTAAATCTTCACTCGAGGAATAATAGAGCAAATCATTTTTAAATGGGGCTGCTCTAAATACCTAATATCTCATAATAACATGGAATTGACCAATAACTGTTTTAAGGGCACACTAGCAGAATTGGGAACCGTGCATCAATTGATCACACCCTTACATGCTGAGGCGAACCCAGTTAAACGGATTAATAGCTTCATTAAAACGATAATCGCCATGTTTATTAACAAAGATCACAAGGACTGGCATCTTCACTTTATTTTTAAATTTCGGTCGTAATGAGCACGAAATGCCGACCTAGCAATACACCGAAGGAGTGGCAGCACAAATACAACGGATTGGATTAAAAGGATAAACAGATTACATGCAATACACAACCTGGTGAGACAATATCTAAATACCGCTAGCCAGAAACAGCTAAAACAGTATAACAGCGAGAAGAGACAAGAAACCTGAGAAATGGTTAACATGTGTACAACCACGTCTTATCTTTAGGTCCAGACAAATTTGCGGATAATCTGGCGTTGAAATTTCTAGCTCTATGTCAGATCACAAGAAAAATCTCCTCCATAATATTTGAAACAAAAGACTTGAGCGACCGAAAATAGACCAGAGCCCATATGTCAGACATAAAAACATATTTCTCGCCTAACGCTCAAAATACTTCCATAGGTATCACCAAAAACGACAACAGCTATGCAGGGCAAAAGAAAAGTCCACCGCAATTCAAACGACGCCATACCATACACGTCTGGAGCATAAATCCGATCTATTAGCATCCTACCTTTGGCCAGGATTAAAAATATATCGGAGGGCACCTTCCAACAAACAGCCCGTAAAGGAGCTTACCAATCATGTGCGTGAATGCATCTGAGGATGACACCGTGCGTTTTTATCGCGGCGATCGTTGTGTCTTCATGCGCTCCATCGCGACACACAAGGCGGGATGATGAAAGACTAACCCAAAAATACAAGGGCTCACGACATGGAGGAGAACGGAAAATTGTTATATCGACGAAGTATAAAGCCTCCGCTAACGCAGTACCTGCGCTGATAAAAGAAATCCCCATAACCTACCTTACCCAACACAATCTCAACTCAGACACCTGGAAACATACCACCTAGAATATAAGTGTGGATTCAATGTATTTAAAATACCAACACCAGAAGCATAAAGAGTATGATAAATGGAAATTACGCCAGTCGCAAGTATCAACGAGCCTAGTAAAGGGCGACAGGCGACATATGGAAATACCACTAGCTTAAAAGTAGCCGTACCATAGACGTGATTGCAAATTCCTTACAATGCACGACGATCATGATGTGATAATTTTATTTATGATAATTTTTCTGTAAAAAAAACATGAAACCTGCCTCAGGGTCCCCTGAAACATTGTCAATGATGTAGCTGTATTTAGTTAGTCCCGAGATAGGTTCCCGCCCTATTTATCTAAATTTTTATCATTTTTGGGGAGCTAATTAGAAATATCGTAACAGCTTGTGATAGAAATTGAATATTTATTCCTAAATCTACGAAAATTCTATAAAGATCATAGTTTGCTAAATTACTCTTAGAAAATGAAAATTGTTGCAACATATTTAAAACCAAAATCATAGAGCTCATTAAAATATATATGTTTTGTTCTATACAGTCCAGTGTAAAAAATATATCTGGATAACAGTTCAACAATTCGTCTCTGCTAGTAGAGAAGTATTAAATAGAATAAGAGATATATGTTTTAATTAGATGCACGATTTTTTTAAATATTTTTTTTCTGCAAATTTTACTACTTCCGGAGATATGTTTCAAAGACTATGTACTTATAGTTTTTGGCATGAAAATTAAATTTCGAAAAAACAACACTACCATATTTTTAATCAGCATTCAAAAAAATCAACAATTCAGTTGTGCTCATTTTTTGGAAGTTCATCCATATTCTCTGTTATGGTACTGACATAGCTACTTTGATTGTAGACTACTTGCTGTAAACACGCATTTAGATTTCTGTATAATCGCAGTAGCCTTGGTGTAAGGCTACATGATCATGAAACATCTGCGACATTTACATTGTAGCGATCTCACAGCAAGGATGAACTGTGAAAAGAGATTGTAAAAAATTAATGGTGAAACCATTGAAATGAATTATACAATATAATATAATATATGTTATAATATATATATATATATATATATATATATATCTGTGTGTGTGTGTGTGTGTGTGTATTAGCATCCGCCATCTCAGCTCCATTCGAGACAGTAATATAACCGATTCAAACAGTTAAATAATATCTATATAAACAATTCTCTATCTATAAATCTATATTCCAAAAAAAAATTTATCCTCTGAGAATATTTCATCTTGGTGTCCCCTGAAGCATCGGTATTGGTGTGGCTGTAATGAGTCTGTCCTGTTACAATCTGTCAAATAATTGTGTGATCGTGTTAATTTATGAAAAAATTAATTTGATTAAATTTTCATATTTATTTGTACATTATACACATTACAAACGATGATGCAATTCATTTAATAATATGTCCAGTGATCACTGGCGTCAATAATACCTGGCATCTCGAAGGTATGCTTTCTACTAATTTGACGGCGCATTCAAGCGGCAACGATCTCCAGATTCGACGAATTTGATAAGCCAACTGCTTCAAAGTATGCGTGCGTTTTCCACGAAGCTTTTGTTTAATAATATGTCCACATATTTTCAATAGGGTGTGTATCGACTGTGACAGCCAACCCAACGTAACGATGCCAGATTGAATCTTCCACTCAGTACAGAGCTTCTTACGGTGTTTAGGATCGTTGTCCTCCTTCAGAATCAAATCTTCATTTTTTCTGATGAACCATCGTTTGGCACATGGCAGTTAAGCCTGTTTATAGATTTTTATCATTTTCTCTGCATTTATGTTGTCAATAAGGGGTGCAAATTGCCCAATCTCTACTTTGAGAAGTACCCCAAAGATGCACCTTTATTCCGTGTTTTAGGATCTACTGAACCAATCTATTGGTAGAAGTTGACCAGGCATGAGGACACACAACGTGCCCATATAGAACATTCATCAGTAAAAATGACTCATATTCTACGTAAAAATGACAATATTCTCATACGTCCAAGAAAGTCGTTCTGTCATATGTTTTACAGTGAGCAGAGGCTTTTTCATTGTATTGTGCCAATTCAGTCCATGAGTACGAAGATGAGTTCGGATAGTTTCGCAGAATATATCTGAACCTTTTGCCATTAATTTGGCTTGTACTTACCACAGTGTTAAGGCAGGATTCCACGAAAACAGATTTACTATTCTTCCTTCATCTTTTTTGTTCATTTTTCCTATCGAGCCATGTTCTGGTAAATCATCAACATTTTTAGCCACTTTATATGTCTGTACGCACTTCTGTGTAAATGCCTTCGACTTTTTCATATATTTATCAGCCCCTAATTGCGACATTTTGGCACCTTTCGAGTGGATATAAGGGAACACAGTCTCGTACCGCGACGCGTACTAAGCACTCATGGCGTTTAACGTGATTCTCTTTCAAAAGATCAAAGACAACTGAATCCTTGTTGACAATGCATCAAAGATAAAGCTTTGCTCTGGTAACTCACGAATTAGAGCGAAATCTTTCATTACCTATGAGTAAAGTCGATCACGCAGTTGCTTAACTGACTGTACCCTATTTTTCTAAAAAATATTATACTTATGTTTTTTGGACCACGGATTATGAAAATCATAATAACTTTAGATTAAAATTAATGATTTATTCCCAAATCCATTAAAACTCCACGAGAAACACTGTTTGTTTAATTTATCTGCGAAAATAAAAGATTTAAAAGTAAAATCATAGAGCCCATTAAAATACATGTTTTTCATTCTATACAATTTTTCGGTACAAACCCTATATATTTTTGGAGAAAAGAAATGAAAAAAATATCCGTCTCGGAATCCCCTGAAAAATTCAATATTTATAAGAAATACCGATATATCGAATGCATTTTTCTCCAGAAATTCTGATTGTAAAAATTGAACGCATAGTATAAAAAATATATTTTCGTCAGATCTACAACTATTATTTTCTTTTTGTAATTTTAAGTACACTAAAACAAAATTTAATAATTTTAAACAAATAGTTTTTTTCAAATTGAAAGAAGGAATTATTTGTTTTATATAAACAACAGTTTATCATTATAAAAAATATATATTTAAATGTATTAACTGATTTAGTTTAAACGATATTTTTTAATTTAAAAAAAAACATTATTAAGCTCAAAAGAATTTATTTAAATTCTCTAAATCAAAGTTATTTATATAATATATATAATAATACATATAATCAAATGCATTAAAAATGTTTCAAAAATTTGTGGCTGAGTGGATCCAAGATTTGCATCACAATACGTATAGAGTATACTTTCGACTCGATACAATAAAAATCAGATTATCTGTAAGGGCTCATAAAACCTACCCATCCTGTGTAATTGCTGTTAGAAGACTGTCATTTCTCCGACCTTGTTGGAGTAAGTGGAAAATACCACATTGGCACATATGGAGCTTATTGGTATAATTAATATAATGCGACCACTACAATCGAGAAGGTTATTGCGGCAATTATTGTTGTACTCAGCTCATGTTTCTGCAACTCGGAGCTTCGTAATGTGGCACACAAAGAGCTACTCTGATATAATGGTCTTACTATCTGCGCTGTCAGCGAATAAACTGCTAATGGTAACAAAATTAAAAATGGACTCGACGAATGCATCATTGGGCAGCAAGCAATTAGATGTCACGAGATTGATCATATAACTAAAGAGTACAACAGCCCAGCCGCTGAATCAAAACTATACTTTAGATACAGTAAACAGGACATAAGGTTAAGAAAGATAATCCCAGAACTAAGCAAGAGTGGAAGAACCTGCAATCACCTAACGAATATGATTAAATTTTTTCAACTAAATCTTAATCACTATAAAATTGTACAAAATTTATTATTTCAAATGGTAGAAAAGAGGAACGCTGGTATTGTACTTATCTATGAGAAATACAGGGATTTAAATTTAAGTAGTTGGACTAATGAGAACACTGATAACATTAATAAAGTATCAACGAATAGATATTAACCCCTAGACGTTACAAAGCATAAGATTCATTAAGCTTAAGTGTGAGATTATTGCACTGGTCGCACGTAATGCATTAAACTCGGTTAGCTAATGCGGTATTGTGTGAATGCTAGAAGATCTTGGGATACCACTGTATCTACGAAGAATTTTATCTGGCTAATCTTGATAACCGAATCCTATTTTACGACACCAACAAAGACATCGTACAACGCTCGATTCTTGGACCACTGGTTCGAATATTCTACGATAATTTGTTAAAGCAGTTGTTGTAAAACAGGGTATCTGTGATAACGTATACTATTTATATTGTCTTGGTAGTTATAGTTAAATATCTTAACTAACTGCGTATCTTGCAGATAATTCTATAGATCTAGTACGCGGATGGATTGATAAGTTTCCGGCCTGACCAAGAGATGGCGCTACTAGGCCTATCTTGAGGTGGCGTTCTATAGTACCATCCTTAAATAGTTAGTAGGTATAGTTTCAGTCCGATCGCCATGTTAGTTTAGGTTTGACAGCACACTGAACAAGACGCCTCTGTGTTTTTCGTAAAAATGGAAAAGCTGGAAAATCGTGCTGTCATCAAATACTTTTATTTGAAGGGTTTAATGCCGAAGAAAATTAAAGAAGAGATGGATTCAATACTGAGCATATCCTCTCCATCATATTCGACCGTTAAGCAGTGGGTTTCCGAGTTTAAAAAGAGTCGTGTGAGCACCTTTGATGAGCCTCGCTCAGGACGCCCCATTGAGGTAACAACTCCAGATATCTTCGAAAAAATCCATCAAATAGTGCTGAAAACCCGCAGATAAAAGGTGCGTGAGATAACTGAGATCTGTAAGATGTCATATGAACGTGTACAAAATATTTTACACCAACATTTGTATATGGAAAAGCTCTGGTTGCTAACAGTCGATCAAAAATTGATTCGAAAGAACATTTCTACCGCCAATTTGGCGTTGTATAAGCGTAAACCAAGCGAATTTTTGTGTCGATTCGTAACCGTTGACGAAACTTGGGTCCACCACTACACTCCTGAAACCAAACAACAGTCTATTATATACATTGATTACCTTGAAAATGGTAAAACTATCACTGGTCAATACTACGCAGACTTATTGCAACGTTTGAGCCACGAAGTGAAAATTAAACGACCTCATCTGACGAAGAAAAAAATCTTGTTTCATCACGATAACGCACCAGCGCACACGTCAATCGTTGCGATGACTAAAATCAACGATCTGAAATTTGAATTGATGCCGCACCCTCTCTACTCTCCAGATCTAGCTCCGAATGACTATTATCTGTTTCCTAACCTCAAAAAATGGCTTGGCGGTAAGAGATTTGCGGATAATGAAGAAGTAATCGAAGCTGTAAATGGGTATTTTGAGGAGCTTGATGAATCAGTCTATAGAGATGGCATTACTAAACTAGAACACCGCTATGAGAAATGTATCAGCCTTGGAGGAGATTATGTTGAAAATAAAAAAAATTCTTAAAAATGTTGTTTTTCTTGGTCAGGCCGGAAACTTATCAATCCACCCTCGTAGTTAATTGGCTAAGAAAAAGATATATTAAATAAGCAATAGAGAAAACTCTTTTTTAAATATCTATCCGTTTGTCCAATATAGTATTTATCACAATCTATGCATTAATCTTGTAAACAATTCCTGATTTTAAGCATAAATCATCCTTATCTTTGCAATTATTAAACAATCTACTTTTGAGTAGATTGTTATATAAATATATTTAAAAATTTATATTTAAAAAAGAGAATTTATGAACATAAGTACAGTTTACGTAGCTTACATATTACTTCCGATTTAAAAGAGCATTGATTAAAGTTTTTACATTCTTTTGATTTTGTGAATGTGGATATTTTGGAACATGGTATTAATAATAAGTATAAAAGGGAGAGTCTTAAAAGTATTCACATTTCCAGGAATCGAAATAATGTGAATTTAATGTTAGAGTCTAGTAAATTGGACAGTGTTTATCATTCCTTATTAAATTGATTGGTTTTGAACAATTTGTGTAGAAGGGGAATTTAGATTTAATTTACTAAATTTGGTAGTGGGGATAAGGTATATATAGATTAGAATATAAGGTTTAGTTTAGTCCCTGATGAGGAGCCGTAGCGAGCTCGAGACGTTGGACAGGTCTTCAATTGGGTAAGGGTGTTGGGGACAGTCAGACTGCACTTTACTAACAAAGAATTTTTTCAGCTAATATTTTATTTTCAGATTAGTCTACGGGGGTGAATGTAAACAAGGATAGTCTAACTGTCATTATAATTTTTAATTTAATTTTTAATTTAATTTTTATTTTTAATTTTGATTTTATTTTTATTTTTATTTTTATTTTTATTTTTAGACTGAATTGATTGGACTGTAAGACCAATAAAAAAATTAAAATATATATATATATATATACATATATATATATAAAAATATTTATTAATTTGTTTATGGGCAGTCGACATAAATACAATGAAATTGGCTTAAGTTACCATAATGTATCTCTCAGTGAAAGGGTTGTAATAGACGATTAAAATAGGAGAACATGTTGTTGGAGCAGAGGGAAGGGGATTGGGATAGAGGGAAGAAAATGTAAGAAAACACGTAAGAAAAAAAATGAAAACGAAAGAAAGAGAGAGAGAGAGAGAGAAGACGCGTGAAAGAGGATGAGAGACAGGCAGAAAGAAAAAGAAAGAGAACAAAATGGTAAAAAGAGAAGAAACATAGAGACAGAAAACAAAAAGAGAAAAAAAGAAGGGAAACAAGAAAAAAAGGCAAAGAAGAGAAGAGAAAGATATAAGAATAAAGAGAATCAGAGAAACAAGAACAAAAACGTGGAAAGAGTAAGAGTTGGAATACAGAAAGAGAATGAATGAGAGAGAGGACGAGGAGAGAAAGAAATAGAAATGGGGGGAATAGAATAATGAAAATGAAAATGATGCTTTCAACAACTAGACATCGAAATGTTATGCAAAACTATTAGGAGCCGAACTTAGTTTCCGGCATTCGCGTTTAGAGGGCAATATAAATAGTAGAAAAAGTTAGATTTGTCGGGTCTAGTATTTATTTTTTCGTTTTGGCATTTACCAATAAAATTCAGTTAACAGGTGCCATCAATTGTGTAAACATTATAATTTTTTATCAATGAAAAATGAATCGTCATAAATCGTTTTCTCGACATGCTCTTTTGCACTATTTTGATTTGTAAACGTGTATCAGAAACTTATTGATTGCTTCAAGAATGTTATGGCAAACAAGCTCCATCGCTTACCATATGTAAAAAGTGATTTCAGCGATGTAGATGTGGAGATACTGATGTTAATGATAAAGAATGTTCTGGATAACCGAAAAAATTTTAAAATAGTAAGTTGCAAGCATGGACGAAAACTCAGCTCGAAGGCAGAAAGAACTTGCTAATAAATCAGGAGTCAATGATAGAGTAGTTGGCAAACGTTTAGCAAACATGCGAGAGGAAAGATTCATAAATAAGGAAAATGGATGCTGCACGATTTGACCGACAGTGCCATTATGAATCAATATAACATCGCACTGCCTTTGCTTTACAGCCAAAAAAAAATCTTATCTGTGGTGTATTGTGACTGATGATGACAAGTGCATCTGCGATGACAATTCTACACAAAATGTCATGCGTAAATCCAGGTCATCCACTTCGACACAAAAACAGAACATCCACGGCCAAGAGGTATTGCTGTGCATTTGGTGGAACCAACAGGGTGTGCTGTAAACTATTAAAACCGATTGAACCCATCAATGCCAACGTATACAAAGGTCAACTGAATGATTCGCAACTGAAATTGATCGACCATAGATCAGCAATCGCAAGCAATAGGCACAAAGTCATTCTCTTGTATACAGCACTCGGCCACATGTTGCGAAAGCCATCAAAAGTTCAAATTGGAAGTATTACTACACCCAGCGTATTCGTCAGACATAGCGTATTCTGATTACCACTTATTCAGATCGATGCAGCACGACATCTTTGATACGCACTTCCGACAGATTTAAGAAACTGTCAAAAATTGGAATCTAAAATATTAAGTTATTTTCATGAAATCTTTGCAATTATTGATAAAAAAAATTACCCACGTATAGTTTAAACAAAATTTTCTGGCTTAAATATACATTTACTGGGCTTTTAAAAATATTAAAATGATATGTAGAAATTATACGATAAAATTTTGAAAAATTATGGAAACGTAAGAAAAGAAATCGGCGACAACACAAAAAATGAGACGAAACAAACATGTACGTGTCATCAAACTGTGCGATAGAATGCTCTGGAAAACGTTAAAATGGAAAATATTAAATTAATTGATTTTAAACATTCCATATCCAAATCTGTCATTGATTACATATTTATTTGAAAAATAGAAAGTGTTTTAGTTTCATACTGAGGAAAAGTCAAAAAACAAATTTAGATTTTGAATTTTTTAACTACCTTTAAATACTCGCATTATTTTAGCTAAAAGTATATTTGTATAGATTTTCGATTGTTCAACAATTTAACAGGTTGTCCAATTTTCTTCGATCGTGTTATATTCGTGATTTATTAAAACTTGAATGTACATAAATTTTATATTAAGTTATATTTTAACAAATTTTTAACTAAAAATACGATAGAATGTTATAAAATTAAATTCGTATTTAATAATCCCCAAGAAGCAATACGAGAGAAAATTGATTCTCTTCATTTGAAGCATGTTGAATACCATAAACTAACTATAAGTTTAGAGAAAAAAGTTTATGTTTAGTAAAAATACGTTTGACGCAAATATACTTAATTTGCCAAACAAACAATTGAAAAGAAAAATTAATCAACATTATGAATCAAATTCTCTATTATTTGAAAATGACATTATACAAACGTATAAAATAAGACAAGTATGGTGTATTATACTTCCCAATCATTGAAAATATCCTCTCTATAATATATTATATGTATTTTTAAGTCAGTAAATTATATTATTTCAAGTTCGTATTGTACCAGGGGTATCCATTCAAATTTACCGGTTTCACTGTGAGATGTGACTAGCATAGTGTGAGTATGTTTCTATAATTTTGTTTTGGGTGTACAAATAAGTTCCCGCTGTTTTTTTTATAAAGAAATAAGAATTCATTGTAAAAAAGGGTAAAATAATGTCTTTCAAAATATTGCCGATCACTTTCTACTACTTCTGATCATCTTTCGGCCAGCAAGTGGATACCCCATCTAAAAAATTGCTCATCTTTTGAGGCGATCCACGAATCGACCCATTTATTAAATTCCTTATAAGAAATGAAGTGCTGCTCAGCCATACCATGAGTCATTGACCGGAATATGTGGTAGTCTGAAGGAACAATATCTGGTGAATACGGCGGGTGGGGTAGGACGTCCTAATTCAGTGCTTCTAACGTTTCCTTTACAATTTTTGCAACATGTAGCCGAGCGTTGTCATGCTGAAAAATGACTTTATCGAGCCTTTTGGCATATTGTGGACGTTTAATCTTCCACCCTCGGCTCAATTGCATCAGCTGCTATTGGTAACGTTCTCCGGTCATGGTTTGATCGTGTTGCAAAAGCAAAAACTCAGAGGTATTAAAAGGTTATACTGTTTCCAGATGTCAACATATACTTTGTCAATAT
This sequence comes from Sycobia sp. Sy_11, assembly GCA_018907035.1. NCBI lineage: Eukaryota > Metazoa > Arthropoda > Insecta > Hymenoptera > Epichrysomallidae > Sycobia > Sycobia sp. Sy_11. The sequence continues at coordinate 431,874 of JACCIC010000135.1, read as the reverse complement.
AGACTTTGTACAGCTAACAATTTCGATGTTATCTTATCGGTGGCGCAATCTTTTCAAAACGGCGGAAACTTATTTGTACACCTAATATATATGTTAATTTTTTCTATTAACATTTACCATTAAAAAATACTATATACATTCTGCCATAGTAAAAGCGTCATAGATATTAATTTCAGAGAATGTGTAGGGTTTTGATCGAAGTAAATCGCATTTGCGGCATTCGTTGTTTTTCGTATTTCATCAAAGGACAATGCAGTTGAAGCTCATTAGTTACAAGTAGAAACTTGTGGTAAATATAATCCAGTGACTGCAACATGTGAGACATTTGTTCGTCAATTTAAAAGTTTATACTTCCATTTAACAGATAATAAACATCGTGGTGTAGCAAAAAAATCAGAACAAAAATTGGCAAAAATGCATAATATGATCTGAGAAGCAATTTTCCATCACTTAAGAGCTATAGAAAAGATCCAGAATTATAGACAAAGAGTGTCACAATAGCAGAACGATAGACAAATGTAAATTTAAACCTGTTCGAGTAATGCTACTTTAACGGTTCTAAAGACAATATTTTCCTGACGAACAATAGATTTATTTATGAACCCGAAGCAAAAAAATTATGGCTTTTTCCTGGTTTAGCTGTCAATCGATTGCAAGGCCAAATTACTTTGGCCGTAAGACGACGCTATGCGTTTGGTGGGACTTGTATGGTATTGAGTACTAAAAGTGTTTAAAACTTGATGAACAGTGTAAAAGTATCGCTACTGAAAATAAATGATCAAGTTGAATTATGCGTTTTTTAAAAATAGTTATTTTATAACATGGCAACGTGCTACCTCATATCGGTAAGCCGGTGAGAGACACATTGAAAAAACTTAATTGGAAAATGTTATCGAACACGCTATACTCTAAAGATCTCGTATAATCTGATTATTATCTCTTTGCATCGATGGGGCGCTCACCTGCAGAGCAGCGCTTCGTCAATTTAGTGAAGTTGTAAAATAACTGATCAAATGGTTTGCCTCGAAAGAGAAAATTTTTATTTGGGACGATTTCCATAATTTGCCTAAAAGATGGGCAAATATTTAGAATTTAGTTGCTTATACTTTAAAGAAAAAAATTATAATTTTCCGCTGAGAATTAAATGGTTGCTTCAGTATCAAAAGGTGCTTCATAATTTCAGTGCCCTCAAAAAAATTCTATCTCTAAGACCAATTTGTTTTGCTTCAATTTCAGTTCGCACCAATACCTGCATATGTGCGGCATTTTATTTAAAATATGAAAATTAACTATTTACATGTATATATATATATATATATATATATTATATATGTATATGAAATATATAGAGACCTCTACGATATAAGAAAAAATATATTGAGCGCTTCTACGGAGAGTATCGTAGTTATGTGTTCAAACGCGCCAATATGATTTCCAGGTATTTGGGAATAATTTCTATGGGGAATTTCGCATTTGGACAATGAAATACAATATCTAGATGTCTGAAGACGGTTTCTAAGTGGGGTTTCGTATTCGGACGGTAGAATACGATATTCAGGTGTCTGAGGACGACTTCTACGAGGAGCTTCAGATTCAGACGGTGTATGATGTCCAAGTGAAGAATGTCCAGGAATCCGTATAGAAGTCGTTCAACAACACCTGGATATCATGTTCTACAGTTCCGACGCAAAACTTCCCCAAAAAGTCGTACCGAGACTCCTGGACATCGTATTCCAACATATGAACGGAAAACTCTCTGTAGAAACCTGTCTATATATATATATATATATATATATATATATAATTTATTTTTGTATTTTAAATAAAATACAGCAAATATATAGGCATTGTTCCCAACTGAAATTGAAGCAAAACAAATTGGTTTGCGAGATAGTACCTCTTGAAAGTGACGAAATGTTTTCTACATTGAAAAAACCTGTAAATTTCAACTTACACCCCTCGTAAACCTTTACCATACTTAACCACTAATTAACTGTGAATATGACTGCTCTTTAACGCTTTTGGATACAGTCAGAGTATTTTTCTGCATGGGAAGACATAAATTCTACCTATGTCAATCATATGTTCATATACCAAAACATTTTATCAGCAAGGCGATGTGAATCTAAGATATATCTATGAGGATCACTTCATAAAAGATTTTAATTGCGCTGATAATTTTGCTTCGTTCGATAAATCAATGATAAATTCAATATTCAAATCTATGAGCGAATCGTATTCGCCCAATCGAATCTACATTATATTCTTCATTCAATCAATTATAGAAGGGGGTTATTTCATAAGGAGGAGAGGCTTGTAATTAAATAAAACTGTGAACGCGAAAATGTACATTTCTGGTCATCACTTCATGATGGCAAGAGTATGGCAATATAAGGTTGTTTAAAAAAAAATACCTTGCAATGTCTGGAAAATAAGGTATTCTTCAGCGATATACAGAAATTCCAGATAAATGGATCGCGAAGCTTTATTTTCAAAGATTTAGTTAGATATATTGCCTCCAGTGTATTTCTTTAAGCTACCATTTCCGTGGAATGAATTAACTTGTGGTGATAAAAATGGTTCATTGGCGACAATGTAATTATCATGGAAGTAAATGGGATTCTGGTGACATTCCTTATCGCAGACGCAAAAGAACATTAGAAACTTGTTGCACTAGAGTGCAGAAATTGAATGTGAAAGGTCGAGAGAAGGAATGATTATTATAATTATCAAACTTTCTATCAAATATGTAACTGATTTTCATACTTTTTCAATCATCTTTATATAAATATTTTTTTATAAGTTTAGAATACATTTTTATATTTTTTCATATTTGTTCATACTTTATTTGTACTCTCATAGCTTCTCATACTTTTTTCATACTTTTTCTAGTCTCTCAGGAACTAGTCTAATTCCAATGAATAGCTGATGTGGAAGAGCCTCATTGTCCTTCATTATAATAAATGCAAAGTGAAGAACAATACCTTAATGTATGACAATTATCAATTATGTAGCAGAAAATTACTAGTGTGCACTATCTGGAGCGTTTTCATAATAAGTACCTGACTACAAAACTCTTTCATTGAAATGTATGAAAGAGACGAAACTAAATTAAAAAATCAATATAACAAAATTTATATTAATAAAATTATATTCAGAAAAAAGAAACATATTTAATTTTATTTTATTTAGTGTTACTTTAAAATTATTAAAATAAATTTTTTCATTATTTTTCATGAGTAGCTTTTTAAGGTATACTGTAAAAGAATTCTCCTTTCATTTTTAACATTTAATATTTAAAGATAATGAAGGTTTTTTTATACCCATTGTCTTCTCGTATTTAATCGATTTTTTCTATTCATATTACTTATTTGTTAAAAGAACTGTTTATCTATAAACTAAATTTATATTTTAAAACATGTATATTAATATAATATATTCATAAAAAAGATATTTCTATACAATTAATTATTAATTATTAAAATAAATAAATAATTGAGTTTATTATATATATATATATATATATATATATATATATATATATATATATATATAAATAAATAATAAAGTATTAGGTTGTCAAATATCTCCCTTCCGCCTTTTTGTCTTTCGAGGCTCTGTACAAAGCGCTACAGAGCTTGTATCTGGCAATACTATACATCATTTGAAAGGTGTTGACATAACGTACAAAACGGCGTTATGCATGATTAGTTTGGATATTGTGTTCAAAAGTTATAGACGTGTAAACATGCAGTTCACTAACGCCGAATTTCGCGCTATTTTAAAGTTTTCCTTCATCAAAGACAAATCCGCTAGAAAAACGTTCCGTGAGATTAATGGTGTTTTCAGGGATGGCACGCTATCACTTCGAACCGCAGAGGTATGGTTTCGACGATTCAGGGCCGGTGAAAACGACACCATGGATAAGCCAGCTGGCGGAAGACCTGTGACGACGAATACCGATCAAATCATGGAATTGATGGAGATAGACCAGCATATGGCATCTCGTGACATCGTGACCCTGGGAGATAAGAGTTAGCCGCCAAACCATTTTAAACCATCTGCAAAAGGCTGGATACAAAAAAAGCTTGATGTTTGGGTGCTGCATGATTTGACGCAAAAAAACCTTCTGGACTAAATCAACGCCTGGGATATGCTGCTGAAAGGGAACGAACTCGACCAAATTTTGAAGCGGATAGTGACTGGCAACGGAAAATGGATCACATACGACAATATCAAATGAAAACGGTCGTGATCCAAGGCCGGGATTGACGGCCAGGAAGGTTTTTCTGTGTTTGGTGGGATTGGAAGGGAATCATCCCCTATAATCTGCTCCCATATGGCCAGACGCTGAATTCTACCATCTACTGTGAACAACTGAACCGCTTGAAACAGGCTCTCGATCAGAAGCGTCCACAAATGGCCAACAGGAAGGGTGTAGTGTTTCATCAGGACAACGCCACACCACACACTTCGTTGATGACTCGTCAGAAGCTACGGGAGTTCGGATGGGAGGTTTTATCGGATCCACTATATAGCCCGGACATAGCGCCAAGTGATTACCACCTGTTCCTGTCCATGTCGAACGCCCTTGGTGATATAAATTTGGACTCAAAAGAGGCTTGTGAAAATTGACTGCCCGAGTTCTACGCAAATAAGGAGAGGGGTTTCTACGAGAGGGGTATTATGAACTTGCCATCTAGATGGAAACAGATTATCGAACAAAACGGCGCATATTTAAAGTAAATCCGACAACGTAACATTTTTTATAAAGCATGGAATGAAGAGCAGAAAAGCGGAATGGAGTTATTTGACAACCTAATATTTGGTATTAGGATAGATAGGTTGAAGGACAATTCAATCAAAGAACAAAAATCATTTATATATATATATATATATATATATAATTCTTCTTTATTTATTTATCTTTCCTTAATTCATACTGCTCTGTCTACTTTCCAATGAAGAAACCTTTTGGTTTCCTTTATTAATCTCTCTTTCCCAATAAGAATACCCATCTATTGCTAGCAGCAGTAAGCAGATTCTTAAAGTCATTAATACTACGGACCTCCGTAGCGAGCACGATAATTCTCTCTCTCTCTCTCTCTCTCTCTCTCTCTCTCTTTATCTCTAGTGCGCACGGATTTGTTCGTCAATATAAGCCTCTTTTTCTGTTTTTTAATACAATTGAGTTAGTTCAAAGACGTATGGGAAATACGAATAGTACCATAGACATTCATTCGCTTTGTCAGAAATATATTACTGTACATTCTTAAAAATTAGTATTCCAAATGTAACGTTTATAGAAACTTTTAAATTTGCAGTGATAAATCTACAATGTATAAGTATATATGAATGGTAAGGAAAACGACTTCTCACTTGTTGTTTTATTTTATCAATACCTCGGTCTCTATAATATCACCTCTCTATTACCACCAATAGTAAGCAGATTAAGTAACTGATTGAATTTGAGATTTGAAAAGTCCTTTCATTTAGGTGACTAAAATTAGGCATTGGCTTTTTTAATATATTACATCAAAAAAAAAAAAAAAATAAAGAAATAGAAAGGTATGCCATGAACCTCATGGTCTGAAGATAAACAAAGAAAATTTTTCGAAAACATACATGACAAACATGCATACAATCTTACATTATGTTGAGAATGCGAGGAATGCTCCTTCATCTCGTTTGCTCAATATAAAAGCTACCTCGATCTCGATGTCATTGATAAAATTTTTTTATCGATTGATCTTATATGGACACATATCGTTAAGTAGAATCCCATTAGTGTAGATACCAAAAATGCTATTAAAATAGGTAAAATCAATCCAAAAAATACAAACAATCGAGAGGAAAACGAACAACAAAACAAATCAGTAATTTCTTTAGGCATACTGGCAGATCAAGATGTATTTCGCACTTTTCCAGATCTTGCACAATTCGAAAAGAAACTCCAGTAAATCAAAGTTAATAAGATAGACTGAATTCTGGCACAATTTAAGGAGTAATGGATCTATATACTCAAAATCTTGAACATTTTAAGGCTATTTCGGGTAAATAAATGTTAGAAAGATAGTCGAAAGTTTAGCACAATTTCAACGATTAGGAGTGTACCAGAAGGAATGCGTGCCAGTATGACTATACCATATCTACATTGCTTTATAAAATAGTTGAACATTAATAATAGTTCAAAATAAGAAAGAATAGAATACTGGTGAAAGAATAGAATACTGTTTTTGCAAGAATGTAATTCTATAAGTCCATAATTTTATGCTGATAATTTATTATTATTACAAAGACAGATATGGACTTAACAGTGCTGTGCACACAAAGTTTATAGGTGGAAAAATCAAATATTGAACTTAAATAGATGTACTCTAAATCTAACAGTAGATAATCATAATGAAAATTGTTTAATTTTCTTTAATTGTACACTTTAAATCAGAATTCATTTGGATAGATTAGTCAAGTCTTCAGAAAAAGTAAGCAAAGAAAATAAATATACATTGAAAAAAATACCTAAAGAGTTATAATAACTGTTTTTTTATGTTATTGTTAGTTTTAATGTCGCTCTATTTATGCTTCCAAATATTGGTGCTACTCAGCGAAGGAGGTCTACGATATATTTGTAAACAAAGCACATGTAAATTATTACAGCGGTGCTTGTTTCAATCGGCCGAGACCGGGATTTAAACTCGGATCACCAAGTTACTAGTCCTTCGCTCTAGCGATCGAGCCATCGTAGGCCTCGATCGCTTAGACAATAACTGTTTGTACGTAGGCCTCCATCGATTAGACAATAACTGTTTGTACGGACAAAACGAATAGCAAAACTCCTAAAAAATTACAAAATTATGTTTTCAAAGCCTTATTTACAAAATAAATATAAAAGACATTTATATGCAGGATTAAAACGCATATGATCAAATTTAACCCGGACTGGTGCATTTAAACTTTGCGCGTAAACTGAATCGGTAAAATTTGTTTTTCCTATATTGGTACAACCTTTCTTGATATCCGTGTGAAATTTGAGCGCCATGTCTCCATTAGTGTATGTTAGCTGCTTGTTTATGACGCAAAAAGTTCATCTGGCCATATTGACTATGGACTCATGGTGCGTTCCCCGAAGCGGATTTTTGAGTTTCGGAAAAAGGAAAAAATCACAGGGAGCCAAATCTGGTGAATACGGTGGCTAAGCGATGACTTTCATTTCGTGTTTGGCCAAAAAATCCGACACAATTATACTGAAATGTACCGACGTATTATCGTAGTAAAAAAATTAAGAATTGTCTGGCCACAAATCCAGTCGATTATGCGCTGCGTTTAAATGCACCAGTCCGGGTCAAATTTAATCAAAAAGATACAATTAATATAATTTATATAATTAATCAAACAAATTTTCGACCATATTGTTTGATTTTAATTTAATATCTTCAATTTCTGTTACATTCAGGTACATATTTTCAATTTATGTAAAAAATTTGTAGAATTTTTAATGTAAGTTATTAAAACAATTTCATGAATATATAGAGTAGGTAATAAGAGCATCCGATTGATTACTATCGTTAAGTGCCGGACTTTACTTGCCCAATTGATGTTTGTCAATGGTCCGGATTTTATTCCTACCAACCGAATTTTTCTGAATCACTATAAAAGTGATTTCCGATTTTTTTGACAACGAAAATTGAGCTCATACGAGAACAGACAATTAAGTAATGCGACAAAATTCAAAAATCTAGTATATTTAAAAATTAAGGTACATCGCTGCGAGCCCTTTCAAAGTAGTCCCCTCCCGCATTTATACACTTATTCTGAGTTCCCCGTTTTTGTAACAATTTTGGGACACTTCTTGTGGGACCTCTCAGAGTACCCTCATCACAGATTCTTAGATGTCTTCAACTGTGTCAAAATGTCGACCTTTTGCGACAAATGAGGGAATAGAAAAACGTCGCAGGATGATATGCCTGTGAATAGGGCGGTTGTGGTACCGTTGCGATGCCTTTAGAAGTCAGAAACTGAGAGATACTTCATTGTGACAGGGAGCATTATCGCGATGCAGAACCCAAGTCTTCGCGATCTCTGGAAGCACTCCGAGCTTTTTCATAATTTTTCGAAAACATTCCGGTAGAATACTTGATTTACGGTTTGTCCAGGTGACACGAACTCTTTGTGAACCACCCAGTTGCTGTCGAAGAAGCAAATAAACATAGTTTTCACTTTGGACTTGCTCATTTTTGCCTTCTTTGGCCTTAACGCTCTAGGGAACAGCCACTGTTGGCTCTGTCATTTAGTTTCAGAGTCAGATTGAAAGAACCAACTTTCATCATCAGTAACAACTCGATCGAGAAGAGTAGGATTACTTTGAACTTGTTCGAAACAATCTTGAGCGATGTTCATTCGGTGGGCTTGTTGCTCATCTGAAAGGTTCATCAGTACCATCGTCGCGTACAGCTTTTTCATGGCGAAATATTCGGTTAAAATTTTTCTTACGGTTTCCCGGTTAATCTTCAACTCGTCAGCCAACATTTGAATGGTTAGTCGCCGGCCTAAAGGAACAAGGGCGCGGACGCGCTGCGCATTCGCATCTGTTCGCACTTGAATTGGGCTTCCGCTACGCCCCTCGTCTTTGACGCTCTCACGGCCTTTTTTAAAATTGGCATACCATCGAAGCACCTGACTACGACTCAGAGCATCACTGCCATACACTTTAAGCACTTTTTCATAAGTTTCTGTCGCGATTTCGTCGAATTTCGCACAAAATTTTATCGCGCACCGTTGTTCTAAATTTCTCTGTTCCATTTTCGTGACATGCATTGCTCGCGCGTTGCTATAAAACACTAAACAGCTGGCGAAAAAATGATCGTACAAGGGTTGTCAAGCTCTCAATCAAGAGAATAGGGATCTACTATTGCGGTGTTGGAGCTACAGTTTCGCAATATTACCACAGGCCAAGAAATAAAATCGATCGCATTACTTAATTGTCTGACCTCGTATATATGGATCCTCAAAAAACGAATTATATTGTCTGTTCAAATAAATAAATAATTTTGTTATATAGAAGTATTATCTATATTTCACACATAATATAAGCTATATATCTTATTTATTTCTATTTTTTGCTATTTAAAACGTACATCGTTACAAAATTCCAAGTTATTTAGCAGTAAAGCCTCATTTATTCAGATTTCAATTTATATACTATAAAATTCTTTTATGAATAAATTTATTATTCAAAAAGAAGCATAGTCTTTGTAGGAATCGACCTGGAAACGTCATACCTGATCAGAATAAATAGTAAAAGAATGTTCACTCAAAACATCGATGATTCAAAATAATTCTATTCATGAGACTATTTTTGTAAGTCCAGGCGGAATACTATTAATTTGTTAAATACATTTTTATAAATTTTGAGTAACACTTTTTTAACCTACTCATGTAATATATAAATACTTATATTTTGTTTGTCCTCTGCTTATTCAATTTTATATCAAGTGTATACTTATTTTAATATCTATTATTTGTCTGCTTATTATACTTCAATTAGCATTTTTAGAAAAATCCGCAAGATATGCCATTTGTCTCGAATGTACAAAATGATGTAAAAAAGAACTTGCCTTTTGTAGATGATGGCTTTGATATATATTTTGTGTACATGCTGTTATATATAGGCATACGTATAAAAACGTCCATTTATTTTAATGGTTCATTATTTGAAGCTCTAATCTCATTATATAATTAATTTTTGTTAATCTATTTCTGAATATATTAAAAAAATATTTTATATTAATTTTTTATAAAATACATGATAATATTAATAGGTTTTAAACTTCTTAATATGCTAAGAGCACATCAAATTCACCTAACTAATTTACTTTGGTTAAAAGTTCTTTTGTTAAATATTTCAGTTCATTTTCAAACAATGATTACTTAAGGAATTCCATGAAAATATCTACAATACAATTAAATATAAGTAAATCTACTATGTTTCCATTTATCATAACCACGGCATCTGTGTACTTCATTGATCTGATTTTTAATTTCGTTATATATTATAATATATTTTTTGGTAATATATTTCGGAATTTTAAAAATATTTTATCCTGAAAACTGTGCTGCGAGATTCAATAATAAAAATGATAAGTATTCTTCTCAAATTATACTGAGCGAAAAAAATGTTAGCATTACTTGAGTAACTTTGATAAAATGTTTCTCGAACTCGCCACGTTAGCGTTACGGAGGACTCCCGTAGTTTTTACTTAAAAGTGCTCCATACCATGATCGCAGTGCCATAATAAACTATTAAAACGGAAAGAAAAAAGCATAAATCGTAGATCTCGTATTTCGTTCTTATTTTACATTTTATGTAGCTGAAACAAATGTTATCTTAATCCTTAAAAAATTCTACAACCGGGATGACTCTCATGAGAGTTATAATATATTTCTAAAATAGTTAAAAAAAATATGAAAAGTTTGACTTTGATTTTGTCGGTACTAGAGAAATCTCTGCTTTGATTCATCACCAAATAACAAACTAAAATAAATTTTCTACGGATAATGGCTATAAAATTTGGGTTAGCCTGAATGCAGATATAGATATAGCTAAATAGGTATTGGCCATATGCTTTCTCTTCTTTTCTCACTCTATCATACATTGCTGTTCAAGATCTATGTATAATATATGCTATATAATGTACGACATATATGAGATTTTTTGTTACAAATTTATCCTCGGCCGAACATTAGCTTAAATAATTAGTATTAATGTGCTTGAAAGCGTAGTGAACCTCCGCTGTAGCAATTTAACTGATCAAGACAACACCAAGCACCCAACATGTAAAAAAAATTTCAATTACTTCGTCCCAGCTCCCTTTAGGTCAGATAAAGTTTAGACTATATAGATGAAAACAAAAAGTTCATCGGTTTTAACCATCTAGATTATACGTTTACTGCTCATCTTAAAATAAAAAAGTCAATATTATCAAAAAAAAATGTCAAAAATAATGGAAAAAACTGATGAGACGATTAAAAAAATTTAATTGCAAAATTAAATGATAAAAAAATAATTGATAAATTAAATTGATTAAATTATAAAATTAAAATAAATAAAAAAATAAAATAATACAAAAATTATAGAAATCATTATATATGAAACAATTTTGAGATTTAAAAAAATTTTTCAAGCAGACGTAAACATTATTGAAATAAATTTTTTATATCCTATGTATTTTTACTCTAAAAGTATTAATTATTGAGAAAAACGTTCGTATCAGTTCAAGACTAGTCTGTATCTCAGCGATTTATCTCGCCGTTCAGTAAAGCTCATTTAGCGTAAAACGGGATACAAGATATTAAAAAAAATTATTTTTTTCGGATCTAAAAATTTTTTAAAACATTTTTTTACCAACTAATAATTGACTCTGTTAGAGAATAACTTACAAAAATTACTTTCTACTTGCCAAGACACAAATTTATAAATATTTTTCAGTTCAAGTAAAATTTATCTATTCTTCCCATGCTACTATTTCACATTCTTATTTACAATTATATTGTCATTTTTGTAATTTTAATTTCTGAAATAGAAAATGAAAAACAATGAAATGTATTTATTAAAATGGTTTTAGCTAAGCAATATTACAACTAAAAAACAGCGAACAAACATCAGCTAATAATGTTGTCGCAGATGCTGTATTTCCTACAATATAGGGGAACCTGGGGTGGATTTAAATTTAAAAAGTTAATTTAAAATTTCCACTCCAGGTTCATCTATATTGTAGGAGCTAATGCATCTGTGACAACATTTATTACCTGATGTTTGGTCGCAGTTATTTAGTTGCAATATTTTTAATAAGTAATTTTAATTTTTTAAAACGATTTTAATATATACATTTCATTACCTTCCGTTTTCTATTTCACAAAATAAAATTATAAAAATGACAATCTAATTGTAAGTAAGAATGTGAAATAATAGCATGGAAAGAATATATCAATTTTATTTGAAATGAAAAATATTTATAAAATTGTGTCTTGGCAAATAAAAAGTAATTTTTGTAAGTTACTCTATAACAAAGTCAATTATTGGTTGTTGAGTAAAATGGGTTATGTCAAATTTCTAATAAAAATAATCGTTTAAATGAATGAAAAATTTTTATAATATGCAATTATTAGAGAAGATAACAATTGAAAGAAAAATACTAGTTTCTTAATCAAATCAAATATAAATAAATTTTTGAAAATAACCTGATAAACAATACAAATTTTAGAAAATTTTAGCAATGAAGCAACTATTTATATAAGATTTTATCCATTTGTAATTAACATTATTTGATTCATAATATTTTTATAAATAATATAATAATATGCCTTAAATTTATAACTAAAGTGTATTAAATAAGTTTTACTATAATAACATTTAAAAAATGTGTGGGTTTTCAAAAAGTCTGTAATGAATCTACGATCAGCGCGCGTAAACGTTGTGTGTGTGCGTATTATCCAGCATAGGGTGTATCACATGTGTTTCTATATTCCTGTATACACACCTATATATAGAGCGCAATGGTTCGTGGTGCTTTTTGTCCCGGGATTACCGACTGGACTCATCAGTAAGGCATTGTCGGTAACTCCTGCCTTAAACGCGGTCATATGGTCCGTGTCAAGGGCTTATATATTAACCGGAGGCCTATGTGCTCGTTCATAGGCTAACTAATTGTCAAGCTGTCCTCTGTTGGCAGACTTGGTATGTAGGGTACCCCTACATCACCCCCCCCCCTCCGAGTGACCCCCAATGAGCGTGAGGTTACGGTGTGACTTCATACGAAGGTTGCGTACTTAGATCACGTCGGCGTCACCAGTTAACGGTTTTAATATATCTATGTTCACTAGATATAAATTAACTCCGTGCCGGACTCCGTCGGTGTGGCGATCGTGCCGACAACTTACTATCATGCTTCCAGGTATCTCGCTAAAACGGGGCGGAATTTAATAAAGACTCTGTTTTCTAAAAATAATAATTTCCTTTGGCGCTGTTAGCGTACACCAAGACGTGTGCAAGACTAGAGAGTCTTTACTCAACTGCCGTCAACATGTGGCGGCTTCAACAACTCGCTACGATGCGCTCTCGTGGCGATTTACATAATTAAACGTGGTATATGTGTGAATCAGTATAAGTAAGAATATGAGGGTGGATTGATAAGTTTCCGGCATGACCAAAAAAACAACGTTTTTAAGAATTTTTTTATTTCTCAACATAATCTCCTCCAAGGTTGATACATTTCTCATAGCGGTGTTCTAGTCTAGTAATGCCATCTCTATAGACTGATTCGTCAAGCTCCTCGAAATACCCATTCACAGCTTCGATTACTTCTTCATTGTCCGCAAATCTCTTATCGCCAAACCATTTTTTGAGGTTAGGAAACAGATAATAGTCATTCGGGGCTAAATCTGGAGAGTAGGGAGGGTGCGGCATCAATTCAAATTTCAGATTGTTGATTTTAGCCATCACAACGATTGACGTGTACGCTGGTGCATTATCGTGATGAAACAAGATTTTTTTCTTCGCCAGATGAGGTCGTTTAATTTTCACTTCGTGGCTCAAACGTTGCAATAAATCTGCGTAGTATTGAGTGATAGTTTTACCATTTTCAAGGTAATCAATGTATATAACAGACTGTTGTTTGGTTTCAGGAGTGTAGTGGTGGACCCAAGTTTCGTCAACGGTTACGAATCGACGCAAAAATTCGCTTGGTTTACGCTTATATAACGCCAAATTGGCGGTAAAAATGTTCTTTCAAATCAATTTTTGGTCGAATGTTAGCAAACGCGACACCCATCTTGCGCAGAGCTTTTCCATATACAAATATTGGTGCAAAATATTTTGTACACGTTCATATGACAACTTACAGATCTTAGCTATCTCACGCACTTTTAATCTGCGGTCTTTCAGCAGTATTTGATGGATTTTTTCAATCATATCTGGAGTTGTGACCTCAATGAGGCGGCCTGAGCGAGGCTAATCAGAGGTGTTCACACGACCCTTTGTAAACTCGGAAACCCACTACTTAACGGTTGAATATGATGGGGAGTCCATTTATACTTTAATTTCCTTCGGCGCTAACCCCTTCAAATAAAAGTATCTGATGACAGCACGATTTTCCAGCTTTTCCATTTTTACGAAAAACATAGAGGCGTCTTGTTCAGCTTGCTCTCAAACCTAAACTAACATGGCCATCGGACTGAAACTATAGCTACAAGCTATCTAAGGATGGTTCTATAGAACGCCACCTCAAAGTAGGCCTAGTGGCGCCATCCCTTGGTCAGGCCGGAAACTCATTAATCCACCCACGTATTTAGTTGAATCACTCTTGTCAGTTTGAAATTTGAAAATTTTGACAGAATTCTTTTAGCTCTCCTAGCAGTAACTTTGCCTTTCTTCGTTTCTACAAATTAATTTTTATATCTCGCATATTATGATATTTAATAAATACATAAAAAACTTTCTAAACTGTTGAAGAATTTATTTTTTCTATTGAAGTATTGATTTAACGTGAAATGTTATTTTTGTTGATATTAAAATGAAGATTATTGTCAGTACAACTCAATTTAATCACATTTATTTCATTAATGTAACGAATTATCCATGTAATTTATAAAAAGTATAAATTCTGCATTCTCAAAATACCTCTTCCGTTTTATATTAATAATTATTTTATTCTTTATCAGATTAAAACTTTCTAAATTTAGCTTATAAAAAATTAATGTTTTACAAAATAAAATATGTTTTCTGTTCGATATGAAATATTTACCCAAAGTAACTATTTCTTTTCAGACTTTCGAGTAATCACATTATAAAAAATTATTTAAATCATTTTTGAATTTATTAATAATTTATTAATTGTTTGTAAGTTTTTTTTATTGTTAAATTATAATTTATAAATAATTTATGAAATTTTGGACATTTTAAACTTACTTTATTTGCGCAGCATCAAACCGATTACAGAAAGTATAGCCCATACCTCCCCAATACCGAAGCCATAGTGACCCACATTCGGGACGGAATGAGCTGTCTGAGAGTGATAAAGCTTTTATACACACCATAAACATCTATTTCATACCCATACCTCCCCAGATGCTCCTACTAGCCACTACATATCTGTTCGAATTATCTGTAGATCATCAAATCGCGATAAACACGAACGGCTTGGCTAACTCATAAAATTGCATAATGCGCTATTATCGCTATTTCTCTGCACGAACTCAGATCCGACATCAACGTGGAATGATATCGTCAACTGTCAATTTGAGTTTTGTATTATTAGTTCTATCAGGTTACATATACAAAATATATTGAATGTGCTTCCCCTCTCTCACCCACACTATCGCCCCCTCTATCTTTCTCTCTCTCTCTCTCTCTCTCTCTCTCTCTCTCTCTCTCTCTCTCTCTCTCTCTCTCTCTCTCTCTCCAATATAAGTAGTATATGCGATAATCGCTTATACTATACTATAAAACTATAAAACTAAGTGATGCTAGTAAAAGGTCAGAGGTATTAAGGGTGTATTAGGTGTACAAATAAGTTTCCGCCGTTTTGAAAAGATTGCGCAACCGATAAGATAACATCGAAATTATCAGCTGCAAAAAATCGTATAGTATATGTTGATATCTGGAAACAGTATAACCTTTTAATACCTCTTTGCTAGCATCACTTAGTTTACATCCCGTTAAGATGTCAAATTTTGAACAAGTAAGCGTCATTTGGGGGAATTATTAATTTACTTCTTTCATTTAAAGCAATCTGATGATGAAGCACATCGGCTACTCATAGAAGCATATGGTGATGTTAATTTGAGTGAGAGAAGTTGTCGGGAGTGGTTCCATAAATTTAAAAATGGTGATTTTGACGTGGAGGACAAAACACGCGGTGGAAGGCCCAAAGTGTATGGTAACTCAGAATTGGAAGCTTTACTGAAGGAACATTCGTGCCAAATGCAAGTAGAACTTGCACAAGAGTTAGGAGTGACTCAGCAAGCTATTTCACAATGGCTCAAAATCCTGGGTATGATCCAAAAGCAAGGAAATTGGGTCCCTTACGAACTGAAGCTAAGAGACGTCGAGCGTCACTTATTCGCTTGCGAACAGTTGCTCAAAAGGCAAAATCGCAAAGGATTTCTACATCGAATCGTGACGGGAGACGAAAAGTGGATTCACTACGACAACCCAAAGCATAGGAAGTCATGGGGTAGGCCCGGGCATACCTCTACTTCGATGACCAAGCCAAACATTCATGGCAAGAAGCTAATGCTGTGCATTTAGTGGGATCAGATTAGAATAATCTATTACGAACTGCTCCAACACCATCGAACCGGCAAAAGAGGACGTTACCAACAACAGCTGATGCAATTGAGCCGAGCATTGAAGATTAAACGTCCACAATATACGAAAAGACACGACAAAGTCAATTTTCAGCATGGAAACGCTCGACCTGTTGTAAAAATCGTAAAGGAAACGTTAGAAGTAATGAATTGGGACGTTCTAACCCACCCGCTGTATTCACCAGATATTGCTCCTTCAAACCACCACCTATTCCAGTTGATGACTCATGGACTGGCTGAGCAGCACCTCACTTCTTACGAGAAATTGAAGAAATGGGCCGATTAGTGTATCGCCTCAAAAGACGAGCAATTTTTTGAACGGGGTATCCACTTGCTGCTCAAAAGATGGTCAAAAGTAGTAGAAAGTGATGGATAATATTTTAAATGAGATTATATGTACCTTTTTTACAATTAATTCTTACTTCTTTATAAAAAAAACGGCGGAAACTTATTTGTGTACCCAATATATATATATACTAGTATCCTCCGTCTTGGATTCGCCCGAGATACTAATTTAACAAATTTCTTAATTAGTTCAAAAATATCTAAATAAAAAGTACTCTATATATAAAAATCTATATTACTATAAATAATTTGCCATAATTTACCTATCGTCGCATCTGTATAAAAAGCTGCTTCAAAGCAGCGTCCGATTCAAAAGGCTAATATGTCACTGACTAGGTATCCAAGGACGACTTATACGGGGAGTTTGGGTATTTGAATGATAGAATACGAATCTTTTTATAGAAGTCGTCCCGTCATACTTGGACATCAACTTCTACCATCCGAATACGCAACTCCCCGTAGAAAATATCTCGAGACTCCTGGATATCGTACTCTACCGTCTCAACACGAATCTCCCCATAGAAGTCGTTCCGATATATCTGGACATCGTTTTCTATCAATTTAACACGACAATCCTCGTAGAAGTCGGCATCACTTCCTATCGACTAAACGTAATATCCCCTTTAGAAGTCGTTCGGAAACCAGGTGGAAACGCATTCTCCGGAGAGAGAGAGAGAGAGAGAGAGAGAGAGAAAGAAGAGAGATTTTCCCACATAAGAGAAAATAAAATTTACAAAAATCAAAAGATATCCAAAGGTGTGGATACTGTTAGATTAACCTTTAGAACAAAAAGGATAATACTGACTAAAATCACACCTCCTTTAGGATACCCATACCAAAGTTTGATATGATCATTCAAAAGAACTGGGCTGGTATTAATAATTGAAGCTACCCAATTAGCGCGTAGATAAATGTTAGGCTATTTATAGTTAACTTCCAACAGACAAAGAGCAATTAAAAGATATCTTAAACGACGCCTTAGAGCTATACAACAGACATCTTATTTCCACCTTAAATGTACATTACAGTATATCGTAAAGACGTATTATAGACATCTGAAAGTTTACTTTACGAGTAATCAATAAGTTGCAAAAATGACATCTTACAGATAACTATTCGATTCGATTTCGGTATATATAATTTGCCTTGACGTTACCTAAACGATGTCTTAAAAGACGACATATGGATGTGCGACAGATATCTTAATGATCGCCATAAATATGCATGTTAGATATTATTCAGATACCGTATAGGTAACTGAATATTATATACATATTGTGTTTGATAAGCAATTAAATGATTTTATTACATTAGATGCAAAGAATTTACCTTTTCTATATAAGAAAAAGAATTACCATCAAATGGTTGTATTAATTATCAAAATATTCATTTGAAAACATCTTAACTAGTGATCAAAAAATTGTTATATATTTTTTATATATAATATATATTTTTAATGAACTATTTGATTAAGATGATTTCATATGTATCTTTTTATAATTAATATAACCACTTCATTAAGGTAATTCTTTTTTTATACACAAAAGGTACATTCTTTTTATTAAACAAAAATATAAATGCATATATACAAAGAAAATTACATTACAAATAATATATATTAACATTTTTATTAAAAGATTAACATTTATTAACATTTTCTATTAATACATTTCAAAAAATAGATTTTAAAACTGTGTTATAGCATTGATCAATGCATAATATTTATTTCTAAAAATATATAAAAACTTCAATAGGATCCTTGATATATTAAAAATATGTTTACTAGAAAAAATATAAATGTTGAAAATAAACTATAATTTTATACTATAATACATTTAATTGTTCAACGATCATAGGGCATTTTTACATTTGAATCTATTGTTAATTCGAACATTCGTTCCCCATAGCCAGACCGCAATTGCGCTTTCGACATCTTGAACGGTGACATTCAAATGGTTCGAATAGATTGCTGCAAATTAAATAATATTTAGCTCAATTATTCTAATTAGTGTGACAATATATAAATATACAATTATCTGTCTTTTCACATTTCAAAATTATTGCAGTCACTTGGCAAAACATGCGAATTCGTAGATTTACTAAGCAAAACGACAGAATAAAGTTTAAAATTATAAAGCTAATTCTTCAAATGTCAATATTTTTCCTATAAAATGGATAAGCATAGATCGAAAATGCCCGATATGAATTTTAAATAAAAAATATCGAATAGAAAATCAACATAATTAATTATAGCATAATAATGTATCAAAAAGTTTTAAAAAATTATTCATTCTTAGAAATAACAATAGACGCAAATAACGTTTCATTCATTTTTTTGGACCCCTTTCTTATTCCCGTCCAAGTGTAAACTTCTCCAATTTCGTTTGATAAAGCAGAATTTAAAAAGTTCCTGACAAATTTGTCAATTGATGCTCCTGCCATTTTTAATAATAATCTTTCCTGAAATGTTTAATTGAAATATAAATTAACAATATAATTATATTCAATATTAATAATACAATCACACACAATAGTTTAATACATTTATTTTTTGAGGTACAAAAATGGAATCTAAATTCTCTTAAATTCGAAGACTTCAAACATTGAATAATTTTCAAAATTAGTGACAAACATCTAAAATATCATTCATAATGCAGAAGCCTTAAAAATTTAAAGAAATGGCAAAAACATAACATTAAGTTTATTTATTGTTTTTAAAAAATCTGTCAGTTTTAAAAAACTGATTTTTACTTTTTTTTATCAATTATCGAAAATTTTATATTCAACAATGATACATAAACTCTATCTGTTTAAAGTATCAGACTTTTATTTTTGTATGCTTATATAATAAAAAAAGTATATTACAAATTGATTTTTAAATTTAACCTTGTCTCTTAACCTAACATTGAATACCTCAAAATCTTCTGGCGATTTTAAAGGTAGTTTCGGCAAAAGATTAGAGGTGGCACATGCAGCACTCCCTATTTTCATAGATTTCAAATTATCTAATATCTAATATTTCTTCTGTAAATTATGTTAAAAAAATTATTGTAATTCTAATTTCATTCAAGAATTATATAGTTGGTTCAAATAACATTTATTTACGCGTAAAAAACTCAGAACAACAATTCTTGGAACTCTTGTTTTTTCTTGATTTATTGTATTTTCATACAAATCCATGTCTTCATTTTTATCTAATTTGGATAAAATTATACCATCTTTAAGAAATATAAAAGTATTAATTAGCATATATTATAATCAAAAACGTTTCTCTAATAAACATAATCTGAAAGGAGCAATCAGATTATTCTTCAATAACAATATGAATTTTAATTTTTATATAGATTTTACGGGGCTATACAGAATATTATATATAAGATCTAGTTGGCTGTCATTATAATTCTATTAGTTTATCATATATTTATAGATTTAAAAAAAGACTAATAAAATATTTGAAATAAAACCGATAGAAATATTTATTAGATACAATTTTTTAATATATCATGTTTGATAAGTCATTATACTATTATAACTAATATATAAAAAAATAGTAATGTAACAATGACAAATATTATTATTTGTTACATTTGTTATATATTTAAAACACTGCCACATTTATTATTAAATTAAATTGATTCAAATATTTACACAGAGAAACTGCGTTTCTTATTTATATTTAAAAAATATTTCGTATAAACAAAAATATTTAACAAATAATTCAATATTACATTGAAAGTTAATAAACAAGAAAGTATATTAAATGAAAATAAATTCAATTGAGAATTTTGAATGTGAAATTCAAAGTGGTCAATAAATAACAAAAAAGAAATTTTTATTTTTTTCACTGGTAGGCGTTATTTTGAAAGAATCTATTGATTTAAAAATCTATAAGAAATATTTAAATAAATCATGAAAACGACAAGAAATGATATTATCATAACTAAGATATTCAAAAACCTTGTAAATAATTCACTGTATAAAAAGAAACTTACCTTATATAATTTTTATTAATATGGAAGCTAATTATTTACATCAACTTCGCAAACAGTCCACTTTAAATTATAACGGTCATAAGATCGTATTTTGTTTTTCGAATATATACCGTGCTATTATATATTTGTCGGTAACTATAATTTATCTGAAAAAGGCAAATGATACCTTTTTTAGGATAACTAATGTTAATCTCCAGAAGGTACATCAATGGCAGCTTTTATACGGTAACTAATAGTTATCTGAAAAAGGTTAACTTAATAAATATTTTTTATTGGTCTTACAGTCCAATCAATTCAATCTAAAAATAAAATAAAATTAAAAATAAAAATAAAAAATAAAAATAAAAATAAATAAAAAATAAAATAAAAATTAAAAATAAAAATTAAATTAAAAATTAAATTAAAATTATAATGACAGTCAGACTGTCCTTGTTTACATTCACCCCCGTAGACTAATCTGAAAATAAAATATTAGCTGAAAAAATTCTTTGTTAGTAAAGTGCAGTCTGACTGTCCCCAACACCCTTACCTAATTGAAGACTTGTCCAACGTTTCGAGCTCGCTACGGCTCCTCATCAGGGACTTTTTTTAATGACATTAACTAAAGATGCCCTACATTCCTTTTTCACTTCATCATTTAAACCAAAAAGATTACTTTCAACCTCCGCGATGATTTTTTTGATCGGGAGATTATTTTTACAATATAATATTCCATGTTTGGCACCTTTAGACATGATGTTTATTACTTCATTTGGTATCTCCTTGTCAGTTAGATTTCTAAACCAATTTTTATTGTTTGCATTGTTAATCTGATAGCTTTGAAATTGTTTTTTATTTCTTAAACATTCAAATTTTCTTTTTAATGCTTGTCTATTAATATATTTTGTCTTAATAAAATGTTTGTTTTGACCAAGAAAAAATTCATGTAATTCATTTCTTTCTATATTTTGATATAAATAATGTTTAATCTTTAATAAATATCTATTTAAGGAATGAATCTGAATATGTAAATCTCTATTTTCTAAATTAAGTAATTTATTTTTGAAAAAGAAAATATTCTTCTTTAGATCATAACAAACATTAGTACTATAAACCTGCAAAAAATATTCATCATGAAATCTATTATTAATGTGTCCGGAAATATATTTGATTTCTTGCATCTAATAAGGAATGTAAGTTTTTCTTTAAGAATTACAACTTTTAAATTCATTTTAATGCATTTTGAACAATAATCTTTAATAGTACTACCATATTTACAATAAATTTCTCTAAAATAAATCATGACATACCCCCTTAATTTAAGTTAAATAAACCTTTTATTTTAAAACAATTGAATTACGGGTCCCTGATGAGGAGCCGTAGCGAGCTCGAAACGTTGGACAAGTCTTCAATTAGGTAAGGGTGTTGGGGACAGTCAGACTGCACTTTACTAACAAAGAATTTTTTCAGCTAATATTTTATTTTCAGATTAGTCTACGGGGGTGAATGTAAACAAGGACAGTCTGACTGTCATTATAATTTTAATTTAATTTTTAATTTAATTTTTATTTTTAATGTTTATTTTATTTTTTATTTATTTTTATTTTTATTTTTATTTTTTATTTTATTTTATTTTTATATTGAATTGATTGGACTGTAAGACCAATAAAAAATATTTATTAAGTTGTATATGGGCAGTCGACAAAATTACAATTCAATTATCTGAAAAAGGTAGCGTAACGATACCTTATTACAGTAAACTTAAAACTATCTACAATATGGTAACTTATAGATAACCACCAAAAGGTTTGTCTGTAATAGATGCCATTTAGATACCTTTTGTGGAAGTCTGTTATGGTACTTCCAAAAGGCAGGAATTAAATATCTTAGACTAACACAGTTAACTTAATTTATTGATCAAAGTAAAATGATTTTCAATAAAAAACATAGCCTATGTCCTTTCGAAGATAATATAGAATATATATTCTGAATATCAGAGCATTGGGTTCAGTAGAGTTTACGTTTAACGTGTAAAAAAAACAAGCCTTGTCTTTATAAAATAGTATGAATATGACATGATATGGTATGATGATATTATTAAAATTGTATAAAAGTAAAAATTAATATTTTATGTTACGGTCTTATTTTTCTGGTGATTAATTTAATTTTTTTAAATATTGATTTTTACTTTTATGCAATTTGAATAATAAGTATATGTTCCCTGGTCGAGTTGCATTTATGTCTCTCTCTCTCTCTCTCTCTCTCTCTCTCTCTCTCTCTCTATATATATATATATATATATATATATATATATATATATATATATATATATATATATATATATTGTAGGAATAAAGAGCGTTAGCTCGACGCATTTCTTCGAACTTTCGGTCTTTATACCTAAACATGCACGTGTGTGTGAAGAGCGCTCCGCTCGGCAGACTAGCGCATTAGTTTTGAATTAATAGCAGTTTAAAATATTTTTTCCTTTTATTGGAAATAACAATGTTTTTGTTTGTAAAGTTTGGCGCGAAAAACCTCCGCGCACGTAGTCGAACAATAGCGAGTGATTCGCAGTGATTATAGTGCGGGAGTGATAAAGGCCTCTTAAAACGAAATGAACAGTGATATTTTCTTTCAGATACTATCAAGAAATGTTCTGAAAAATAGAAAATTGAATAAATAATTTTCGAAGGAGAATCAATCAAAGATTGCAATACCACTGGTGGTAACGATTAATATACAAAAATGATAACAAGGTTCTATAAATCTGAAAAATAATTACTGGAAAACTAATAAATAATATAATATAAAATAATAATAAAAAGAGAGAGATAATGAGCGATTACAATAACATCATGACTAAGGGTAAGTCCTAGAAAATAAGAAGAAGAAAAAGTATGAGGATGAATGACGCGAAATAGAATAAAAGTTAGATAGAATGATAATTTGAATGATTGCATGAAAATCGGGAGTGCGATCGATTAAAAATCATAATCAAAAATACGTAAGTTTACAAGAGAAATGCGGTATCTCTTAATTAGATATCGGGAAAATTGCTAAGAAAAGTAAATTTGAGTGAGAAGTGCGGTTTCTCAGTAATAAAGAAAACCGGCAAAGACGTGCGAAGAATCGTTAAATTCGAAAGAAAAAGGCTCGAGTACAAAGAAAAGCAAAAAGCGGGAAAAATCGTTAAAACTAGGAAAAAGGGGAGGTAGAATCTCACACCAAAAGAGGCAGAATCGCGCACTTGTCGCTAAATTCAACGGATTCTTATTTCCACGAAATAAAAATTGTAACCGTCGCGACGAAAGGGGAGAGGTGGCGCGCACGTTTAACATGACACCGCGCGAAAGTGAAGAGTGGAATGAAGGATGACCGCCGCTAACGCTATAGACAGTGTATGCATGCGCTAGGACCGTGCGCACTGTACTAAAGCATGAAGTATACATATTTGCGCACTTATATATATATATATATATATATATATATATATATATATATATATATATATATATATAGTGCGCGAATACATACGAATACTTTGAAAATTTATAACAAAGTAAAGAATATGTAATAAGTCATGAAAAGAGAAAGATAGAAATACAGGCATATGCACTGTGTAATGTGTATGTGCAATTCCAATCCGATAAAATGAATAAGAATAAATAATTAAATATTATTTAAAATTAATGCATGTGTGAAACTATTGAAATTATTTAAATAAGAAACATATACAGTGCGCGGGAAAAGGTAGAGAGACCGTGTATGCATTGAGAGAGAGTGTGTGTGTGCGCGCGCGCGGAGCACAAGAGCACACACAACTGAACGCGCGGCAGTATGAGTGAGAGAGAAAAAGACTTGCTGCACTCGCGCGTAGCGGAGTGAGTGAGAGAGAGTTTGGCTATACTCGCGCGAGTTATATAACTCTCACAAATACTCCCACGCTCTATTCCGCCTATTCGTCGTATTAGCACCTTTTATTCTACGGAGACTTGCTACCGTCTGGAGGAGGTAAACGGGCACTTCTGCTGACATCAGTGCTCCACAATAAAATTATAACTCTTATGTGTCAATATAATTTTAAACAACTCGACGTGCCACTCTCTGTCGGGCTTTTAAGCTGTAAAGAGGCATAATAAAAGAATCTCCTAATTAACTATTGTAGTTCAATTAATTTATTTTTATATTTCTATAAATACGTATATATATATATATATATATATATATATATATATATATATATATCAATATCTTGTGTTCCTTCTGTGTTTCTTCAATTATTTCGGGTTTGAAATACGGATACCAAGAATATTGCCATATAACTGGCGCTGCGGAACAGGATACTCCGAAGCTGCTCAATTCAAGATTCATCTTCAAATTAACCGAAGGAAATCCAAGAGAAGGAAGTAGCTGGTATTCCAACCCCATCGTCGCAGTTCTACAGAATTCATTACGCCCAAGCTGAAACCAAATTGCAGGCAGAAGTCACCTGGAATCATCGAAGAAGTAAGTCTTTGAAATTCCATAACTCCTTTCATATCCCTTCGTGAGGTACGATTGTTCACCGAGTATAGAATAATATAGGTAAACAAAAGTGAGAAATTAAATTCAAACAATTAAATTTAAAATTCTTAATTAATAATGGCTACGGAACAGTTTAAACTTAGATTAGCCATATGGCTCGATGCTTTCCCAATATATGAGGGAGGTACTAAACTATTGTCATACTTCCTACATATCTGTGACAAATTTATGGAGGTCTTGACGACAACAGACGATACAATAAATATTTCATTATTCGCCTTAATTAAATATATCAGGTATGTGAATAAGTCTTTCCCGTTTTTGTTCAAATTTTGAGCCTTTATTGTGAAAAAATGGTTACAAATGAATTATTGAAAGTATTGGCCATCGCTAGCTACAACTTTTGCCCATCTTTCTGGCAACATACGAATCCCGTTGCGAAAAAATTCGACCGGTTTGGCCTCTATCCAGTCATCCACCCATTTTTTGGCTTCCTCGTAGGAATGGAAGTGCTGGTCAGCCAGGCCATGCGTCATCGATCTGAAGAGATGGTAATCAGATGGAGCAACGTCTGGACTATACGGCGGGTGGGGTAGGACTTCCCATTTGAGCGTTTCTAAGTATGTTTTCACCGGCGGTGCAACATGTGGGCGAGCATTGTCATGTTGCAAAATAACTTTGTCGTGCCTGTCGGAGTATTGTGGCTGTTTTTCTCGCAGTGCGCGGCTCAAACGCATCAATTGTCGTCGATAGACCTCGCCTGTGATCCTTTCATTCGGTTTCAGAAGCTCATAGTAAACCACACCTAGCTGGTCCCACCATATACAGAGCATGAGCTTGGCGCCATGAATATTTGGCTTGGCCGTCGATGATGATGCATGGCCGGGTAGTCCCCATGATTTTCTTCGCTTCGGATTATCGTAACGTATCCACTTCTCATCGCCAGTCACGATACGATGCAGAAAACCCTTTCTTTTATGTCGCTGAAGCAGCTGTTCGCAAGTGAAAAAACGCCGTTCGACGTCTCTCAGCTTCAGTTCGTACGACACCCAATTTCCTTGCTTTTGGATCATTCCCATGGCTTTCAAACGCTTGGAAATGGTTGTTCGGTCAACTCCCAATGCTTCAGCAAGTTCTTCTAGCGTTTGACAAGAATCTTCATCAAGCAAAGTCGACAATTCTCGATCTTCAAAGATTTGCGGCCGCTCGGAACGCTCCTTGTCTTCCACGTCGAAATCACCGCTTTTGAAGCGTCGAAACCATCCGCGAACACTTGAATCATCGACACAACCTTCTCCATAAGCCTCCTGAAGCAATCAATGCGTCTCGGCAGCAGATTTCTTCAAATTGAACCAATAAAGTGAAACTTCCCGCAAATGACGTCGACTCGGCTCAAATTTCGACATTTTCACGATATCACAAATTTATGATGCGAAAAAATTTTAACTAATGTGTTAGTATGGAATTGTTGACATATGAATAAGCTTTGATTATGACATATGTAACCATTGAATACTCGCACAGTATTGGTGGCGCCATCTCTTACAAAAAACGGGAAAGACTTATTCACACTCTTAATAAAATCCGCGGAGAAGCCTTAGATTTGATAGTCGCGAATAATCCGGAAACTTGGAGTGATTGTAAACGATTACTCATAAATAGATATAGCGATCCGAGTTCGGAAGAATTGTTATTTAATAAACTGAATACGTGTTATCAGCTATCAAATCAAAATTTTGAGAAATATGCTGATGAAATTAAACAACGATTAAATAAATTAAAAGAACATCTGCAATTGAATATTCAAGATCTTAATTTAATTAAAATGAAATATACATTTTATGAAAAAATTGCGACCAACACATTTATTAACGGTATTAAAGAACCGTATCATACACACCTGACATACTTCGATTTAGAGGATATTGAAGCTTGTTTGATTAAATGTCGAAAACTCGATAATCATAACCAACAATCGGAATTTCTTAATTTTCCGAGGCAAAGAGAAAATAAATCAAAAACAAACCATTTTAATCACACGTATAGTACGCATATATTTAAACGTGTGGAAAACACAAGAAATTTAAATACATTTAATACACCGAAATATTCAGAAAATAGAAATACATTTAATTTGCAACAACAAACACCTACGACTGCACCAATCCAAACACCATTACCATTTCGTTCAGCCGCGACAACAAAATTATCAACCCACAACAATGTCAATTAATACGAGGAATACTTCTAGATCAAATAATAATTTCAATCGAACTAACAACCATAATAATCCATCGACATCGGGTAACATTACACCTAGAGGAAATAACTTTTTCAAAAGTACCGGTCCACCGAATTTTATTTCAGAAGAACTTTATAATCAAGAAGCCGAAAATTTCCAAGAACCGGCAAATGAAACACATTGTAGAGAACAAGAAAATTTAAATTACGATAATTATGAAGTAGAAGAAATTTTCGAACAGGAAAATTTGCACCAATTAGGCGAATCATTGGTAGAGACTTGATTAATCTAAATAATATTGGAAATTCGCCTGAATTACCTCATCTTAGAATCAACCATAGAACTTCCTTTAAAAATACATATTGATTCCGGAGCATCATCATCCATTATTAATCCTGAAATTGCGTACAAATTATTTTCAAAATATATTTTTCCCCACCAGTTCAAAATTAAATCAGTTCATAAAATAACGCAAGGTACACACGCTCTTACATTTCCTATTTTACGCGAATTTGGAAACAATACACCAATAACATTTCTGATAGCACCATGGCATTCTATATACGATTGTCTAATTGGAAATAAAGATTTACAAAATATGGAAGCGAACATAAATTATAAAACATAGACATATAGCACTGCCCAATTTGAAGTAAATTATTTAAATAATATTCCCGAAAAATTAAAAAGACGGCTTTAAACCATTATCAAGAACGAGATATACAGATAAGGACCGAGCACATGAATGAGAAAGAGAAAGAAAAGATCGTAATGTTATGCCGCAAGTATAGAGATTGCTTCTTAAATGAAGCTGATAAGCTATCAGCTACTTCTGCTGTTACACATGATATAAGAACTAAAGACGATCACCCGATTTATGTCAAGAGTTTTAGATACCCCCATCATTCGAAAGAAATAATTCAAGAACAAGTAAGAAAATTAATAGATGACGAAATAATACGGCCAAGTAACTCACTGTATGCCTCACCTGTCTGGATTATTCCCAAAAAGCCAGATGTTAGTGTCAAGAAAAAGTGGAGAATGGTAATTGATTACAGGAAACTAAATGATAAAACGATTGAAGACAAATATCCTTTACCGAGAATGGACGAAATTTTAGAGAATTTAGGTAAATGTACTTATTTTAGCACGTTAGATTTGGCGCAGGGTTTTCAGCAAATAACGGTAGACGAAAATTCAATAGAGAAAACAGCATTCACAGTCGAAAATGAACATTATAAATATGTTTGTATGCCGTTTGGCCTGAAAAATGCCCCCGCTACCTTTCAAAAAATGATGGATAAAGTTTTAAGGAAATATTTCATAAATTTTGCTTTGTCTATATGGATGACATTGTAGTTTTTTTCAAAATATTTATAGGAACATTTGCAACATTTGAAACTTATTTTTGATGAAATGAGAAAATACGTATTAATAATGCAACCGGATAAAAGCGAATTTTTACGTAAAGAAGTTCCATTTTTAGGTCACATTATAACATCAAAAAGAATTAAAGCGAATCCTGAAAAAATTAGTGCAATAATAAAATACCTAAATCGCAAAAAGAAGTTAAATCATTTTTAGGACTTACTGGATACTATAGAAAATTTATTAAAGATTATGCGAAAATAGCCAAATCACGTACAAAAGTGCTCAAAAAGGATGAGCGGATAATCTGCCAAGATCAAGAATATGTTGAAGCCTGTAATAAATTAAAAGAATTGATTACAAATGCACCTGTACTAGCTTATCCGGATTTTACAAAACCGTTTATTATAACTTCAGACGCATCGAATGTAGGGATCGGAGCTGAACTATCTCAAGATAAATATCTAGTATCTTGTTATTCAAGAACACTTAATTCAGCTGAGCAAAATGATTCAACTATTGAAAAAGAGTTATTAGCCATTGTAGAAGCGTGCAGACATTTTAGACCGTACATATATGGGAAAAAATTCATAATTGAGACAGATCCTAAGCCGCTGACCTGTCTATGTTCCTTAAAATCACCGAACGCCAGATTAATTCGATGGAAAATAAAACTCGAGGAATATGATTACGAAATAAAATATAAGAAAGGAAAAGAAAATAATGTAGCTGACGTGTTAAGCCGAATCGAAATAAACGCCCAAGAAGACAACGAGGACTTGTCCTCAATGATACCTGAGGCGTCTGATATCGCATTTCGTACGCTCGACGAGCTCAACGACGAAAATGTTACAGTACATACCGCAAACGAGGACCCAGTCTTCTCACTCCCGATAAGTGAAAAGAATATTCATGCTTTCAACTACAGCGTGATAATTAAAACAGCAAAAAATTATGATATAAAAGAAATTAAAGACAAACTTAAAATCCAATATATAGTAAAAATTAACCAGAAAGACGTGGAGGCACAAATACTGAAATTTCTCAACGAAAATGTTAAACCCGAAAAACAATATGGAATTTATTTTGGAAATTAGAAATTAGACATCATTATATATAGAATATTAAAAGACCATTTTAATGAAAAATTGAATTTCGTCAAAACAAATGTTTATACGCCTGTAATAAGCCGAAATAATTTTATGAAAAAACTAGAAGAATACCATAACAAAAATCACAACGAAATACAAGAAACGACCGCCTATTTTAAGAAGAAATTTTATATTTTGAATATGGACAGAATTATTCAAAATTACATAAATCAATGTGAGATATGTTTGGAGCATAAATACGAAAGGTGACCTTACAAGACTGAAAATTACGGCCCGATAATTCCTAGCAGACCGCTTCAGCACATACACTTGGATATTTTTCATATAAATAAAGAAAAATTTCTGACTATAATAGATATCTTTTCGAAATATGCACAAGCTTATATTTTACCAGACGGTAACGCAATTACAGTTCTCAACAAATTAAGGTATTTCGCATCGCACCATGGATATCCTGATAAAATTACGACAGACAATGGAAGCGAATTCAACTCAGCTGTTTTCAGAGAATTTTTTAAAATTCATAAAATCAAATACCATCAGACTACAGTTAACAGGCATACGTCTAACGGCCCGATCGAAAGGCTGCGTTCTACTCTCAGAGAAAAATTAAGCATTTTGGTAAATCAAAATCCGAACGAAATTATTAAAAATCACATGTCAACCGCTATACTTATATACAATTAAAGCATTCTCTCTTGCACCAATTTCGCACCATTTACGCTTTTATATGGACCATATGATCAATTACACAAACACATTATCGAACCCGAAGCGGATGCTATAGAAAAATATAACGAAATTCGGAAAAATGAAATTTTACCGTTTTATGATGAATTATATAATAAACAGAAAGAACAACAAAACTTGTCCGATGAATCAGAGAAGACTTTTGATAATAAAGAAATTTATATCAAAACCCGTCAACAGCAACGGGATAAAACTGCGGCTCGATATCAGAAATTACTTATAGATCAGCAAAAAGGTCCCTCGCTAGAATGTTATATATGAATCCATCATTTATACGCTTAAAATTCCGATCCTCAATCCTATTGAATTTTCCCTTATTCAAAGACTTGCTATCATTAATAGTAGTAATCAAACAGAGATAATTAACATGCCATGGATTTTAATTGGATCACCTCTAAAATTATTTGCTCAAATGTGTCAAGAATTATATAAAAGAACGTACTTATGTCGACAGATCAATGTAAAAAAATCACAGCCAATTATAATTTCAATGACATCAGCACTAACCTTTATATATCAACTATCCGATAGAATACTTGTTTCTAGTAATCATCCGATCAACATCAAGGTCGATGGCAATGAATCTACAGTAAAAGGAACGCATGAGATACGAGGAAGCGATATCCAAATTCAGGGGTACAAGCTCTATGACAAGTTTGAAGAAATTAAACTATCTGATTTAATGGTACCCATAATTATAAAAAAAACATCAATTAAGCTTTGAGCCGTTAAAACAGTTAATCTTGCCACCAATAACTGCACCTACACGTGAGCCGCTTGGAAGAGAATTTCAAATGTCAGTATCGGCAATTACACTTGCATCATTGGTATTGTTGATTCTTTTAATATACTTGGCTTATAAATGTAAGAAGAATAAAAGTCGAATTCAATCTTCACCTGTCAACGACGAGGACGTCTTTGAACTTCGGCAGGGAGAAGTTATATAATTCTCACAAATGCTCCCACGCTCTTTTCCGCCTATTCGTCGTATTAGCACCTTTTATTCGACGTAATAAGACTTTACAATACTTGCTTATAAGACTTGCTACCGCGTGGAGGAGGTAAACGGACAGTTCTGCTGACATTAGCGCTCTATAATAAAATTAAAACTCTTATGTGACAATATAATTTTAAACAACTCGACGTGCCACTCTCTGTCGGGCTTTCAAGTTGTAAAGAGGCATGATAAAAGAATCTCTCAATTAACTATTGTAGTTCAATTAATTTATTTTTATATTTCTATAAATACGTATATATATATATATATATATATATATCAATATCTTGTGTTGCTTCTGTGTTTGTTCGATTATTTCGGGTTTGAAATACGGATACCAAGAATATTGTCATATAACTCGCGCAGTGGAGAGAGAGAGAGAGACTGAATATACCCGCGCGCAGCGGAGTGAGTGAGAGAGAGAGAGAGAGAATGCCAATACCCGCGCACAGCGGAGTGAGAGAGAGAATCCAGCCGCTATGCGTAAAATTTAAGAGACGTTTAGTAATTTTACATAATGTATGTGCGCTGAATTTACAATGAATAAACAGTGATTAAGAATTAACAATAAATGCAATAGTAAAGTTTAGTTAACAATAATAATAATTACTATAAATAATGAAGTAAATTATTATAAACATTTGCAAAATTGATGGATCAAGGAAAATGTACTTGTGTAAATGCAATTATGCATAAACAATTTAAGCTGAATAATTATTAGATAAACAATAAGCGCGCATACATACGTCGATGTAAAATTAATAAGCGTTTATGCGAAGAATACATGCATGGAATATATACATGTGTATAGATATAGAGAATAGAATATGCAGAGATACACATATATATAAATATATATGTGTGCACGTATACATTTATACGTAATTCGATAGAGGAATAAACGCTGAATAAAATGTACGCATGAACAGCTATATATATATATATATATATATATAGTATAGCTGACACTTGGACCAATGCGAATGTATATGCGTGGACGTTGCACGTTAAACACACACCTGCGCGGCGTATATATTCCTATGCATTGCGCGGCAAGCCTATACGGAGAGTACGAGTGCAGAGCGAAAGAGAGAGAGAGAGAGAGGTCCGAGTGTGTGAGTGAAATGGGTTCGCGCAGTGCCCGCCCCGGTACTAGGTATCCATGTGTACCGTACCGCGGCCGGCGGCAAAATGAATAGCGCATGCGCAGCGCACGTAGTGGGACAAGGCCAATCACAGAGCGCTGTGCGAGAGAGAAAGATGCGCGGCGCCGTAGAAAGGCGGAGAGACACAGCTCAGCGAGAGCCGTGGTTAAGCGAAGCGTTCGATCCTCGCGGCGTCTGTAGCCCGGCGAGTTTGCTGTCGATTCTTGCGTACGCCACTGAGATTTTTCTTAGTTGAAAAATCGATGATATGAATGTTAAAATCACTCCTCGTAAAGACTAAAATAATATAAATGTTAGCAACGCCTTACGCCAATGGTGGTCGGTCCGGCGGCACGATGCAAATGATTAAGCTTTCGTCAAGTGGCTTAACATTAAGGCACATATATATGCGTACACTCGAATGCGTATCGGGTCGCCAATGTATTTAGACTGCTACGACACTAAAGATATGTGCTCGCGAGCGGAAAGCGCCGACGTCCTGAAACTGCATGCGAGCTGATGCATCGCACCTTCATTCTTTTCTACTTTTGATGCGTTTAGCAATTTGGTTCTGAGATTGATCGGTTCTCGATGACGATCGTGTTCGGATCACTCGGACCTTAAGCTAGGCAGCAAGATTGTTCAGTGTTTTACGCACGTAGGAGCTTCAGGCTCGTAAGAATCGGGTGGGTATTTGACCGTATGCAGGGCGGAAAATACGTAGTGGTTGATGTTGCAAGAGTGAACTCTCTACATGTGGGTATACACGTAACGATTCTTGTTCTCCTTACGGACGGTTTGATGACTTCACGGTACGGTCCTCTCACCATCAGGCTTCCGATACCATCCTTCGTGGGGTTCATGGTGATTTGAGTCGAATAACCGTTAAGAGTCGCGCGTTTGCACATGTTCAAGTACAGGCGTGTACAGACGTGACAAGATGAACGATGTGGCTTCCTTAGTTGAAGAAGGCAAACGCGGACGGAGTACGCACTCTAATAGAAATAAAAAACAGAAAGATGTGTCGGGGGACTACGAGTAGTAAGATAGGCCGCGTTAAATACTCCTTTAACGTGGTGTGTTCCTTTGTTGGACAGCCAAGATCTTAATAGAAAGCCCCTAGTCAACATCAATCACCGACGCGGATAATTATATTGCGTGATCGATTAATTAAAGCTTTATAATTATCAGCTGGCGATGAAGAGAAAGGTACAATAGCTCAAGCGCTTACTCGAATATGGACGGAGAAGCAGCTATACCTCGCCACCAACGGTAGGAAAGTTTACGTTTTCTTGGCTGCGGAGGACGATAGTAGCGTATATATGTATTTCTCGAATGAGAAAATTGTCCCAATTAGACATCTGCTATTCGCAGCAGAGAAGGACGTGCTCATTCGTGAGTGGCCTCGAGGCGTAAAGACGCTGAAACTAGAGATTCCCGAGGGAACTAAGAGGACTCCCATAACCAGGGACGAGCTCAGGAGAGCTCTAGAAGAAGTCGAGAGATGCAATGAAGCTCGCGTTACGGAAGCGAGAATCGAAACGGCCAGAGAGAGGTCGGAATTCTTTAGGCTTCAAAAGGAAGCAAACTAAGAGCTTGTACAGGGCATGGCATTCCAACTTGCCGAGATCATGCAACTTCATGTCAATAATTTGGTGATACAGGTCATGAGGCGAAGGAAAGGTTTGCGATACTGCGCAAGAGAGCGAGCACGACGAGATACGTCGCGAAGTCGCTGAAGCCATCAAGGTATCGCAAGAGCCAACACCGGTATTCCGGCAGAAGGCCTGGGCCGGGGGCAATCCATTTTTAGAAGGTTCAAAACGAGAGATACTCTTTATCTCACAAGGTAAGATAGTCGAAAGAACAACGGATAATGAAGAAAACTGGGATAATGTAAGTATCAACAGTATTAAATTATTTAATCTAATTGAACAATTAAATATATTAAAATTTTATACATGTAACAAAAACGTGATTAGAACAGACACTGAGTCTGAAAATAATTCCTGCGGCAGCAAATTACCGGCAGAGGTGAAAGAAAAAGAATTAACAATTAATGAAAAAGATGCAGATATTGAACTACCAAATAATGAGAAAGATGTGAATATTGTAATTCTAAATAATGGAAAAGATGCAGAAAATGAACTGCCAAATAATGACAAAGATATGATAATGTCTGAAAAATTAAACGATGTGAATCCGATTGAGAAAACGAGCCACGCGATTAATAATAGTAATACTAGCAATGAAAATCAAATTGAAAAGTATATTGAACGGACGGTCGATAAATTAGTAGAGTGAAAATTGAAAGAAAAAATTAAAAATGATAAGATAGATTTATTAGCTGAAAAATTAGAAAATATAATCGGGAAAGCTAACGGAACGACACGAAAATATAAACTCACTGCGGATACGCGCTTTGATATTTTTAATGATTATTTCAAAACAGAATTAAGAACTA
This sequence comes from Sycobia sp. Sy_11, assembly GCA_018907035.1. Classification (NCBI taxonomy): domain Eukaryota; kingdom Metazoa; phylum Arthropoda; class Insecta; order Hymenoptera; family Epichrysomallidae; genus Sycobia; species Sycobia sp. Sy_11. The sequence continues at coordinate 396,591 of JACCIC010000135.1, read as the reverse complement.
AGAAATTAGAATATGTACTCAATCCAGACGTTAGTGAACTTTCGCGTTTTTCGGAAAAGAAAATTGAAGAAGACAAACACAAAGTCCATGAAATTATTATCAATCATATTGACATAAATTATTATCAGAGAATTGTAGATATCAAATCACCTAAGAAAATTTTAGATAAACTAGAAGATTATAAACGATTAGAATGTGGAGTCAGGCGAGTAGCCGCGAGAAAAGAACTTTATAAGCTTAAATACGTACCGGGAAGACAGAAAGCCGCAGAGTTTTGGAATAGGTTCGAAGACAAGGTGCGGGAATTCGAGAACGCGCCGAGGTCTAAGAAATTAGCGAATGATAAGAAATGCGATATATTCTACAACGCCGTGGCGGGATCTCTTCCCGAGACGATATTAGCCGATTGTCTTCATGAAGGCACTGTAGGAGTAGAGCTGGAACTCGAAAAGCTGAAACAGCTGATATTGAAGGTGGAAGCAGTAAAACCAGCGAGCGTAAGAGAAGCTCACATGAGTTCATTCAACGTCGGCACTAGCCGGTCGTCTCCGCCCTTTACACGGAGGCGTCCAGGGCCAAACAGAGGCGCGTACAATAATAGAGAAGCACCCAGAGGGCCGAGACGTGAGGTAAAGATATTGTTATAACTGCCGAAAAGCAGGCAGCCATTTAGCGAGAGATTGTAACAAAAAGAGGAGATTTGATCGGAGAGATCAGAGACCAAACTTTGTGTCTAACAAAAGTAAGTTGCCGAGATACTGGCCGAAAGGCGACGAGAGCGGTGGGCAGAAACTTCATCGGCCAGAAAATCCATTCGGCCTTGCTGCAATCCCGGAGGTCAGCACACCGAAAGGTAAGAACTTACACGAACATATATTAAATACACTTAATAAATATGATATCAGAAAAATTAAACATAACAATGTATTAAAATTTATAATAGATTCTAGAGCGACAGAACATATATGTAATACAAAAATATTATTTAATAAATTAGATTTAAATTACAACAATAATATTAAATGCGCAAATAAAAATTCTGATTTACTAGTAGAAGGCATTGGTAATATAGCAACACGCACAGAGTCAGGCAGACCATTTAAATCAGAGAACGTATTATATTCAAGTAATTTGTCTAAAAACTTATTCTCATTAAGAAAGCTAGTAGAACAAGGGCTCGAAGTATATATGGATAATAAACGAAAAGATATCATGGATCCGTCAACCAAGAAGTCTATAATGTCAGGACGATATGAATCTCCATTCTGGGCATTCACACTCGAAAATAAAATCAGTTCAATGAAAGCTCAGACGGCTGAGACTCACGCAAACAACACATACATGATTAGAAGCAGGAGTAGTGCAGTGGCAGCACAAGAAAATGAGCCACAAAATAGTTTAGGTACTGTAACAGTCAATGGTGACTGAAATCCAATGGAAGTGGAAAGATTCAATAGAACAATAGAAAACAAAGTTAGGTCAATGATTCACGATTCAGGGCTGCCAACCACATGCTGGGATTTCGCTGTGAAAACAGCCAACTACATTTATAATAGAACCCCACACAAATCTATAAACTTTGAGACACCCCTAAAGCTACTAGCTAAAAATTATAAAATAGATATAACAAATTGAAGACGGTTTGGAAGCCTTTTGTCTTTCGAAAACAAAAGATAAACGAAATTCAATTCGGAATAACCGGAATACGCGGATTCTTAGTCGGATATATAAACAACGGCTACCAAATCCATGTATCCGAAGAAAAGAAAATCTATGAATCGCGAGACGCTAAGTTTATAGAAAATCAGGTATACAAAAACAATTTCGAAAAGGGTACTAAAGAAAATTTCGGAAATACGGAAATGGAAACAAAGCCGAATAAAGAATCGAGACTAACACGTAGCATGGTTAGGAATATAGATAGCCCAATAATATACTCACTAAATAAAAACGAAACGAACGAGAACGCAGATATTAAATATCACGCACTATTAGCAAAAATAAATAAAGATCCACAAACGTACAAACAAGCGATAAACTCATCCGAAAGTAAATTGTGGCAAGTCGCGATTAACAAAGAAATAAATTCTATGTACGAAAAGATCGTAGTCAAAGAAATTACCAAAGAATCGATATATAAAAAACAAACTAAACCTAACATACTAGATTCACGCTGGGTCTTTAAAAGAAAAACAGATAATGACGGAAGAATAACATATAAAGCGAGATTAGTGATTAGAGGCTTCGGTGACAAAAATAATTACGACATACGTGAAACCTACGCACCGGTATCGATACTTTCGTTAGTAAGATCATTCTTAGCAATCGTAAACAATTACAACCTGCCGTTAAAACAACTTGATGTAGAAACCGCGTACTTATACGGAGATATAGAGGAAAATATCTACTGAGAACTTCCAGAAGAAATAACCGAATCTCCAAATAGAAGTCAGAAAAACATTTGAAATTAAAAAGATCTTTATACGGTCTTAAAACGAGTCCGAAAAGATGGAATATTAAATTCACGGAAACGGTAAACAAATATGGGTTTAAAAACAGCGATTTAGATCCGTGCTTATACATTCAAACTCATGAACATAATACTACAATAATGCTATTATATGTCGACGACATATTAATTACGGGTAACAATGAAAGAAAGATAGATGAAACAATCAAAACTATAAGTAAAGAATTTAAAGTAAAAATATTCGAAAAACCAAAGGATTTTCTCGGAATCAACATCTATCGCGACAAAGCAAAAGGCGAAATAAAACTATCACAAGCTAAATTTATCGAAAACATGATAAAACGATTCGGTTTTGAACAAACTCGAGCAGTAGGAACACTGATAACACCGAACGATGCTTCTAATCTAGATAGTAAAAGTCGAGAAGAAACCGATTATAACAACAAAGACATACTGAACACCTTTATACAGGGAAGCCGTAGGCTCGCTATTCTACCTAGCAAACACAACCAGACCAGATATATCATGTGCGGTCAACGTTCTAAGTCTACGCCAGATAAACCGAACCAATTTCGAATGGAAAATGGTTACTAGAGTCTTCCAATATTTAGCGGGTACGAAAGAATTAGGTTTAACATATAAAGGATCCGACGAATCATTGACAGCTTACTCCGACGCGAGTCTATCCGACTGCAAAGACTCGCTAACAACATACGGTTATGTCATTAAACTATATGGAGACACAGTTGGCTGGAAAACACAAAAACAGCCAAGTGTAGCTCTATCTACTTGTCAGGCGGAAGACATTGCAATGAGTAACGCGTGTCAGGAGATCATCGCGTTACACAACTCTATAAAAATCATTCTCCGAAAAGACTTATATCCAGTCACGTTATACTGCGATAATCAGGCAGCTCAGGCATGCGCAAAAACAGACTGTAGCAGCAAGCTTAGGCACATGATCGAACGCAAGGAACACTACATTAAAGAATGCGTTAGTAAGGGGCTAGTCGATATCAAATGGGTTAAGTCATCTGATCAACTAGAGGATATATTCACTAAAGGATTAAGCGTCAAAACACACGTTCGACTAACCACACTCATATTGAATAATGAACATAGTTCTCTAAAATTGCAGAATGCAGTGAGGAAGATTGGAGCGAGGTCAAGCCTTAATGTACACCATGACCAATAAAAGAAAAAGAAACCTAAATCAAGCCTTGTCAATTACAGCACTGGACCTTTCCTTCCTTGATACATCCTTTAGAAGAAAATTAATTTAAAATAAATGACTTATTTTTGAAAAGAAAATTTAATGCATGCCTAAGTTTTGATAATCTTTATTATTTATTTATTTAGCCCGATATTTATACATTAAAGTAATGTGAATAGCCAATACAAATATGCACGGATGTAATTGCTTAAATGCATCTGTACTAACGAGAGAGAGTGTAGGAATAAAGAGCGTTAGCTCGACACATTTCTTCGAACTTTCAGTCTTTATACCTAAACATGCACGTGTGTGTGAAGAGCGCTCCGCTTGGCGGACTAGCGCCGCCTCGCTGTGCTCACTTCTTGTTCTAGCATCCGATCAGTAAGACGTGTCAATCCAGATCTGTTCATATATAATATATTTTATCTAGTACTCTGCTTTATTTATTCGCCCATTCCAACATATATATATATATATATATATATATATATATATATATATATATATATATATATGTCTGAGCAATACGTTACTAAACTGTCGCTACGATCGATTTTAACTTCCGCTTTTTGTAAAGAGTATTCTTGAGTTTTCTGCTATAGAAACAGGCGTTTGAAAACATTATTTTGATAGTCGCTTAATCTGTGAAATCTATATATATATATATATATATATATATATTAGGTTGTCAAATATCTCCCTTCCTCTTTTTTCTCTTATGAATTTCGCGGCTATGTACAAAGCGCTACATAGCCCGTATCTGGCAATACTATACATCATTTGGAAGGTCTTGATATAACGTACAAAATGACGCTATACATGATTAATTTGGATATTGCGTTCAAAAGTTATCGACGTGTAAACATGGAGTACACTAACGCTGAAATTCGCGCTGTTTTAAAGTTTTCCTTCGTCAAAGGCAAATCGGCTAGAGAAACGTTCCGTGAAATTAATGGTGTTTTTGGGGATGGCACGGTATCACCTCGAACCATAGAGGAATGGTTTCAACGATTATGAGCCGGTGAAAACGACACCATGGTTAAGCCAGTCGGCGGAAGACCTGTGATGACTAATACCGATCAAATCATGAAATTTTTCGAGTTAGACCGGCATGTAGCATCTCGTGACATCGCCTGGGAGATGAGAGTTAGCCGCCAAACCATTTTAAACCATCTGCAGAAGGCTGGATACAACAAAAGCTTGATGTTTATGTGCCGCATGATTTGACGCAAAAAAACCTTCTGGACCAAATCAACGCCTGCGATATGCTGCTGAAACAGAACGAACTCGACCCAATTTTGAAGCGGATGGTGACTGGCGACGAAAAATGGATCACATACGACAAAATCAAACGAAAACGGTCGTGGTCCAAGGCCGAGATTGACGGCCAGGAAGGTTTTTCTGTGTGTATGGTGGGATTGGAAAGGAATCATCCACTATATTCTGCTCTCATATGGTCAGAAGCTTATATATATATATATATAATGATTTTTTTTGATTAGGTTAATTTTTTAAAATATATTTTTGTAAATTTTAATATTTCCCGAGATATATGCAAAAGACTCTATGTTTATAGTTTTTAACTTGAAAATTAAATTTTCATCAATCGTCACTATGATAATTTTAATCAACATCAAAAACAATCGACAAATCGATTATGTTCGTTTTTCGGAAGTTCATCCACGATCTCTGTTATAGACTCAAATAGCAATTTATATTAGAGCAAGCTTGTTGCGAGTACGCATTTAGATTGCCGCATGATCGCAACAGCCTTGGATTAACACCGTTTTATCAAAAAATCTTCGCGAAATTTATATCGTAGCGATCATACTGCAAGTATACACTATCAGAAAAAAAATTTTGTTAAATTCATCGTGATACCATCGAAACGAATTATACTGTTATAACTTTTAATATATTAGGGGATCGCTAGGCGTACTGTACACCCTTTTTTTGATTCACATTGAAAAAAATTCTGTAGATTTTTTTAACTTTACTTTAATATATATATAAATATATATAAATATATAAATATATATAAATATATATATATATATATATATATATATATAATATGATCTACCGTCTCGGCTTTACTCAAAATAATAATGTAACCGACTTATTAAACATTAAATAATATCTATGTAGACAATTCTCTATCTATAAATCTGTATTCCTATAGATAATTTTATCCTCTGACAATATTTTTTGAAAAATAATCAAAAGTTTAATCTTGGGGTCCCTCCGAAGCATCGGCAGTAGTGCGACTGTATTGAATAAGTTCTGTCACTATTTTTTAAAAAATTTGCATACTTATATTTTTTGGAGCTCGGATTATTAACATCATAATAACGTTAGATCGAAATTAAATATGTATTCCCAAATCCACGAAAACTCCATTAATTAAAAAAATATTATCAATTGTCTAAAAAGTTGTCTAAAAATTGTCATCTCATAAGCATATTCTTAATTTTCATATCTGGTTATTTCAAAATAAAAATGTTTCCAAATTTTTTTCGCTAGGTGTATCCAGGGTTTTCATCGCAATTCATATATTAACACATGACTCTACAGGTTACTACCTTAAAGAGATTCTTAACCTTTATAATTATGTATATAAAGTTTGAACGGCAGAGATTTTGCGTTTAAAATTAAATTGCGTTGCGCTGCTTACAATACTAACATAATATTGTGCATATATTTATATATATATATATATATATATATATATAATATAATATAATACATAAGAAAAAAATGTAAATATTATTATTCTTTATTGCAATATAATATATATCAGGCGTTTACATAGTTGTAGATTTTGACCATGACGGTCTCATCAGTTAAGATACTACAGTTCAATTTTATATTTTGTTTTAATTACACAAAATTAAAATTTTTTTTTAAACATTTCTTTAAAGCAAATAAATATTTTTCAAATTAAGAACCAAATATCTTAAAATAAAATTTTATTTTTCATACATCAAAAAATATTTACTGTATTTAAATAATATTTCAGTATTTGAAATATATAAATTATATAGCTTCACTAAATGGTCTACTAATGGTAAATGTATAAACAATTTGTTTAATTTAAAAATGATATATTTAAGTGGACTAAATTTTAAATTAAAGAAAATCTGCAGAGAAACTAAATCTAACGCAATCAATCAATTTCTTTATTAATTGAAAATTATAAAAAGAAATTAGATCTCTTCATCAGATATTTCAACATAATGCTTAAGAGGAAGAAGCTATTCTGAAGACCAAGCCGCAGGACGGTATTCCGTCACCGCGGCAGATCCAACGGGTAGGTCCCCAAACCTGCCCGGAACCAAGACCACGCTCGGGGCAGGAGGAAGACCCGCGCCTGGGCGTACTCATTCCATATATGCCCATGCGAGGCGAGTTGAAATGGGACCGGCCCATTGGCCCACCAGAACTTTGGGAGGACGAGCGGAGGGAAGACGAAGAACTGCGGAGAAGCAGGGTTAAGAGTAAGAAATATCCGAACCCCCGGCGCCATTTCGTAGCGGAGGACTTCGAATCCCCGCAATTTTTATCCCCCCTGTATCAAAAAGAAGAATCGGGCAGAGGGTTTATGGGAGAACGACAGAGGAGAACGAGCCCGTCGAATCGCGACCCGTAAAAGGGAGGCGACGCCCCAATCAGGAGAGCCGGCGGGTAAGGAACGAAACAGGGAGGAAACCAAGACAAAGAGCGACGAAACGGTAAGGGGGCAGAACGGGGTGGTAGAGGGATAAGACGAGATGGCCGAGAGACAGGACAGAACCATAGAGGGGGAGTGGATAGACGAGACGAGACCATCGAGATAGGAAAACAACAGCTGAACAGAAACCAGAAGAAGCAACATCGGACACAGGACGGAGACACGGGCAATGGGGTGAGTAGAGAGGTTGGTAAAGCGAATAACCAGGAGAGGCATCCTGTTTCGGGGTTTGAAGCCCCTGTCGTTCGACCCCGCGATCGACGAGGACGTCGAGCAGTGTTATAACTGCCGGTGCTGAAGACACGGCAACCGACGGTGCAGAGAGCCACCCAGGCCGACATATTATTTGACTGCGGCCGGAGGGGTGTGGCGATATATACGTGCCCCCGTGCGATGAGACACGAATCCGCTACCGTGACGAGAGGTAACGGAGATGGGGTGCGGGCCAGCCCCGACTAACATGGACGCAACTGCCACCGACACCGACGCCACCACCACCGCCACCGACACCGATGCTACCATCGCCACTAACGTTGACACAATCGCCGCCACACCCACCATCACATCCAACGGCCTATAGAGAGGAAGAGAAGGAGGCAGCGACGTCAGCCCCCCCCCCCCCAGCAAACCAAGGACAGGGAGGACCGAATAGGCCGAACAATCAGGGGCTGGAGAATATTCGGACCATTCTAGAGCATGCAAGGATCTGCCGGAGGAGCTGAGAAAGGAGGTGTTGAGAAGAGCCTTTGGGGACGGGAAAGTTCAGGGAAGTTGATAAGTCCGAGGAAAAGGGATAGGTGCGAGAGAGAGGATAAGTGCGAGGAGAAGGGATAGGTGCCAGGAGAGAGGATAAGTACGAGGAGAGGGGATAAGTGCAGGGAGAAAAAATAGACGCGAGTGGGACGGAAGAGCCAACAAGGAGAGAAGGATACCCGACATACACCTACATACACACACCTGCACGATACAACCATACACCTCGAGAATATCGTAGAGAAGAAGAGCAGGCGATTCGGAGAGAGGAAAGCGAGGAATTAGCTTTTTATTAGAGGATTACTGAAACAATGTAATCGGATAGTGACGCGAACAAGTCACAAAGTTGTAAACAGCAAGCGACAGAATGTAAACGTGCTCCACTCAGGGTATTCCGGTTTAGGAGGGGGAACTTCAATAAGGATTGCGAAAATAACCTTTATCAAGGACACATCCGCACAAGAAAATACTCACCAAGAAAATCGAGGTAGAAGAGAATAAGAAATAAAAAGGATACTCGTTACGTGAAATAAAATGATGCGTATGGCGGCACCGATGAAGACTTTCCAGGAAGCTGCACGCCAAAAGGATGAGGCGCGAAGAGCACGTGGCGACGAAGAGGTTAAGATTGACGAGCAATATCGGGCGTACACCAAAACATCCACACAACAAAAATCACGACACCCATAGCAGCTCATCATCGTTCCAGCTCAACCAGGAAGGATGCGAGGCCTGAAAACAGAAAAATAATGAAACAACGGCAAAGTAAACAGCCACGCTCGTACGGCATGCCGAACGCAGCGAAGCTAAGCGAACATGGCGGTCTCGCCACCGGGTAATGCTGGGCGGCGACGCGCGCGACACCAAGCTAGGAGCGGACACATTAGATGCAGAGTATATATAGATATACAACGGAAAATTTGAATATGGCGGGCAACCGAAAACAACGACGTGGACATAGAAAGGACGCCATAAAATACAAGACGGATCAAATGGTACGTATTGTAGGAAGAGGCGGAGAAGGGCGCTGATTGGTCAGCGAGATAGCAGATCGAAGAGCGCGATGAAGAAAAAGAAGAAGATTGTTAATAACCGGCATTGGTGCTGAACACCCGAAATTTTCTTGTGCGAATTTAGATTGTTTAAGTTGTGCGGGTGTCGTAAATTGTGCTGGAGATAGTATAGGTGAAGTGGAGGAGTGTTGAGGAGAAAGCGGAGAACGGTAGAGAGAAAGGTGAGGGACGTTGTGATAGAGCCGGTGAGATAGAGGAATAGAGAAGAGACAGAAATAGGGAAAGAGATAGATAGAGGCAACAGCGAGTGAGTTGGAGAGAGAGAGAGAGAGAAGGTGAGAGGGAAGCAGCCGAAGAAGAGAATTAGCGTGCTCGAGGGGACGCCCTCGCACGAAACTCCACCAGCAGCAGCGTCGACAGCGGTGAGTGGGCCGTAGCTGTAAACCTCTTTTAAAATTGCATTGCTTGCGGGATCCGGGGAGGGAAAAAAAGTCGCCAGGAACCAGGGCGACATCGTTGTATGCGGGGTCATTAGAAGGCGACGGGCCACGAATAACATGCGACTCTCGTAGGCCAGCCGCGCCACGTTGGGGTACACGACCGGATGAAATCGGCGAGGACGTGCGAGAGGGGAGGGAAAACCGTGCGAGGGGTGGGTGCGAGAAAACGGCGGTAAAGTGGTGTCGAAGCAGCCATCTTGGTGGCGCGGGACGTAAATTGCATATTTCCGTATTGTATATATATATATATATATATATATATATATATATATATATATATATATATATATATATATATATTGGGTTCACCGGAGGGAAATAAACCGTCATTAGATTCACCTCGAAATTTAGTTTCTTCATTCTACCTGAGAATTCATACCCAACGGTCCTTTTTCCCAAAGCCTATTGCCCGAAGACTTCGCCCAGAAGAAGAGAAGAGTAGCAGTAAACGAGACGACGTTAAGGGGAAAACTTACTCCGTCAAAGTAAGAAATCACCATCGTCACACATCTTCAAAGTTTTTGATGGTCTTCCACGTTCTTCATTTCTCACATTAAAATTATTATTTCGGAATTATTGAAGTCATCTTTTTCATGTTGCTTTTAATAAAGAATAATCACCAAATATCGTGTATTAAACTTCGATTTTAATGTAGATGGCGTAAATTTAAGAAAATTCAATAAAAAACCTTTGTGAAAAATTTTCGGACAAAGTATATTATGATGCTATTCCTCAGTTTTATGAATCTTTTACTGTAGCAATAGTTTATTGTACTGCAAAACCTAATTTAGTTCAATATCTATTTCCGTTCATAAAAGCATTAAATTTACTTTTAAAAGATCAATTATTTATTGAAAATAAACATTTTTTAATAAAAGTTCGAAGTTTCATTTGAGATACTCCAGCTAGTTCATTACATGCATAGGAACAAAAGTTCATATACACTACGGTTTATCTTTCGATTGGTGATGAAATAATCGACGTAGATTTAAGATTATTTAAACAAAAAGATCATCACACGAGAGTTTTACCTTTTATCGTTATAGAACCACCAATTGATTTTATAAATCGCTTTTTACAACATCCTCGCATATTTTATATTTAGGTATCATGATGAGATTCTTTGGATTTTGGTATTTAGGAAACAATTGAAATGTAAAGCTAAGACAGTGATAAAAATTTGAACTACAATGTAGAACCAATATGTTAACAAAAGATATTCTTCAAGAACTTTATAAAAAACTCTGAAAATCAAATGATTGGAATAAGAATAAAACAGTGGAGTTTAAATTCGTTTTATTGTATTATCAGCAGATAGTAATAAGTGGATCCTAAACAGAAACATGTATAAGAACTTTTTATTATTTACCATGTAATTAGAATGCTAACAAATCGAAGAGCATTAAATTATGTTGATTTATCTAAGGAATATTGAAGAATATTTCTAACAATTTCATTTAATTTTCATAATTTAAATCATGTAGCTGGCGATATGCAATATATGTAGTGCAGTTTTCATAAAAAAAATTGTGCTGTTCCATTTGACAATTTGATATCGTCAAATAAAATAATTACCCAGTATTTCCGAAGAATTCTCGAACAGTGGGAGTTTCTTAACAATAAAGCATAATCAATAAGGTTAATTAATTTAGAAGAAATCTATAATTGGTGAATTAAAAAAGTATATTTTAAAAAATAATATTTCAATTTTCAACTCCCACATAACACAGCGCTACTAAATGCAATGAATTCTGCAAAATCATTAAATTGAATGAATTAGTAAACACTGAATTTAAAATTTATAAAATCAAAAAACCGTTATTTACTATTCCTTGTAACTGAGCATGGATAAAAACATTAAAAACATATGATAATTCGGGAAATAGAAAAAAAATTACCTATTAATTGCATAAAAAATAATTTATACAAATTTCAGATAATTTGGATGAAAAAAATTAAAAAAGACACTGTTTTTCCACTATTGCACTAATTTATTATTACATAGTAAAACAAGGTTCTAATTATCAATTCATTAAACGTGATCCAGCAGAAGTATTAATTAGAAAATATTATTTTGTAATAACAGTGAACATGGTAAAGAATAGCTGGGTTCAAAAATATTTCATGTACGGTGCCATAAAAGCGTCTGGATTCAGCATCTGTGAAAGAAATATTATTTACTTATAAAATTATTTGATAATAATTGGTTGAAACAAAATATTTAGTAATAAGATAGATCACATAGATAAATGCAGCCAAAAAACAGAAACAAGTTATCAATTAATAATATATTCATGCAAATATTGAAACACAGTCTGAGAATAGAGAAAGGAATAGAAAAAGAAGCCCATCTGTCAAATTATGAAACCATTAGATAATCTGTAAATTATAAAAAATAGAAGGTCTGAAAAGAAATTATATTTTGAAATACACAAAATAGTAACATCATTATATTCAACGATAAATAAAAGTCTATATAATTATTTCATTTTCTGAATCAAGGTTCTCAAAAAATCTATTAGACAAATTAAAATAATATTTCAATAATTAAAGTTTTTATTCTTAAAAGACAAAGACAGAGTTATCTAGGAATTATTAAGAGACGGCGAAAATTTATAAACACTGTTCATACATTAAAAATATATTATAAACCTAATCGATTACAAAAACCACATAAATACATAATATCACAAAATTAACTTGAATAGAAAAGTAACTACATAAATTAACATATACTATAAATAAAAACGTGGTTTAAAAGACATTAATTTTTTAAATAAATTTACTGCACTGCATGTAAAAAATTTGTTTCAGATATTTATTTAAAAGTGAAGAAATTCCACCATGAATTCAATAAATGTTATAAAATATTAACAGATATAGTACAGTATAGTAAACTTCAAACATATAGTACTACTAGTATATTAACATATACTATTATATATATATATATATATATATATATATATATATATATAAGAATATTTCAATGAATTCATTATGCAACATATCTACGGCTGATTCATTGTTAGAACATCAATTTATTAATTAAATTTAATATTTAATTAATCATATTAATTACAAAGAGTTGAAAGAAAATTACACGAATATAAGAAAGAATTGAATCAAATAAGGTGCTCGAAGCTTGAGCTAAGAGTCAACAATAAGATCTGGTCAAATAAAAAATACAGGTAGATAACCTATAAATGATAAAAAAGTAGAAAATTTCAAAAGACAATGGACTTCAAATATTTTTCAATACAAAAAAATTTTAAATATTTATATATTCAACGTGAAACAATTTTATACTTATTTAACTTTTTTAGAATCAGCGAACAATAACAGAAGACATTACACTCCTATTGTATGGATTTTTAAAAGAAAAATTCAGATTGTAAGGCAAGAAAGCTAATTACATAATGCCTTATGAAACTTTCCGAAGGCTTGGTAAATATGAACTATTATTGGAGAATTCCTTTTTAAAAATATATTAAGAATAATATCAAATATATAAATACTGTACATAAGTATTAATAAATAAACAAGCTGGATACTAGATTATACCTAATTGAATGTAAAGATGACACATAGCTCACCTGTACAGCTCGATAAGAGTAGTTGATAATGCACAAATAATGCACTGAATCCCTTGTCGACAATAATTTGAGGCAAAACGTACAAGAGTATCATATATTTAATACACAATCACTTGTGATTCTCAGTACTTCTAAGCTTTATCTTATACTAGCATTCTCGTCTCGGCTTCCAATGAGATAGTAACATAACCGATTTATCAAATAGTTAAATAATGTCTGTGTAAAAAATACTCTATGTATAAAAATATATTGCCTATAGATAATTTTATCTATGATAATATTACTGCAGAAAATAATTAAGAATCCTGCCTGAGGGCCCCCTGAAACAGTGTCAATGGTGTGGCTTTATTCAATTAGTTCAGAGATAGCCCTCCCGTCCTATTTTTCTGAATATTTATGATTTTTGGGAGGCTAATTACAAATATCCTAACACCTTTAGATGAAAAGTAAATATTTATTCCTAAATCCATGAAATTTCGATAAAGACCAAGGTTTGCTAATTATCCTTCGAAAATAAAAAAGTTGCAAAATATTTAAAATGAAAATCATATTGAGCTGATTAAAATACATATTTTTTGTTCTATACAGTACTCAGTGCAAACAATATTTTTGGACAAAAGTTCAACAATTCCGTCTAGGGATTCCCTGAACGATTCACCGCATATACTCAGTACAGGTACCTTTCTATACATTTTTATTCAGAAATAGTGCTTGTAGATAAGATTTAATAGAATAAAAACATCTATTTTGATCAGATGTACAACGACTTTTAAAACTTTTTGTTGTAAATTTTATTATTCCCCGAGATATGTTGGAAAAACTATATATTTATTGTTTTTGAAATGACAATTAATTTTCCATCATACGCCACTCCGATAATTTTAATCAGCATTCCAAAAAATTGACAAATCATTGTGTTCGTTTTCGGAAGTTGATCAACGAATTACGTTATGGAACATATATAATAATTTTTATCATAGAGTACTTGCTGCGAGCACGCATTTACATTCCAGCATGATCGCAGGAGCCTTGGAGCAAGGCTGCATGAGATAATAATTTAATCGATTTAATTTAATTTCATAAATAATTCAATAATATCAAAGTAAAAAAGTACTCTCTCTATATATATATAAATCTATATTTCTATAAATAATTGACCGTAATTTACCTATCGTCGTTTCTTTATAAAAAGCTGTTTCAATGTAGCGTCCACTTGAAAAAGTTGATATTTTGCCGACCATTTTATACAATATATATATATATGCATAGTCAATACGGCTTTGATGGAGAAAATTATACTTTCGAGTTCGAGCGGTAGACAAAAAGATTTCCAAGTGTCTCGAGGAAACGTTTACGGAAAATATTATTTTGTTTTGAGGAGGTAGAATACAATGTCCAGGTGTCCCAGGACGATTCTTGCTAGGAGTGTGCGTCTTCGAATGATCTCTAAAGAATACGAATCTCTTCATAGAAGTCGTACTGACATACCTGGACATTCTTTCCCACCAACTATACACGACACTCCCCGTAAAAGTCGTTCCAAATCATCTGGAAATCTCATTCTATCATCCGAACAGAAAACTCCCCGTAGAAATCGTCCCGCCATACCTGAACATCGTCTTCTACCGACCGAAAACGAAATTCCCCGTAGAAATCGTTCCATAACACATGAAAATCGCATTCTATCATCCAAGCGCGAAACGCCCCGTAGAAGTTGTCGATCAACTAAGCACGATAGTCTCAGTATAAGTAGTCTCGAGAAAGCTAGACATCGCTTTCTAACGACTAAACACAATACTCCCTGTAGAAGTCGTTTGGAAAGACCTAGATACCGTATTTTATCGTCCCAACACGAGAATCTTCCCATACAAATTGATTTTCTCATACCTGGATTTCGTTTGCTATCAATTAAAGACAATATTCCTCGTAGAAATCGCCCAGAGACACTTGGATATTGCATTCTATCATCCGAATACACAACTGCTTATAGAAATCGTCTTGAGGCAATGGGGTATCGTAATCAACCGCCCGTACACGCCAATACAATATTTTTCAATAGAAACCGTATTTAAAATATGTATATATAATATTTATAATATAATATGCATACTATATATATATATATATATATATATATATATATATATATATATCGTATATTTTCGTTTTTTCAATTAAATACGATGAATTTTTTTTGTAGTGATGCCAACTGAAATTTAAACAAAATATTCGTATCCGAATAGTATATTTTTTAAGTAGACGATGGATAATATTGCTCTTTTATGCAGAAGCGATGATATATATTATATATATATATATATATATATATATATATATATATATAATATACCTCCACCAGGGGTTGACACTTTATCGCGTGCCTCTTGTAGGCTGGTGTGGAGAGGCTCGTCTGGGGATTTGAACGGCTGACCCGGCAATGGTCTGGGAGAGAGCGGCCCTGCCCTAGGGCGGGCTGGGTGGCGAAAAGGTGCTGATGCGATAAACCACCTCTCGGGCGCCAGAGTAACCACTCCGGCGGGATCCTTGAAGAAGGAACCCGCATAGGTCTCTTTCGTAGCCGGAGCTGGGCCTCGCGACTCTCGCGAACAGCCAGGCGGACACCCTAGAGGCCAAGGGCAACCCCTCATTGCGTCCGGAAGGAGTCGCAATGGGTATTACATCCAACTCCCAAACCCAAGGTGGGAGCTATCGTGCTGAAGGGTACCGACTTGGCCGCTGGGGTAGTAGCGGTCGCAAATAATGCCGCGGGAATATTGGGCGACTTTCCCGAGTATATAGCCTTACCGGCACATGCGGGACTCTGTGTCGGCAGACTTTTATTTCCCTAGCTACACGTGATTCTTATGGAAGTCAATAAACTTCAAAACACAGAAGACGAGGCCCGGGAAGAAGCAACGTCCCCGAGGACCTCAGAAGGAGCTACTGGCCAAGTGGGCAAGGAGGACGCAGGTCAGGAAACAAGCCTGGAGCGGTTGTGATCCCTGCAAAAATAACCAGTGTAGAGGGAGGCAGTAATGCCCCCAAGAAAAAGAGGCTGTGTGGTTCGGCCAGGAGGAAGTTGGCCCGGCAGCAAAATGCTAGCGGGACCGGAACCCCAGGGCCTACCACGCAGATCAAAATAGGGATGAAGAGGCGACAGGAATCTGATAAGACTCCGCCCTCGACATTCGGCATTGCTAAAAAACAAAAGGAGAGGAGTGGCGGCGGTGACGTTAAAGGAACCCTGCCCCCCAGGGAGGAAGGCTAGCTTGTGCCGGAATTATTACGGCTGCCCAAAGGTCAAACCCCCTTACATGTATCGTGGTGCATGAAGAATACCCGGAGGCAACCATTACCTCGGAAGTGTTTTCGCAATTTCGAGGGGCGGTGTCGAAGATTATGTATAGTGCACCATCTGATACATGGCCCAAATTTGATACCTCCTTCTGCAAAGGAGGGGCCATCATACTAGTGGCCAACAACCTGGAGGCGAAGGAGTGGCTGGCCGCTAGACTGGCTACTCTGGACTTACCTTGGGTGGGGTCCAATCTGAAAATGGGGGGGTATAGAGCTCCTACAGGACAGGATCGAGGCGGTGACGTGGATACCGAGCCCCCCGGAGAACCCGTCCACCGTCTTGAAAAGGCCTGAGGGGCATAATACATCCCTTAGGGGTAAAACGAAACTACGGAGGGTCGTCAACACAAAGGACGGCGAGGAAGGACGGTCTGACGGAGGAGATAAACATCTTCTCGTACTGACCATGCCGGAATCGCACGTTAGGTTTTTGGCGGCGCTAGACCACAAACCCTGGTACCTCATGGGCAGGATACACTTTAAGGTGAGTCGCCGGGAGGAACGGGAGCCGGTGGAGAATGCTGAGGGCGACAACACGATGGAACAATAAACGGCTCCATCGGGTATCTCATTCCTCCAAATTAACCTGCACCACTGCAAAGACGCGTCGGCCGTCATGCTGAGGATTTTGGCGGGGGTGCAAACATGCATATCGCTAATCCAAGAACCTTGGATGGTGAAAGGTGCGATCAGGGGTCTAGGGTCGAGGACCGCTTGCATTAGTGACTCAAAGGCACTCAGGCCTAGAGCTTGTATCCTTGCAAAAGGAGTTAATGTGGTGCCGATGCTCGGTCTCTGTATGGGGGACCTAGCGGTGGCCTCGGCGGAGGTAGTAGGGATGGGGCGAATTGTTGTCGCATCTGCCTACCTACCGTATGACAAAAAAGACGACCCCACTGGGGAGGTTCAAAGAATTGTGGAATATTGTAAAATCAACAATCTTCCAATAGTGCTTGCATGTGATGCAAACTTGCACCATAGGGTGTGGGGGAGCACTAATACGAACCCAAGAGGTGTTAAACTACTAGAGTATCTTGAGTAGCCTGGAGAAACAGGCTAAGGGAGCAGGTAATAGATATAACTATCTGCTCAACTGGAGAGTGGAGGAGGTGTAGACACTGTCGAACCACTCTCTGATAATATACTCGCTGGGGACACCCAATGAGGAGCCAACCTGGCTGCGCGATCCTAAGCGCACAGACTGGCAGTGCTACAGAAGGTCCGATGAAACTGCTTTCAGGAACTTAACTGCAGAGATCAGCGACAAGCGAACGCTTGAGAACGTTGCGAAGTCCTTTAATGACGCGATCAAACACGCCTTTGAGGAGAATTGTCGCCCAAAACGGGCGAGACCCAGGGGCGAGGTTCGATGGTGGAATAACAAACTGGACTACCTGAAAGAGAGGACTATGGTCCTCCCTAAGATAGCCAAGAGAAAAGGTAGAGATTCTGATTGGACTGCATACAGAGCGTCCAGAGACAACTACAGAGATGCAGTAAGGTCAGCCAGAGAGATAAGCTGGAGAAACTACTGTGAAAGCATATGCGAGGGTAAGGAAGCGGCTAGGCTGAGCAGAGTCCTGTCGAAGGACCCTGGCGCGGTCTTGGACACGCTGAACAGACCCGATGGCAGTTATGCACAATCGGATGAGGAGACTTTGGAATACGTTATCCAAGTCCACTTCCCTAGTTTCAGTAGAAATACTGAACAAAATGACGATACAGTTACAGAAAATGACCACTGGTCGGTTTACACGAAACTGGGGGTTAACCGAATGGTAGCAAACCAGATTGTCGCACCGGACAGGGTCAGATGGGCCGTAAGGTCATTTGGCGCATTTAAATTACCGGGACCGGTTGGAGTCTACCCGGCCTTCCTACAAAGAGCCGGGGACTGTATTGTGGGCCCGATGACAAGAATGGCGAGGGCTAGCATCACTCTGGGTCACATCCCAGCAAGATGGCTGGGGACCAGGGTGGTATTTATAACTAAAGCAGGCAAATGTGGTTATACATTCCCGAAGGATTTTAGACTCAAGTCTATCGAAAGGATGATTGATAGATTCATCAGAGACGAAGCCTTGAGAAAAAATAAAAAACTCCATAAGGAGCAACTTGCATACCGCACCGAAAGATCCACGGAGACGGCTCTATATAGAACCGTATCTGAGATGCGATCTCAGATGGACGCAAAAGGGTTTGCCGTAGGTGTCCTTATGGACATCGAAGGAGCCTTTAATTACACGTCACGAAAGGTTATCAAGAATGCCTTAAATAGGCATGATATCCCTCCGTGCATCACAGAATGGATTAACCACATGCTGGGAAATCGTATCCTGGAAGCAAGCAAAGGGAGCACGACTCTACGAGAGGGAGTAGGGTCAGGGTGCCCACAGGGGGGCGTCCTGTCTCCGCTCCTATGGTGCCTCGTGGTGGACGAGCTCCTAAATAAGCTGAATAGCATCGGTTGTCTGGCGGTTGGCTACGCTGACGACATAATGCTAATTGCCCGAGGACCCTTTTTCGATCCCCTAATGGGGGTACTACAGGGGGCCCTTGAAGTCGTCGAAGGATGGTGCAGACGGACCGGTCTCTCGATTAATCCAGGGAAGACTGAGGTCATAGTCTGCACCAGGAGACATAAATGGAATAGAAGTTGTGGCTTGATTCTTGGAGGGCATTCTCTGACCTTCAAGAAGCAAGTGAAATACCTAGGTGTGACTATTGATAGTAAACTATTATGGAATCAAACCTAGAGTCTATATCTGGCAAACTGACGGCCTGTCTGTGACAGGTTAGGACAGCCATAGGCAAGACGTGGGGTCTCAAGCCAGACATCATGAAATGGATATACGAGGTTGTCCTGAAACCCAGACTAACCTACGGGGCCCTGGACTGGTGGGAAAGGTCGGCCTTGGTGACTGCCGGAAACTCACTCGAAAGACTGAGAAGCATGGTGGTGAGGAGCATCTCCGGAGCGATCAGATCTAGACCTACTGCGGCGCTGGGCATGCTCCTCGAAATAAAGCCATTCAAACTGACCCTGGCGGAAGCGGCTGCAAAAGCCCTCCACAGAGTCAAAAGATTGCTCAAAGAGGTGAGCAGAGAGGGGCCATTTCGGCTCCCTCGGGGACTGGACGAAAAGGTGACTTTGCGAATGAACCTCGACGCCACGAACAGGAGCTTCCTCTTTGACAAAAAATATAGGGCCAGCATCCCGTCCAGAAAGGAATGGGAGAATGGGCTTGTAGACATCCCCAACATTAAAGAGCTGTGGTATACAGATGGCTCTAAATACAAAAGGGGTGCAGGTGCAGGAATGTACCAAAGAAGTAACGGAAAGGGCACAAGTTTGCCTTTGGGGAAGTACCCTACCGTTTTTCAAGCTGAGCTAGTGGCAATCCGGCAAGGAGCTGAGATGGCTGCGGAAGCGGCCCTTGACACCCACATATGCCTCTGCTCAGACAGTAAAGGCGGACTGCCAGCTTTAAGCAGTTACATAACTAGATCCAATCTAGTCAAGGACTGTTAGAGGCCCTCAATAGGCTGGCGAATAAGACAAGGGTCACGCTACTATGGGTACCGGACCATTGTGGAATTAAAGGGAACATGGTGGCAGATGACCTTGTCAAAATGGGAGCTAGAACTCCCTATAGCGGCCCTGATCCGGCTGTAGGGCTCTGTAACACCCTCATCAAGGGGGAGATAGAGAGGTGGATAACGGAAGAAAATAGCCGACTATAGGAAACAAATGGAGAGTGCAGGCAGATTAAAGCCTTCACTTCCACAAATAATATAAAAGATTGGACCAGGGTTATCCTTGGCCTCAATAGAAGAAATGTAAAAATGCTCATGCGATCCTCACAGGACACGATAAGACTAACGCCCACATGTGCAGAATGGGTCTCGTGAGAGACCCCTTCTGCCGTTTTTGCTACGCGGAGCATGAAACCCCCGGACATCTTCTGTGCTACTGTCCAAATATATCTGAGAAAAGGCGGCAACATTTTGGGGCCACCTACTTGGAGGTTGAGGACATTAAATCCAGCATGACGACCGGGATAATTTCATTCTGGGAGGCCTGCCGTTTATAGCGGCTGCTGGTTTAAGGGAGGGACGCGAAGGGTTTACCCATCTGTCCGGAGGCTGGTAAGGCCCAACGCCTTAAATTAAATAAATAATAATAATAACAATAATATATAGTATATATGTTCATAGTTTCGAGGTTGTTGGTAAAGAATCCTATTTTGCCATCATTTCTTTTGTTCAAACTAAAAAAACGTAGTCTCTGAAGTTAATATAATTTATAAAAACAAACTTATATTTTGTCGTCACAAACTATATTCAGTATGATTTGGCATAAAGAACTATTTTATAAGAGAAGGAAAAAGTCAGACAGAGAGAGAGAGAGAGAGAGAGAGATTTTCCTACATAAAAGAAAATAAAATATACCAAAATCAAAAGATATCCATAAAGTGCGAGAGTAGTGTCAGCTTAACATGCAGAATAAAAGAGGTTATACCAACTAACGCCACACCTTCTTTAAGATACGAATCCCAACGTTGGATATGAACATTCGTCTGAGCTGGCCTGGTATTAATACTTTAAGCGGACTACTTTGAGTTGATGTTCGTGAATCAAGACGCCACGTAGTGGCCGCTGGTGAAACTGATTGGCTGGTGAAACTTAGATTAGCCATATGGCTCGATGCTTTCCCAATATATGAGGGAGGTACTAAACTATTGTCATACTTCCTACATATCTGTGACAAATTTATGGAGGTCTTGACGACAACAGACGATACAATAAATATTTCATTATTCGCCTTAATTAAATATATCAGGTATGTGAATAAGTCTTTCCCGCTTTTTTTCAAATTTTGAGCCTTTATTGTGAAAAAATGGTTACAAATGAATTATTGAAAGTATTGGCCATCGCTAGCTACAACTTTTTCCCATCTTTCTGGCAACATACGAATCCCGTTGTGAAAAAATTCGACCGGTTTGGCCTCTATCCAGTCATCCACCCATTTTTTGGCTTCCTCGTAGGAATGGAAGTGCTGGTCAGCCAGGCCATGCGTCATCGATCTGAAGAGATGGTAATCAGACGGAGCAACGTCTTGACTGTACGGCGGGTGGGGTAGGACTTCCCATTTGAGCGTTTCTAAGTATGTTTTCACCGGCGGTGCAACATGTGGGCGAGCATTATCATGTTGCAAAATAACTTTGTCGTGCCTGTCGGAGTATTGTGGCCGTTTTTCTCGCAATGCGCGGCTCAAACGCATCAATTGTCGTCGATAGACCTCGCCTGTGATCCTTTCATTCGGTTTCAGAAGCTCATAGTAAACCACACCTAGCTGGTCCCACCATATACAGAGCATGAGCTTGGCGCCATGAATATTTGGCTTGGCCGTCGATGATGATGCATGGCCGGGTAGTCCCCATGACTTTCTTCGCTTCGGATTATCGTAACCTATCCACTTTTCATCGCCAGTCACGATACGATGCAGAAAACCCTTTCTTTTATGTCGCTGAAGCAGCTGTTCGCAAGTGAAAAAACGCCGTTCGACGTCTCTCAGCTTCAGTTCGTACTGCACCCAATTTCCTTGCTTTTGGATCATTCCCATGGCTTTCAAACGCTTGGAAATGGTTGTTCGGTCAACTCCCAATGCTTCAGCAAGTTCTTCTTGCGTTTGACAAGAATCTTCATCAAGCAAAGTCGCCAATTCTCGATCTTCAAAGATTTGCGGCCGCCCGGAACGCTCCTTGTCTTCCACGTCGAAATCACCGCTTTTGAAGCGTCGAAACCATCCGCGAACACTTGAATCATCGACACAACCTTCTCCATAAGCCTCCTGAAGCAATCGATGCGTCTCGGCAGCAGATTTCTTCAAATTGAACCAATAAAGTGAAACTTCCCGCAAATGACGTCGACTCGGCTCAAATTTCGACATTTTCACGATATCAAAAATTTATGATGCGAAAAAATTTTAACTAATGTGTTAGTATGGAATTGTTGACATATGAATAAGCTTTGATTATGACATATGTAACCATTGAATACTCGCACAGTATTGGTGGCGCCATCTCTTACAAAAAACGGGAAAGACTTATTCACACTCCTAATAATTTATTGATGAAAGTAAAATGATCTTCAAAAAAAAACATAGCCTATGTCCTTTCCAAGATAATATAAAATCTATATATCAAATTTCAGACTAATCGTTTCAGTAGTTGTTTCGGTTATCGTGTACAAACAAAAACACGCTTTGTCTTTATAAATTAGTATAGATATATATATATATATATATATATATATATATATATATATTTATATATATATATATATATATGATGATATGATATGATATGATATGATATGATATATTTAACTATAACAATTTAATCAATATGATTGTAAGAAAATCTACGCTCGGTTTCAAAAATTAACTTCACCTAGTTGTACAGTTTGCCAAATCCATCTGAATTGAAAAATCTGGAAATTTCAATCTTGAAATCTCTTTTTGAATGGTAGAAAAATTTATTGGAGTCATCAGTTTAATACAATTGAAAACAACATTTAAAAAAGAAATGTCATTTTTTGACACGTAACACTTTTTTAAAATAAAATTTTCAATTGCACCCTGTACTGCCAAATCCCATCGGATAATTTTAAAAAACCAAAGAAATAAATTTGTTTTAGATTCGAAAAAGAACTACAACATTGATCAAACTAATGTAGTAGAAAATTTAATTTATATAAAGAAAATTATAAATTCATATAGAAGTAGTAGCATCGCTGATGGAATTAATGTCAAAATAAATATATCAATTTTTATAATTATAAATTAACATTAAAATTTGAATTTGAAATTTCGAAATTTTGTCATGATTTAAATAGATTAAATAAATAATAGTTTTAAGGAGGTTGTACTTGTTAACGTATCAAAGAGGGGCCCCAATAGAAATTAACTTCAATTTGTTTCCTTAAATAATTAATAATTCACAAATGTATATTAGTAAAAAAACAAAACACAATTTATATTGGATACCACTTCTAACAATTTATATTGAAATTTACATTTTTGGTAATATGAAATGGTATATATAGATAAATGTTAATTTAAATAAATTTATTTATTTTTTAAAATTAATTTTTTTAAATAGAAATCGATAAGACCACAATTCTACATATATACTGAAAACTCCTTATAATATTAAAATAATTTGATTTATGTTTGATAATTCAATAAGCAAGGGAAAAATCTGAAAATTGTAGACTTTAAACCCTTTTCAAAAATTATTTGGTTATTTTGATGCTTTTATTTGAGCATTCTGCATAATTCATGTTTGAAAATAATTATACAATTTTCTTCTTGCATAGAAAAAATTAGAATATTCAAACAAATATCAAATTATTCTTATAATTTGTTTTCAAAAATTATTTTTAGTATAATTTGGCATACAATCATCTTATAAAAGAAGACAGAGAGAGAGAGAGAGAGAGAGACAGAGCATTTTTCACGTGAGAAAATTTTAAAATATACAAAAATCAAAAGATATCTATAAGATGTGAGAGTAGTGTCAGATTAACCTGAAGAACAAAAAAGGTAATACCGACTAACGTCACACCTTCTGTAGGATACGAATCCCAAAGTTGGATATGAATATTCACTTGAGCTGGCCTGGTATTAATACTTTAAGCCGACTACATTGAGTTGATGTTCGTGATTTATGGAGCCACCTAGTGGCCGCTGGTGAAACTGACCACTAAAACTGTTAACTTAATTTATTGTTAAAAGTAAAATGATTTTCAAGAAAAACCATAGCCTTTTTTTATTAGCGCATCTCATCCTGCAATCACTCAGTCTTACATTTGATCATATTAATTTAGTCCCGACGATATGCTCCGTAGCACCTGAGTCAGCGATAAATTAATACAATAATGATTCAATATTATTATTATCATTGGACAACTTACCACTATTGCAGTTACCTCTCTCCTCTTTTTTCTCACCCTCAACACCATAAGCTCCACGCTCTCTCTTAACAGAGCTAGGATGATAGCCGGTTATTTTACCCCCATCTGGGCTACGCCGGCCGAATGGGCGTTTTCTATTTTGCTCCTTTCTATTCGGGTAGTCTTTCGCCATATGGTTACACAGTTGGTTATATTCGTAACACTGGATCAATGTGGGAGTAGGGCAGTCTCTTTATATATGGCCTTTCCTGCCACAGCCCCAACACTCCAACTGCCTTTCGCCGGATCATCTCCTGATCACCTTTCCTCTCCGCTGCGGGTTTGGTGACTTTTTTCTGCAAAATAAAGTGTTTTAGTGCCTTATATGTAATTTTCTGGCCTGTTGACTCCTGACATAACACTTCTGCCAGCCACTTCAGGCATTGATTCAGTTATCGCATACACAAATATATCTCTTTTCTCCTTTTCAGATAGTTTGTCATCGTTACATTCGAATCCCATACTCGAATTTATCCTAGAACTCAACAGGCTGCTCTTTAGTAGGATTGTATTTAATCGTGTACAACGCTGTGCGCGCAGACATACGAGTCGCTTTGGTCTCAAAACGCTTATGCTATCGCAGACTCTCTACTATCTCCCTAGGTGACATCAGAATTACAATCTTTTGATAATACCTCAGATCAATGTGATTGATTATGATGTCTCTGGCTTTAAACATATCATCACAAGCTTTCTCATGAATGATTCTTAGCCAAAGCCAACACATAATCCAACCTCTTTACTCGTAACTCGGATTTCAAGTAATCCTCAAATACATCAAATATTATATCATTTGTTAACTTATACTTTCTGATAGAATTGTTATCTTTAGATGCATTAATGTTTAGTTTATCAATCAGTTTTTCTAATAAGTTTCTTGACATATCTGTATTATTCTCAATGTTTATGTCAGGATCTGATTCGTCATTTTTAATCAAATCATTAAATTTATCACAAGCATTATTACTTAGATTTATAACTGTCGATTCAGATTGCGACGCACACTTTGAAATAGAATTAGCATTATTGACATTATTAACAATATTTTAATCAAATGAACTAACGTGAAATTCCGAAGCTGCCTGTGAAATTTCAAAGGGGTTTTTACTGACGATTCTGTCATCGCTTGGAAGTTGATCTCGATCATCCTGGTAGTCAGCTTAAGTGTTAGCTGGCACTTTCGCCTCCATGTATTCTATAAATGCCGATCTTTTCTGGGGTGTTTGTGCTTCGTACGGATCGAATGCCCCGTTGTCCATGGAAAATAAGTTGTAAATTTCCCAAGTCCTGTGGGTATGCCGTTCAGTCTCCCTCTGAGTCTCAGTTTTCTTGGCTGGCTGATCCGGCTGCTTGTCTGCTTGCACTTCGTCAATGATCTGCAAATGAAACTTCATTACCTTGCTGCCTCGTCCTCAGCGCAGGCAGCCCTCGGATTTCAATCTTATTTGAATCATCAATCAAAACATCCGAAATTATCGTAGGCTTGCGTGATGAGGACAGTATCTCGACTTCTGTATCAGTCGGCATCTCAACACTTGACGGCACTGCACTCATTCTGCTGCTTAGCTGTGGCAATCGCCGGCTCGGCAACCGCTACCTGCATAATAGCAGGGACCAACTTCTCTGCCAAAGTTACCATAGCAGCCTGAATTTTATCAATCGAAAACCACGAAGACAGCTCAGTCATATGACTCTCTTGTTGCTTAGTACTTCTTTCCAGCAATCGTTCTATGGACTTCGTCCATTTATCTAATTTCTCATTGGGCTTCTACGCAATGGACTCTACATTACGCAGAACTTCGTCCATTTTATCGGTGGCTTTAGCTTTATCAATAGCTACATTTATCTTTTCTGGAAAGATCTATATCATCGTCAACCTTGGCGAACGTGCTCTGTGAAGGACCTCGAGCTCATATGGGTGTAACAGATGGCCTATATTCTCCATCTTCGTCTCTGAAAAGACGATCGACGTCGCCAGAGTCCTGTTCTTGGACCGGTACAGAAAGATTCTCTGTCTATGAAAGAACCTTTCATAGCCATGCCTCCTCCACAGATTTTACAACGGCTGCCACACTAGCTTCGTGAATTTGACAGCGCAGGCGTTACCTATAGGATTTTAAACATCGTTTGCTGGCCAAATTTACATCATGTTGAGGCATGACTCGACGAATACTAGTCGGTTATAAGTATATTCGGGAGCATACGCCGGAGACCCGACGGTTCTCCGCACTGCCAACCCATACATTGCACGATGACCCTCGCTCCCTCTCAATTTAAACCCCGCGATACCAATGGATCGAGTCGCGTGTGAACCCACGAGCGCTAACGTCGTTCAATAAGCCCCGAGACTAACAAGAAAACAATTTTTTTTTCTTCAAAAATCATTTTTCTTTATCAATATAATCTCGTTTTAGAGTAATACAATCGTTTCAATGCCTTTCCAACTTTTCTATACCACGTTTATAAAAGGATTTATCTGTTGTTTTAAAATAGGCGTCACTTTCGACTATAACCTCCTCATTCAAGCCATATTTTCTTCCCTGGAGCATTTTTTTGAGATCAGCAAAGAACCAGTAGTCGTTGGGGACTAAATCTGGCGAATACAGGCGGTGGAGAAGCAACTCAAAGCCCAACTCGGTCAACTTTGCCATTATTTTCATGGACTTGCAGCATGGTGCATTGGTGAAAAAGGATTTTTTTCTTCTTCATGTGCGGTCATTTTGCTGCGATCTCCTCCTTGAAACGTACCAAAAAGTCAATATAATAATCACTGTTCATCAATTTACCTTTTTCAGGTCGTCAATGAAAATCACGCCATGTGTATCCCAAAAAACAGACGCCATAACTTTGCCAGCAGACTGCTGCGTTTTTAGGGGACTTTCACCAGCCATATGTCACTCAGATGATTGCCGATTCACCTCCGGAGTGAAATAATGTATCCATGTTTCATCCAGAGTCATGTAACAAAAAAGTGAACTGGTTTTTATAACTATATATATTGAATCATTTCTCACCTACCTTAACATAATAAATTCATTAGCGCTAGGGGCGGCAAAAGTAATACAATATATGTTAAATTCAGTAATTAGCCTGGAAAAAGTTCAGTATAATTCAATTGCAAATTTTTACTATATCATGTAATCATATTTGCCACAGTATATTCTAAAAATTGCTTAGCTTTTTAAAATATACATTAAAACTTTGTACTAATCCTTTGTTTTCGAGACTATGACAAAATTACCTAATTACTTATTAAATTATTATAACAATTCTATGAAATTAACTTAATTTTTTCTTTTTGTCTATCGAAATCAGATGAAATAAGGTTTTATTGATAAATAAATGTGAATTTTGTAATTACATATGAGTTAAATAGATAAAAATATTAAGAAATATGATTTATGATTCATTCTGAGTGAATTATAAGATAATACTTTGATATAAAAAATATTATTTATTTATTTGAATAGACTATAGATTATTAAATATTTTTTCATTGGTCTTATAGTCCAATCAAATCAATCGAAAACAATACGGTAAGTATTGTTTTATCAGTCCCTGATGAGGAGCCGTAGCGAGCTCAAAACGTTGGACTGGATCTTCAATTAGGTAAGGGTGTTGGGGACAATCAGACTGCAGTTTACTAACAAAAAAATTTTTTCAGCTAATATTTTATTTCCAGATTAGTCTACGGAGGTGACTGTAAACAAGGACAATCTGACTGTCATTATAATATTTAATTTAATTTTTATTTTTTATTTTTTATTATTTTTGTATATTGATGTATTGATGTTAATGTGGATGTGTATTTTTCAGACTATGAATAGTTTTTTGATAGATTAATAGTTTTTTGATAGTTTTTTACAGATACATTAGCTCCATAGCTTTCGATACAAATCGGAAAACGCTATATTGTAAAAAGATTTCGAATAATTCGGTTGACAGGAATCGAACTCGGACCATTTAGAAACTTCAATTTAGCAAGTAAACTCCGATGCTTAACGAGAATAAACGATCTGATGATCATATTGACTAAGCCCAAGTTTCTCTATATATTTATAAAAATGTTTTAATAACTTAAATTAAAAATTCTAGAACTTTTAGACATAATTTTTAAATTCTACATAAACGAAAATCTGAATTTTAAACAAAAAGGAAATTCATCAAACAATATGGTGAAAATTTTCTTAATTAAGTTTTCTTAATTAGTATATATATATATGTGTGTGTGTGTGTGTGTGTATACATATACTTTAATCTTGTAGACCAAGCTTTGAAAACTTAATTTTATATTTTATATAATATTTTATTCAATTCTATACGACATTGGTGTCCGAAGTGCGAACACAAAACTGCCCATAGAAGTCCTCCCGAAACACATGGACATTGTATTTTAGGATGTGAATATGAAACTCCCCATTCAAGTCTTGCTGAAATATCTGGACTTTGGTTTCTACCATCCGAACACGAAGATGCCTTTGCAGAAGCCGACATATATATATATATATACATATATACGTTGTCAGAAAATTATCTAATGCGACAAAATTCAAAAATCGAGTATATTTAAAAATTCAGGTACATCGCTACGATCTCCTTCAAAGAAGTCCCTTCCCACATCAATACACTTATTCCAGCGAGTTTTCCACCCTCGTCAAAGATTCTTACATGTCTTCAACGGAATCAATATCTTGATCTTTCACGAATTTTTTCAAATGGAGAATAGGAAAAATTCGCAGGATGATATGTCCGGTGAATAGGAAGCAAATGAACATGGTTTTCACTTTGGACTTGCTCATTCTTGCCTTCTTTGGCCTTGGCGCTTCAAGGGACAGCCACTGTTGGCTTTCTTGTTTAATTCCGGGGTCATAGTGAAAAAACCAACCTTAATCACCAGTAGTAACTCGATCGAGAAAAGTAGGATAACTTTCAACCTGCTCAAGACAATTTTGAGCGATGTTCATCCGATGGGCTTTTTGCTCATCTGAAAGGTTCTTCGGTGAAACTTTTTCTTACGGTTTCCCGGTTAATCTTCAACTCGTCAGCCAACATTTGAATGGTTAGTCGCCCGTCTTAAGTAACAAGGGCACGGACGCGCTGCGCATTCGCGTCTGTTCGCACTTGAATTGGGCTTCCACTACGCGCCTCGTCTTTGACGCTCTCACGGCCTTTTTTAAAATCGGCATACCATCGAAGCACCTGACTACGACTCAGAGCATCACTGCCATACACTTTAAGCACTTTTTCATAAGTTTCTGTCGCGGTTTAATCTAGTTTCGCATAAAATTTTATCGCGCACCGTTGTTCCATTTTCGTGACATACACTACTCGCGCGTTATTAGAAAATACTAAACAGCTGACGAAGAAATGATCGTACAAGGGTCATCAAGGTCTCAATCGAGAGAGTAGAGATCGATTCTTACGGTGGTGGAGTTACAAGTTCGCAGTGTTACCACAGGCCGAGACATAAAATCGATGGCATTACTTAATTGTCTAACCTCGTATATAATCGGACATCTTCAAGTGTCCTTATACTCCCAATAATACTGCTAATCAGCGGATAAGGTTTACAATGTATTTGTAATATGCACATTATTACCGCGGTGCTTGTGTTATTCAGACAAGATCGAGACGTGCACTTAGATCACCGAATTACTAATCCTTCCCTCTAAGGATCAAGTCATCGTAGGCTTGAAATCTAGATATAACTACTTTTTTCTGTTATCTTTTAACAAAAGTCTGTATGGATTCTGAAACTTACACGAATTAATACTTATACACTTTCTTTTGTTCTTTTGTTTAAATGAGAAATAATGGAATATAATTCTGCAATATCATTTTATTACCATATTAGAGTATAACTTTTTTTAAGAATCCTATATTTACGGGTAATTGAATCTCATTAGAAAAAATTTTCATTTATATAAATGTAATACATTATACAGAAGAGATTTTAAACGATTAGGAAGTACAATACACCATACTTGCCTTATTTTATGCTTTCAAAGAATTTTATCTTTTTTATGAGCCTACATTTACATCTCATTTTTAATATTCATGTAGCTATATAACTTGGTGAAATATTAATGTTTTCCATATTTTGATCTGCTAATCATTTAAATATATAATAAATACAATAATATACTATAATAAAACTGGAGAATTTGAAAAATTTGAGATTGAAAAAAAAGCTCCCCACAAATATTGTAGTCAGGGATATTTAGATTTAAATCAAAGGCACAAAGTAATTACAATAAACAACGAGCAAACGCAAATTGAACGTTTATACGGTGTAAAAAGTTTAAAATTTAAATATTTGAAATTATAACAATTGAATTGTACTTCTGTCGACTGCCCATATACAAATTAATAAATATTTTTTTTTTTTATTGGTCTTACAGTCCAATCAATTCCATCCAAAAATAAAATAAAATAAAAATAAAAATAAAATAAAAATAAAAAATAAAAATAATAATAAAAAATAAAAAATAAGAAATAAAAAATAAAAATAATAAAAATAAAATAAAAAAATAAAAATTAAAAATAAAAATTAAATTAAAAATTAAATTAAAATTATAATGACAGTCAGACTGTCCTTGTTTACATTCACCCCCGTAGACTAATCTGAAAATAAAATATTAGCTGAAAAAATTCTTTGTTAGTAAAATGCAGTCTGACTGTCCCCAACACCCTTACCTAATTGAAGACTTGTCCAACGTTTCGAGCTCGCTACGGCTCCTCATCAGGGACCCCTAATTCAATTGTTTTAAAATAAAAGGTTTATTTAAGTTAAATTAAGGGGGTATGTCATGATTTATTTTAGAGAAATTTATTGTAAATATGGTAGTACTATTAAAGATTATTGTTCAAAATGGATTAAAATGAATTCAAAAGTTGTAATTCTTAAAGAAAAACTTACATTCCTTATTAGATGCAAGAAATCAAATATATTTCCGGTACACATTAATAATAGATTTCATGATGAATATTTTTTGCAGGTTTATAGTACTAATGTTTGTTATCATCTAAAGAAGAATATTTTCTTTTTCAAAAATAAATTACTTAATTTAGAAAATAGAGATTTACATATTCAGATTCATTCCTTAAATAGATATTTATTAAAGATTAAACATTATTTATATCAAAATATAGAAAGAAATGAATTACATGAATTTTTTCTTGGTCAAAACAAACATTTTATTAAGACAAAATATATTAATAGACAAACATTAAAAAGAAAATTTGAATGTTTAAGAAATAAAAAACAATTTCAAAGCTATCAGATTAACAATGCAAACAATAAAAATTGGTTTAGGAATCTAACTGACAAGGAGATACCAAATGAAGTAATAAACATCATGTCTAAAGGTGCCAAACATGGAATATTATATTTTAAAAATAATCTCCCGATCAAAAAAATCATCGCGGAGGTTGAAAGTAATCTTTTTGGTTTAAATGATGAAGTGAAAAAGGAATGTAGGGCATCTTTAGTTAATGTCATTAAAAAAAGTCCCTGATGAGGAGCCGTAGCGAGCTCGAAACGTTGGACAAGTCTTCAATTAGGTAAGGGTGTTGGGGACAGTCAGACTGCACTTTACTAACAAAGAATTTTTTTCAGCTAATATTTTATTTTCAGATTAGTCTACGGGGGTGAATGTAAACAAGGACAGTCTGACTTTCATTATAATTTTAATTTAATTTTTAATTTAATTTTTATTTTTAATTTTTATTTTATTTTATTTTTATTATTTTTTATTTTTTATTTCTTATTTTTTATTTTTTATTATTATTTTTATTTTTTATTTTTATTTTATTTTTATTTTTATTTTATTTTATTTTTGGATGGAATTGATTGGACTGTAAGACCAATAAAAAAATATTTATTAATTTGAAATTATAGACAAATGAAAAAAGGAATTCAGACTCAGTAGAAGATTCTAGTTGCATTTCTAATTTCTTTGAATGTATATCTAACTTATAAAGTATTGATAGTGCAAAATCGAAAAAAATTGTAACAGGAATTGTAGCTGCTCGTTAAAATAATCTAATTGAAGATTTGCTACTAATTTTTAAAAAATTTTTGCTATAAGTAAAAATACAAGCACCAGGTTCTTTTGTCAAGTTGTTAAAGTGGAAAAGAAAAGAATAATGTCACAATAAGTCTTAATAATATTAAATTAGATGATTAGTAATATACTTATACCAATTTTTCCGAATATCTATACAGTCTATAGACTTAGAACGATCATTCCTCTATATTTCCGTGTATAAATTTAGAATAGAATCCTTCTCGGATGTAATTAGATTGCCCTATTTCTATCTGGGATCTAGCAAGAGAGCTTTAATAGAACACATTATGTATTTGCCCCATATTATTTAGGATTCTTGTAAGAATAGATAAATAAATACTAGTACGTAAGACTAATTAATATCTATAGAATGCTTATAAAATCTATTCAAAACATTTTTATTTGAACTCAAAATTTTATTCCGTTCCAACTTACACATCATCAAAATATGAAGTCGAATTATAAGTGAAAAATTAAAACATTAATAATAGATTTAATAGAAAGCAAAAATTAATTAAAATAATTTTGTACGCATTTCCTCGCTTCCAATAAATACGTGTTATTTATTTTTGAAATATATATTTTAATTAAAATTGTTAATATTTTATATTAGTTTCCATTTTTAAATTGTAGCATTATTTTATGTACTATATTATACAAATTTTCTTAAGATTATTTTGATTTTTTAATATATATATATATATACCAAATCTTGACATGTATCATTAGTAATTATTCATGCATATCACAAATAATAATTTGATGACAGTTAAAAAACATCGAATCTGATTTGAACTCGAACCGATGACCATATGGTTCACAAGCTGATACATTATCCACTATACCACAAATCACATAATATGATAGTAATTCATAAATAAATAAATAAATATATATGTATATATATAACATCTCGCGTACCACGAAATATTTTTTATGGTCTTAGCGAGGAGATCCTAACTTCACCCCATATAAGGCAAATGAAGGGATATTTAAGCAGATCCATGATAAAAAAAATCTATGTTTGCCTTACTTTGCTAACATAAATATAATTACTACTATGTACAAATATGAGTAACACTTTTCAATTCAACTTCCCGTATTTATCGATTCCGACAAATGTTTTTATTTTTAAGTTGGTAGTACTGTCAGAGTTGTTTGTGTCAAATTTCACGCAATTATCTTCATTTGTCATATAGTTACTTTTATGTTTTGTGAACAAAGAAAAGTTATCTCTTCAGTTTTTATAATGACTGAAACTATTCAACAAAGAAGTAGCATTAAATTTTGTGCGCGAAATGAAATATCGGCCGCCGAAACGTTCAGAATATTGCAAAGGGTCTTTGGTGAGAAGTCAGTGTTAAGAGCAAAAATTGTTGATTGACACAAATGGTTCAAAAAAAGTCGAGAACGCGTTGAAGAGGAACCACATCAAAGATGACCAAGAACATCTACTGATGGGCTACTGTTGGCATTCTACAATTCCATGTATCCGATACCTAAGGTAGCGCAGGTATAAAGGGGCGACTCCCATTTTTATTGCACCGAGCTAGACTGTACAGGCGCAAATGCTCGTCCAGTCAGTCTAGAAGCGACCTCGCTACAGTAATATTGTGCCCCTTTTGTACTGTCATTCTATTAACCGAATTTCTATTATAACTATATATAGATAGATATTATAAGTATATGTGATATTAATTAAGCGTTGTATTTTGTGTATCCTTTTAATTAATAAACTGATAATACATATTTAATAAATAAACGATTTAATATCCATTGCCCTAATCCCAACAGGTTATGGGCCCAGTGTAATTTTCAAAAACAAAAGTGAGTGCATTTACATAAACAGTTTTAATTTACTAATTAAACTAAGTTTCTATTAATAATACAAATAAAGTGAAGTTATAATGGCAGAAAGTTCAACAATCCGTTATCAGATTCAAAAATTAAACGGAGAAAATTACTCGACGTGGAGCTATAAAATGGAATTGCTCATGATCGACGAAGACATTTGGGACGTAATAACAGTAGCCAAGCCGGACGAAAGTAATGCAACTGCAATGGCTAAATGAAAAAAGAACAACGACAAGTCTCGTGCAAGAATAGGTCTTCTAGTTCAAGATAACCAGTTACTGCATATCAGAAACGTCAATACGGCTAAAGAAGCGTAGAAAGCACTCAAGGATTATCATCAAAAATCAACATTGAGTAGTAAAGTACTACTTTTAAAAGTTCTGTGCCGTACCACGTTAGTAGACGGAGATAATATGGAGATGCATATTGCTGATTTTACGGAAAAAATAAGTAAGTTATCTGCACTGGGGCAGGATTTACCAGATAATCTACTTGCAGCTTTATTAGTGGGGAGCCTGCCATAAAGCTATGATACACTTGTTACTGCTTTGGAGAGCAGACCAGAAGCCGATATAACTTTTCAATTCGCGAAAACCAAACTAATAGATGAATATAAAAGGCGAAAAGGTACTGTAGGTATGCGACAAAGAATAGATAGCAGCGAAGCAGCAATGAAAGGAGTCCATCACAGAGTGCAGAAAAACGAAAAATTCAAGAGGGATCCGAAATATAAAAAGGAATGTTTTTTCTACAAGAAGTAAGGACACATGAAGCAAGACTGTTTCAATTATAAGTCTTGGAAAAATAAACAAAATAAAGTGAATAATGTGTCGGAAACAGTAACTTTATCACATGAAAAATTGTTTATGGTGAAGGAGGTAAGTCACGATACGAAACAGAAAATGGACACATTTAACCATACATGGATTGTTCATTGCGGAGCTACAAGTCATACAACGGGCTTAAGAAGTTTTTTTAAGGATCTCAATTCAAGTGTGAGAGGTGAGATAGAGCTTGCAGCTATAGGAAAAAAAAGTAAAATTCTTGGTATGGGCCCGGGTTCTCTAAAGTGCATCGTTGATGGACAAGAAATAGTTTTAGAGTTGAAGAACGTGCTTTACGTACCATCCTTCGGATCAAGTCTAATTTCTGTGAAGAAGTTGTCAACACAAGGGTGTGATATTAATTTTAGAGGCCATGAATGCCATATAATGAAAGATGGAAAAATTCAAGCTGTAGTAAGAGCCCGAAAAGGTACACCGGATTTATATGGTCTTCAAGTAGCGATAGATATGGCCTGCACTGCAATAAATCTGAAGCATACCGAGAACTGCCAGCACATCTGGCATAGGCGTTTCGGACATCGGGACCCAAGTGCCATTAAGGATTTGCAGAAAAAGAACTTAGTAATCAGAATAGTTATTAAGGACTGTGGCACACGTGAAGTATGCGATTGCTGTATAAAAGGAAAAATGGCTCGGAAGATTTTTCCAAAACAAGCAGAAATAAAAACTCAGGCCATATTGGATTTATTGCATACAGATGTCTGTGGACCCATTCAGAGGCCATCACTCGGCTTGAAAAAAAAATGATAACGATTATAGACGACTACTCCAGGTTTACAGCGGTTTATTTTTTAAAAACAAAAGATGAAGCAGCAGTTAAAATTAAGCAGTATATAGAAATGGCGAAAACGCAGTGGAATAAAACACCTAAAGCAATAAGATCAGATCGAGGAAGGGAGTATTTAAACTACGATCTTATAAAGTATTTAAAAAATCAAGGAATAAGAATGCAGTATACTGCCCCTTACACGCCTCAACAAAATGGAATAGTGGAAAGAAAAAATAGATCACTAATTGAAATGGCAAAGTGTATGTTACTCGACGCCAACTTGGAGAACAGATATTGGGCAGAAGCAGTAAATACTGCAAATTTTTTACAGAACAGATTGACATCACGATCAAAAGGTAAGACTCCATATGAGTTGTGGCACCTAGAAAAGCCGAATGTCAAAAATCTACATGTTTTCGGATGTGATGTATATATACAAATACCGAAAGAACAACGTAGGAAGCTTGATAATAAAGCAATAAAACTTACATTTATAGGCTATTCAGAGGAGTCAAAAGGTTTTCGATTAATAGACAAACAATCTGGAAAGCTAAAAATAAGTCGTGATGTTGTATTCGTTGAAAATAAAAACGAGGATAAGGATTTATCGAGTGGAATAGTAGATTTAACTTTCTCTCAACATAAGCCGGAAGAATTATCGGTGGAAGAAAATTCAGAAAATTCTGATACTGATTACGAATTTTTCTCCTCGTCAAGTTTGAATTCAAATGATGATGTACAAAACAATTTCGATGCAGCTGAAGCAGAAAATCGAAGCTCTGATGAAGAGCTGCACGACAATTATAATGTAAATGAACCAAGAAGATCTGCAAGAGAGAATAGAGGTATACCGCCCGACAGGTATATGGCGGATGAGCAGGTAGCCAAAATTGTCGATACGGATCCACGAACAAGAAAAGAGGCTTTATCGCGACCGGATGGAGGAAAATGGCAAGAAGCAATGGACGAGGAAATTAATTCTCTACACGAAAATAATACCTGGGAGCTCATGCCGCGACCGAAAAATCGGAACATAATTTCATGTAAATGGGTCTATAAAACAAAAGTGAATGGTCCACACGGGTGCTCTATAAGGTATAAGGCAAGACTCGTCGCACGGGGATTCTCCCAAGAATATGGTGAGTATTACGACGAAGTCTTTGCACCCGTCGTAAAACAAGCCACATTTAGAGTCTTACTCGCTATAGCCGGAAAAAAGGATTTAATTCTTTACCATTTTGATGCAAAATCTGCATTTTTAAATGGAAATTTAAGCGAGGTTATATTCATGGAGCAACCAAAAGGTTATGAAAAATTGGATCATAAACGAAATTTTTTAGTTTGTAAATTAAATAAGAGTTCATATGGGTTAAAGAAATCAGCTAATATATGGAATCGGAAAATAGATAGTGTTTTAAAGTCTGAAAAATTTGTACAATGTGAGGTAGATTCATGTTCATATATAAAAAGATTTAATTTGGATATTATCTATATTATTATTCATGTTGATGATTTTTTAGTTGCTGTAAAGAAATCTGATTATATTAATGAAATTGCAGAAATTTTAAACAAACATTTCCAGCTGGTTAATTTAGGTATTTTACAAACATATCTTGGTATCGATGTTAGTAGAAATAATAAGAATTTCTATTGTATTAAACAAAGTAAATATATTAAAACAGTTTTGGATAGATTTAATTTAACAGATGCTAAGCCTTCGTACATACCATTAGAAGTCGGATATCTTAAAAATAGAGAAAATCAACCACCAATGCACAGAAGTGAAGTCTATCAACAGCTTATTGGATCGTTATTGTATATAGCCGTTAATACGCGACCGGACATTGCTGCAAGTGTAATATTATTAAGTCAATATAATAAAAATCCGACAATAGCTGACTGGACAGCAGCAAAAAGAATATGTAGATACTTAAAATATACGTCTGATTACGGGCTAGTGCTAGGCGAGTGCGGAAAAACAGATAATTTAATTGGTTTTGATCACGCGGACTGGGCATAAAATCGAACTGATAGAAAATCAAACAGCGGGTATGTTTTTAAATACTTAAATGCTACCGTAAGGTGGGGTTGTCGAAAACAAGGGTGCGTCGCGCTATCTTCAACAGAAGCAGAATATATAGCGCTCGCTGAAGCATGTTAGGAATCGCTATGGTTACGTGGGCTAATAAAAGACTTCACAGGAAATTAATTAAAAACCACGACAATCTTTGAAGATAATCAGAGTTGTATTAAAATTGTCAATGTTAAAAAATTCAGCCACCGCACAAAGCATATTGATACTAAATTTCATTTTATCAGAGAATTGAAGACTAAAAATTTCATAAATATTAATTACTGTCCCACTGAAAATATGCTCGCTGACATGCTAACAAAGCCTTTAAATAAAATAAAATTAAAACAATTTGCTGAAGGTTGCGGGTTAACTTTAATATTAATGTCGAGGAAGGGTGTTGGCATTCTACAATTCCATGCATCCGATACCTAAGGTAGCGCAGGTATAAAGGGGCGACTCCCATTTTTATTGCACCGAGCTAAACTGTACAGGCGCAAATGCTCGTACAGTCAGTCTAGAAGCGACCTCGCTACAGTAATATTGTGCCCTTTTTGTACTGTCATTCTATTAACCGAATTTCTATTATAACTATATATATAGATAGATATTATAAGTATTTGTGGTATTAATTAAGTGTTGTATTTTGTGTATCCTTTAAATGAATAAACTGATAATACATATTTAATAAATAAACGATTTAATATCCATTGCCCTAATCCCAACAGTTACACATCAACAAAATCAAAGAATTGGTTCTGTAAAATCGCCGATTGACTTCTAGAGCGCTTCCTGATATTGTTGAAATTTCAAATGTGTCTGTCAACATCATTTTGAAAGACATTTTGTGCCTGAAACGAGTGAAATCTCGATTGATGCCAAAAATATTCAAATTTTTAGAAAAACAGTGTCGCATGGATGTCTGTGAAACAATGCTTTCGGACTATCAGGACAAGATGGAACGTATAATAACTGAAGATGAGACCCGAGTCTACGCTTGCGATCCAGAAACAACCGATCAATCGGGCGAATATCGTGCCAAAAGAGAGTGGAGACCGAAAAAATCACGCCAAAGTCGCTCAAAAATCAAAGTTATGCCCACTGTTTTCTTCGATTATTGTGGTAGGTGCATTATGAATTCCTTACAACAGGCCAAACGGTTAACAAACAATATTATTTAAATGTTACACGTCGGTTGCGTGCAGCTATTCGTTTCAAAAGGCCAGATTTATGGAAAGTCAACTCTTGGTTTTTGCTTCAAAATAATGCACCAAGTCACACTGTATTGATTTTACATGAACATTTCGCCAAAAATCCAACCAATATCGTTCGGCAACAATGGTACTCGCCTGATTTAGCACCGTGTGACTTTTGGCTGTTTAGCAAACTGAAAATACCACTTAGGAGACACGGTTTTGATTCGATTGAAGAAATAAAAGCCGAATCAAAGAAGGAACTGATGGCCATTTCGGAATCCGAGTATAAAAAATGTTTCGAAAATTGGAAAAATCGTTGGCATAGTTGCATTACATCCGGGGGTTCATTTTGAAGGGGATGAATTCAATTGGGGTGAAGAATAAATAAAGATTTCAAAAGTTATAAATAAAGTCTTACTCCTATTTGTACACAGCAGTATATCCAGAAAACCGCAATTCTTTACTATATGGGCCAAAGCTAAGTAAATCTATTGAATAGAGTAATAATTTTAAATACATCTTCTCGTGTATTTTATAAAAAATTTATATAATATTATGCTTGTCGAAAGTTCCAAATATTAACACCAAAGTTATTCTATAATTAAATTATAAATTAGTTCACTGATGTAGTCAAATATCCTATAGATTGTGATAAAAGCAAACATAATATGTGTTCTTAGTATATTAAGAAATTTACTACATATAAATCTTAAAAAAAACTTTATATAAAATATTTTTATAAATTCAGTAATTTATTAAGATATAAATACATACATAATAATATATGTAATTATATTGTAACTCTTTTATTAGTGAAATAAAAAAAATTTCATATAATTGAATAATAATTACTAAAAAATTTTTCTAAAATCATCCGAAATATATTAACAAAAAATAAATTATATATCGCAATAACGTCTTAAAATCATGGACATTAAAACAAATGGCTAACTACAATTTATTTATTAACTAACAGTTTGTATAGTTTAAACAAATATATCTAAAACTCTAAAAAATAATAATAAATAAATTATTTCAATGGAAATGCAGCTTAATAAAATAATGAGATCAGTTACAAATAGCCGAGTTTATTTTCACATCATTTTTTCAACGTATGGACTCATAAAAAATATGTTTTTAGGTAAACATTCTACTGCTATTTTTTCTGACTGCTATATTTCTGCTTTCTACGCGTGGACAAAATAATGTGAACATACAATATATCTAAACTCTGAAACAAATAAATAAATCAATAGTTCATTGAAAATACTGCTTAAAAAAGTAACGAGAACATTTAGAAATCCGAATCCATTTTCACACCATTTTATACATTCGGGACAAATAGCATACCTCGTTGATTTTTCTAAAAGTGTTAAGAAAAGTATAATAAGCAGACGAATAATAGATATTCAAATTAATATGCATTTGGTATCAAATTATCATAATCAGAGGGCAAATAAAATATGAGTATTTAAATATTACAAAAATATATTTTACCTATAAATACTATTCATATGTTGACTCATAAAAAAGAGTTAATTATCTTGAATCATCGATTTTAGGTGAACATTCTTCTACTATTTTTTCTGATAATTCATTTTTTTTTTTTTTTAAAGCAGGTATGAACTTGACATGCGTTTAATTATAGAATAATTTTTGTGTTAATTTTTGGAACTTTCAGAAAGTATATTATAAAAAATTTTTATTAAGAGTGCTCCATACCGCGATCCCAGCGCCACGATGAACTATTAAAACGGAAATGAAAATGTGTAAATCGTAGATTTCGTTTTGCGTCTTCACTTTACGTTTTACAATGTTGAAACAAATTTTATACGAATCTTTGAAAAATTCTACAATTGGGAGTATCCCTTACTGCTTTCATAATATGTTTCAAAGTTAGTTTAAAAAAATAAGAAAATGTTTATATGACTGTCGTCTGCACTATAGACATCTTCGCTTTGCAGTAACATCAAATATCAACAAATATTATAAATTTTATACGTATAGTACAGATCAAACTTGGATAGCCCCGGATGTAGAATTGAATAATGAATCGAATGAACTTTGTTTCATCTTTCTATTAATAGAATTGAGGGTGCAAGTTATCAATTCTGTAGATAAAAAAGTTAGAACTTTAATTTCTGATTTTTTGAATAGGTGGCGCTGAAGAAAATATTCAGTGCCGTACAAATCAAATAATATATATATATATATATATATATATATATATATATATATATATATATATATGCACATAAATACACACATGCATACATACATGCATGCAAACACATTGCAAACATAGTAATGTAATACGGAAATTTGAGATGACAGGGAGGTGCGAGATGTACGAGCTTAAGCCAATAAATATATATAAAAATATAATAGGAAAGTAATTGTTCTTTTCCTAACCTAAAGTATATATAATATTTATGTAGGCAAAAATGTTATTATTGCCTACGCAGATTTAATATTTATATACATCCTAAAAATTTTTTATGAAATAAATCATTTCTTATGACAACTAAAGCTCTTTAATTCCCAAAATTTCAAACATGTTTATTTTTTTGCAGGATAGTCTTTTAGCTACAATTAAAACTTATAATTTTAGGAGGAAACGAAAGTTTTGAGTGTTCACAACGTGTAATTGGTGCAGTTGAGTTATTACTTCGATATGCACTCCTATTAGATAAAACGGATAAGAAAAAGTAACGTGAAAAGAATATATAATTTTTAATTCAAATGTAAAATATCATAAAACCATCATTATTTTGGAATGTAGAAGAGTATGATTGTGTATTTATAGTACTGAATTTTGTGTAAGGAGTAAGTACCAATCCTAAATTATTATATTATATTATAAACATTTAAATCTATAGTTATTTATATAACACAATTTTTAAATTTATTCTCATATTACACATCATTATACAGTGATTGGCACTTTGTATAATTTATACAATTTATATAATAAACAGCTTGTATAGAAACTTTTTGTAAGAAAACTGTTACAGATTCAAATATTAAAATATTTTTTAATGAAGTAAATGATAATGATAAAAATTTTTATCAATTTACAGTCGAATTCTCTACCTTTTCAGCTGAAGCATATGCTTCAGATATATGCTAAATACTTCTTGGTATCAGATATGCTCAATCCACTCGACACAGCTCCATCTTATATATGTGCATATTCGAAATGTGTACTAAATTCACTGCACAATCTCAGCGCCAATAATTAAG
This sequence comes from Sycobia sp. Sy_11, assembly GCA_018907035.1. Lineage (NCBI taxonomy): Eukaryota > Metazoa > Arthropoda > Insecta > Hymenoptera > Epichrysomallidae > Sycobia > Sycobia sp. Sy_11. The sequence goes on along the minus strand of JACCIC010000135.1, from coordinate 353,893 downwards.
AGATTAATAAAATTAATTATAAACTCATAAAATTCAATAAATAAAGAAAAGAAATCAAAATAGAAGTCTTAAGGACATCTGCTCTTTCAAACAGCACTGAAAATCGTATTGCCAGCAAAGCAGCCAAAGAAGCAGTTCTAATACAGCGTAAAAAATAAAATATAACAACGCTGCAAATATGTTAATACGAAAAAGAATGGCACTACATGCGATAGAAATATATTGTAATAACATATGGTTAGAGGAAAAAAAACAAAAAAGACAAATTTTTTTTCGAACCAAGTTAAATTTTACAATAATAGTTATTTATTTTTGAAAGTTCTTAATATTCTAAAAACATATGAAACTCGCCTAGTTATTTTGCTTTTCTTAGAAAATTTATTATAAATGTATACTTAGTCATTAGTTTTATTTTTTAAGTAGTTAAAAATTGAATAAATTTTTATTATTTATTAGACCAAATTTCTGAATCTAAAATTTATGTTTCTCGAAAAAATTCCTATTTTCGTAACAAAGATGGGGGCTACGCTGTGATTTTATCACCAAGCCACGTAGAACCTAAACTTGCTAGTGAATGTATCTTTTTATAAAATGTTCTATATCATATTTAATTTTAAATAAATGAAATATACAAATTGGTTTTTACATGTAGTATTTTTATTATTTATAGTCATTGTATCATTTTCGTATTGTAATTGAATTTTTGGTCATTCTTACTGTTGCAGGTTGAAATTATAATTGCAATATTTATTGTAAAAACTAAGTAAGAAAAAATGATAATAAAAAATCAATTACGACTCTTAAAATATTAATACAAAGATCTTATTTAACCTATAATTAAAAAAAATAACAATAATTAAGCATTAATAAATAAAAAAATGTTAAAAACCTATTTTTAAAAAAATGGTTAACAAATTTAATTAAATGGTAAACTGCAGGTATTCCCGCTGAAAGGATCGATTCAATTTCAGGTAACATTATATCATATTGGGTTGCAAAATTCAGAAGGGATTTTACATAATATATATATATATATATAGATATATATATATATATATATATATATATATATATATATATATATATATATAAATAAATGTAAGGTATTATAATACGTATAAGTATATATATGAAATGTATTATAATACGTATTAACACCTATATATATAGGTGTATATATATAAACATAATATATACTAATAACACATAACAAAATATATATATACATTTATAAAGAAAAATATATAATATAATAATATATATATGTATATATATTATTAAATAAATACATACAATAATAATAATAATACTTGAAAATATATATGTATCTATATATAAATAAATATATATATAAATAAAGTTTTGTAGAATAAGAATAGAAACTAAAATGACCGAATTTTATCTAGCATGTCATCATCTTATTTGGGCGAGGAAAACAATTTCATAATACCGCCGAAATAAGACGTTGGCTTGCGCAAGATCATACGTCAGAAGCGTATGTTTCTGGGATGAAGGTCTCATAGGTAACGCAACATGTACATTAGCGATGCGCTAGTGTACAATTTTCGATGTTTAATTTATAGTAAAATAAATACTTTAAACAATTAAACTACATTTTTAATACAACAAATATTTAAGACAAAAATTATAATGAATGTTTATGATAAAATTTAATTGTTTATACTAGTATTAAGGCTAAAAGTAAGCAAAGTAAACAATGTAATAAAAAAGCTGTAAAAACGAGGAGCAGAGAGAGGGATTGCGGATGATCATGGAAAAATCGGGTATATAAAGCCCCGATTTTTCCACAAAAATTCATTCAGTCAGTATTCAGTCATTCATTCAGTCAGCAGCATTCAGTCAAGCAGTCTCCCGTAAGTACTCTCTCTGTCACCGTGCACTATATACAAGTAAGAAATAAATTTCATTAATATTTAACAAATTATAAATCTAATATTTCTCTCTCTCCCTTTTCTTTCTATCTCCTTTTTCCGGGAAAGTGTCTGGTCCTCCTATATGGTAGGACTGAACATCCCCCTAGTTTATCAGCCATACATACTTAGTCAATAGGGAACTAGGTCGGTAGGCCGAGGCGGGTTCAGCTTCCCCTTCGAAAGAAGAGGAAATTGCATCCAAATAAAGCCTTGGACTTTGACCTATGTAAGACCAGCATAGGGTTTCATAATCTCCATTAAAATTTATACCTTATTGTTTGTCGCCATCAAGTGATCGACTAGGCATTCCCGAGCTAGTGGAGGCAACTCCAGGCTCAAAACTGCCTAAAACAATATGAATATATGTGTATTAAAATTAATACACGTATGTATTAAAAAATAAAGAGTAACGTATACGGAAGGGTAAAAATGCCCAGACGTTACATATATATATATATATATATATATATATATATATATATATATATATATATATATATATATATATATATATATATTTGGAACACTGCATTAGACAAATGACACAATCTTTATTCCAGTTTTTTTTTAAATTTTGTAATATAAATCGATAAAAACAATTCAAATTTGTTTTCAAATATTATATAATTTTTATTAATTTATTATTTTCCAAAATACGCTTATTTAGAATAAGTAATTTAAAAATAATTTAATACAATAAATAAAATAATATATTTTAGATAAATATCAAATAATGATTTAATTATTTTTTTAAATTACATAATTTTATATTAAGAATAGTCTATAGTGCCATTATGTTCCATATAATTAGAATTTTTATATTCTTTACCCGATAGAATCAAGTACGGTTCTGTCAAATTATTATTTTTTTTTTTATGTAATTTAACGTCGCTTTATTTATGCTTCCAATTATCGGTGCTAATTAGCGACGGAAGTCTACGATGTGTTTGTAAATAAAGCACATGTAAATAATTACAGCGGTGCCTATATCAATCGGCCGAGACCGGGATTTGAACTCGGATCACCGAGTTACTAGTCCTTTACTCTAGCGATCGAGCCATCGTAGGCCTCTCTGTCAAATTATAGATTACCATTCCAATTTTAGATTATAAATGCAGATTTATAAGATAAAATTGTAAAAAAAGAAAAATAATACAATAAAAATGTAAGTATAAATAAAAAAGTGCACGACAGTCCTGACAAATTCAAATTTATTTAAATAATACGCAAAACTATAAAAATTTAATAATTTTATTTACTACTTTCATATTATAGCATTGCAATAACAAAACTAATATTTTATACATAAAACCAATAAAATGAAAATATTGAATTTCTTTATATCTAAAAATTATACGTGTAAAGAATGTCAACTTGGTTTTCTATAAAATGACGAAGAAAAATTCCTTAGACTACATTCCTGGTACCTAAAAATAATTCCAAATTTAAGTGTAGTAAAAAGGAGTTATAATGGTTAATGTATTGCGCAAGAATAGATTAAAAGTAGAATTTCACAGGAATACTAAAAAATTAGAAACAAATCAAAGAATGACCAACAAAAGCTGAAAAAATACTTTCAAAACTTTCAGAACAGAATCGAAAATTAGCGTTATACACCACCTCGGAGGCATCTAATAATGTTGAGTAGGCTGAAATCTAGTCACTACGAACTAAAAATAATTGAACTATTATGGTTATAAAATAAACAAATCTTAGAATGAAAAATTTCAACATTGTTATAGTAAAATTAAGAAAAAGGTATAAACTAGGTCCTTTTATTTCTGTCTAGTAAATAATAATTTTATTTCAAATGCTAGTTTTAATTACTATACTGCAAGAAATTAATATTTATAGAATAATAATTTATTATGTTATTTGTTTAATAAAAAATAATTTAATAGAATACATAAACTAATAGCTTGAAAGAATTATAACATAATAAAGTCTATTGTGTATTTTATTTTATCATCCTAAAAATTAAGTATAATAATTAATTTTAAAATTGTCTACCTTAAACAGACAATTTTGTATATCTAAATTTTCGGAAAAAAAAATTAATTTGAAAATATTATTCGCTATTATCTTTATACTTATTTCAATATTCATAATTAAGAGATCACATTCTATTCATTAATGAAATAATTAATATCATTTAATTTTTTATCATTTTTTTTGTAACATTCCATAAACCAATGTTTCGTATAAAATTATGTAAATCATTGGTAAACAAGTTTTGATATAAACTCAATATGAAGTTACTATATATATATATATATATATATATATATATATATATATATATATATATATATATATATATATCGTTTGCGACCACCACGGCCCTTGACATTTTTGAGTAAGTAATTTGGTTAGAAATTAGGAGTATGGAGATTATATGTTAATGTGTGTATAGATACGCATACATATATGAGTGTTTCAATCAAACTCTGGATGTCAAGCTGATGTTTCTTTATTACTGCTCGTCTCCTAGTATCCTTATCTTCTACACTTAAATATACTATAAATATATATATATATATATATATATATATATATATAATAAACTTCTTGTGACAAATGATCAACTACTCCGCTACTTATTTCATAAGAATATTATAAAATATAAATTTTGTATGGATCATTTATAATTTACATATTTAACTTGGGTTACTACGGCCCTGATTAATACTAGAACAATCGATAAAACAGAACAGGATTTTTCGTACATTTCGAGTTCCGTAAACTTCCACATTATATTAAAAATCAGGCGCTTCAATCGATTTTAACTTCCCTCAGAGGTATGGAGCACTCTTAAATAATATATAAATTTGTTATAATATGTAAAACATACCAAAAGTGGGACGATGAATATAATTGTTTGATGGAAGAAGGAAAGACTATCAAAATACATCGAACGCTTGTGCATAACCTCATATTATTAAACTAAATCGTCTTACTATACTATATATTATCTTACTATACTATATACATGCTTAACTTTTACTACAGCTTGGACGGTCTTAGTGCTGAAATTTTTGCCGTGTATTTACTATTACTATATATATAGAAAAAAGTATTTCTGAATATTTTCTATAGTCGCGCACGGAATTTTATATTAAAAACTGCTTTTTAACCAAAAATACCTGAGGCAAACGATTTCTTAGGTCATAAATAGTAGATATGCTTTGGAAAATTATAGATAAAGAAGTGATAAATCATTTTATTCATTGATTGAAAATTCGAAATCTCAATTTACAAGTAAATAGTGTATCGGCCGCGCCATGCCGGTGGTTCTCAAACTCGCCTTCGTGGTGCTACTACGCCACATGATACATAGAATGTTATGAAAATGAAATAAGTATAGGGAAATTCTATTCGAATCTAGAGAGTTATTACGTATCGGAAGATATCAAATCAGTGGTATTACTCACTATAATTTACCTGGAATATGTCTAATATATTTCTACACGCGTATATATATATATATATATATATATATATATATATATATATATATATATATATATATATATATATATATGTCGTTACAAAATTTTAAATATTTACATAGATCTACCGTGCGTGATAAAATGTTATCTTCATTCACTATTCTTACTATTTACTGACTCAATTTAACTCTCGAAATTTATTAAATTCTTAACATCAAAACCTGCTGTCAAAATTACTTAAATTACTTGATTTTAATAATGTTTTTTGTTAACAGAAAAAACAGAAAAAATATATTGGGATCTAATTTTAATTTTTTTTATTGCTTAAATGTGAATATGTATTTATTGTTTATTTTATCTTATTCCCAGCGAAAGTTCGTAGTTACGAAATTTAATTCTTTCAAGAATTAAATAATTCACTCTATAAATCCTAGCCTTGAAAGGGTGGAGGTCCCGTAAACACTGCATTCGACACTATTTTTCATAATGGTTGATATTCGAATTTTTGTATTGAATTTAATGTATTATATTCATCATAATAAAATTTTTTACAATTACAAAAAAAGATAATGAGCTTTATATATTTGATTATGTTTATAATAATATAATAATAATAAATATTTATAAATTTTATGCCTCCATTATATTATTTAGCTTTTTCATTAGTATAAAGCACATATAATTTTTTATTAGATTTGAGAATTCTCTCTGTAGTTGCTATTTTTTCTCGATTGTTATATGAGAGAATCGATATGTACCTTGCATTATGAATAATAAGTTATAAGAAGAATTGAAGTTAAATTATAGACTATATAAATCAATGATTCCAATTATCTCAATGTTAATTATTTTTCCAATAAATAGTTCATTAGACTTCATTGCTAATAAAATAGTCGCATCTAAAAAAACTTTCACTTTCCTTGTCTATATGGGAAATATTTAGTTAATTAAATATGTAAAATAAGAAGACGAGAAAAATTTTTATTGAACAGTTTTTAAGATAATCTGAATACTTATTGATAAAATGGTATTAATAAAAATTTGTGGAAGTCAATAGTTATGAATGAGTAAAATTTCATTAAAGCAATTTAGTATTAGTCTACACTGAAAGAACCTTGGATTAAACAAATAACAATGAGTTATAAATGAAAAAAATGGGTGTGATGCGGGAAGCACGACAGAAGTTAATACTTCTTAGGCGAATTCAAAAGCATGTGTTCTCTCTTCTCTCTCTCTCTCTCTTTCTCTCTCTCTCTCTCTCTCTCTCTCTCTCTCTCTCTCTCTCTCTCTCTATCTATCTATCTATCTATCTATCTCTCTCTCTCTAAACATAGTATTATATAGGAGGGATTAGAGGATTCTCTTTTCTTAATCCTAGAATTTTATCTGCAACAATATTTTTAAAGAACTCACGCCAATACACAATACGGAGTAATATATATATATATATATATATATATAATTCTCTTTCGTAAAAGTTAAAAAATAGTTATTATGTATCAATCATTGATTTAGTGTAATATAATAAATATATTTTTTATATTCAAATAAACCTGTTCGTTGGTTTCAAAAATCTATCAGGTATGTGAATAAGTCTTTCCCGTTTTTTTTCAAATTTTGAGCCTTTATTGTGAAAAAATGGTTACAAATGAATTATTGAAAGTATTGGCCATCGCTAGTTACAACTTTTTTCCCATCTTTCTGGCAACATACGAATCCCGTTGCGAAAAAATTCGACCGGTTTGGTCTCTATCCAGTCATCCACCCATTTTTTGGCTTCCTCGTAGGAATGGAAGTGCTGGTCAGCCAGGCCATGCGTCATCGATATGAAGAGATGGTAATCAGACGGAGCAACGTCTGGACTATACGGCGGGTGGGGTAGGACTTCCCATTTGAGCGTTTCTAAGTATGTTTTCACCGGCGGTGCAACATGTGGGCGAGCATTGTCATGTTGCAAAATAACTTTGTCGTGCCTGTCGGAGTATTGTGGCCGTTTTTCTCGCAGTGCGCGGCTCAAACGCATCAATTGTCGTCGATAGACCTCGCCTGTGATCCTTTCATTCGGTTTCAGAAGCTCATAGTAAACCACACCTAGCTGGTCCCACCATATACAGAGCATGAGCTTGGCGCCATGAATATTTGGGTTGGCCGTCGATGATGATGCATGGCCGGGTAGCCCCCATGATTTTCTTCGCTTCGGATTATCGTAACCTATCCACTTTTTATCGCCAGTCACGATACGATGCAGAAAACCCTTTCTTTTATGTCGCTGAAGCAGCTGTTCGCAAGTGAAAAAACGCCGTTCGACGTCTTTCAGCTTCAGTTCGTACGGCACCCAATTTCCTTGCTTTTGGATCATTCCCATGGCTTTCAAACGCTTGGAAATGGTTGTTCGGTCAACTCCCAATGCTTCAGCAAGTTCTTCTTGCGTTTGACAAGAATCTTCATCATGCAAAGTCGCCAATTCTCGATCTTCAAAGATTTGCGGCCGCCCGGAACGCTCCTTGTCTTCCACGTCGAAATCACCGCTTTTGAAGCGTCGAAACCATCCGCGAACACTTGAATCATCGACACAACCTTCTCCATAAACCTCCTGAAGCAATCGATGCGTCTCGGCAGCAGATTTCTTCAAATTGAACCAATAAAGTGAAACTTCCCGCAAATGACGTCGACTCGGCTCAAATTTCGACATTTTCACGATATCAAAAATTTATGATGCGAAAAAATTTTAACTAATCTGTTAGTATGGAATTGTTGACATATGAATAAGCTTTGATTATGACATATGTAACCATTGAATACTCGCACAGTATTGGTGGCGCCATCTCTTACAAAAAACGGGAAAGACTTATTCACACTCCTAATAGTTTACTTAAAATTATAAAATATTCATTCATTTGAAATATAATTTTGTTTCAAATAAATACACTTTTACTAAAATTGATTTATCTAAATTTATAATTTCTTTTTCAGTATGGTAGTACAATATAAATTATATTCTTTAGCAAATTGCATGATATTATGATGCAAATAGTAATTAAATAAAAGTCATTATATAAAATGTAATAACTGTCTGAGACCTACGATGGCTCGATCGCTAGAGCGAAGGACTAGTAACTTGGTGATCTGAGTTCGAATCCCAGTCTCAGTCGACTGACACAGGCACCGCTGTAATAATTTACATGTGCTTTGTTTACAAAACACATCGTAGACCTCCGTCGCTGATTAGCACCGGTCTTTGAAAGCATAAATAGAGCGACGTTAAATAACAAAAAAAAAAAATTATATTATAACTCCGTAGTTCATTAGAAGTAACAAAACTTCTAATGATAAAAATTATAATATCCTATAAGCTTGAAATTAATTTTTCTAAATAGTGTGTACGTGAGCCAATAATTTTTTTAATAAAAGTGATCATAATAAATCATCTTTAATTGTATATTAGATTCATAAAAACTGGCACTGTAAAACTAAGTAAGAATTACATATTGGTTCATAAGTTACAATGTTAAAATACAATTTACAGTTACAATTTTTTTTTCCAATTAAAATTATCATTAAAAATTCCAGTTTGAAAAAATTGCGCTTAAAAAATAAAAATTGGTTTAAAAATCGATGTCACATTATAATAAGTTACAGAATATATTAAAAATAATTTTCTACTACATTTTGTTCAGGTTAAATACCATTCAAATGTAAAATATTATTCAAATAATACCAATGTTACCCATTTTAATAATAGTTATTTATTGTAATTTTGGGCTAAATTAAACTTTTTCAATTCGTTGTCTATCTCGAGAAGGTTTCGTAGAATAATTTTTCCAAATTATTTTCCATTATTTATTAATAATTTTTTATAATATTCATAATTTTTTATAATATTGATCTACTGCTTACTGCCTGAAGGTTTTTATTTTTAGGCTTTTATATATTATATATGTTATACTTATGTGAAGTTATAATCCGACCTATATACTAACCAAGATAATGTTTTACCACTTACAGAAGTGGCAAATCACCAGACATGCCGTATGTACGAAAGTTGTGTATTAAAGTATGTATTAAATTATGTATTCAGTTATGTATTAAAAATATGTATTAAAGTTATGAACTCAGCATGATTTTTAATTAAAAAAATTAATTTTATTTTTTAAAATTTCAGAAAAATCAAATGATATTATTTATTTTATAAATAAATAGAATAGAATTTCTAATTAACAACCAATAATTGAAGCCAGTATAAGACATCAAAGAATAGTAATTTTTAATTAATTGCTTTATGCAACATTTTAGATATTAGAAAATAAAAGAAAAACATTTCCAAAACTAATTTATCACGTCTCAATTTTAAGATGACAAAATTGAATGAAAAACAGACTTTATTATTACTTTGTAATTTTTTAAAGTTGTTAGTTTCCGTATCTTATGATTTTTTTATTAAATAAACAACATAACGTCATGATATTATATAAATATTAATTATTAAATAAATTATTTATTTACTAAGCAGAAAAAAGGTTCAAAAAACCTAGTTACTACCTAGTTTTTAAACCTAGTTTTCCCTTTTGCTTAATTTTATTGATAACGTTCACATTTTGCATTCTAAGATTTATCTTTTTTCTAGCCATGATAATTGATTCTATTTGTACTACCTAGTAAGTAGTTTCCAATCCATTAAAAATTGTTAAATTTCTACCAGGGCTTATTCCACTATGTTGAAAAATTCTTTATTGATGTTTTATGTAATGCTTACCACGAATATTATGGTAAAAATTGAAGGAAATGCCATTTTTATCGTGAAAACCATAAGAGCTCTGTAAAAATCTCATTTTTCTAAGTTATCTTGTAAAATACGAAAAATTTTAAAAAGGATTATTAACAAAAGTTATAGCTCTCATCAAAATACTTATTTTTTATTCCATGCGTTTTTCTTTACCAACAGAAGTTCTTGAAAAAAATATATTGAAATCAACAGAGGATATAGAATAGCTAATAGGAATATTACGGTTAAGCTCATTTTTGTTAAGAAAAAACGTTTATAAAGAAAAAATATATAGACTGTTGATTATTTGAACCTTCTATAAATAATAAAGCAAAAAATACTTGAAACTAAATGTTGGACTGTATCGTAAAAGGATGTAAGCATGTGTCCACTAGGTCTTATTACGATCTGCGTCTTTGCTGCCCTGCGCGGCAAATGATTTATGAGCTTATTGTTTAGATGCCTGACGTTGTTTATAGGTTTTAAGCTTCTGACAAAGGCTTGCAGAGTTTTCAATTTCGAGTACTATAGTTAGTCTTGCGTTGTCCTTTCGTTTGAATAGACGTCTTTTCTTTCCTCGTTTAAAATAAAGTTCATGTTAAAAGATTATTTCGTGTATCTTTATTTTAACATTCCACCTACTATATTTAATATGGAGTGGAAAAAGTCTGAACACATTGCAAAAGGTGTAGTAGTGTAATATCTTTAATATTCTTTTCTCGGTTTTGTAAAAACCAATAATACAGCAAAAACAGTTTTGCAGTCTTGATATGGTTTTCTAATATGGCAGAGATAATCACCTTATAAAGGATCGCAGATTCTATACGAAAAATTAACAGCAATATTCAGAAGGTAATAAAACTTGACAGTTGCACTTAAATCAGGTATCCTGAATATTACCAGCAAGGAAGGATTAAAGGTGTTCTGGAGGACGTGTTATGTTGTTCGGAGGTGCCGCAAAATTTACTGTCAGCAAGATGCAGAAAACACAGATGAGTATTCACTTCAATCCAAATGGGGTTGAAGTTACTAAAAATGATAAAATAATCTTTGTCGGTAAACCCATAAATAATTTGATTCCTATAGAATTCATTATTAATAAATTATATAATAAAAAGTCTCTAATGCGATAAACAGTAATTATAGTTGATAGCATCAAAGACTTGGACATATCGGCAAATCGAAAATTATTGAAATGAAAAATAATAAGATGGTCGATGGTATTAAATTAATTAATAATATTCTACTAAATGATTATATTTGTGAAGCTTATATTTTTGGCAAACAAGCAAGATTACCTTTTCAGAAAAGAAAAAATAAAAATCATATAAAAAGACTACTTTTTATTATTCATTCAGACGTTTGCGGACCAATCACTCCTTCGACAATAGATGGTAAAAATTATTTTGTATTGTTTGTAGATGAATTTACGCACTATTGCGTTACATATTTAATAGCATTCAAGTCAGGTGTATTTTCTGTTTTCAAAGACTTTATAAGAAAAATAGTCAAACTCATTTTAATTTAAAAATAGTAAATTTATATTGTGATATAGGTAGAAAGTATTTATTGAATGAAATAAAGGACTATTGCAAAGATAATAGAATCAGCTATCATTTAACAGTTCCTCATACTTCATCATTAAATGGCATTTCAGTAAGAATGATTAGAACAATTATTGAAAAAGCACGTACCTTGATAAGTGCGGCTAAACTGAACAAAATATTTTGGGGTGAAGCAGTTTTAACTACTACGTATTTAATAAGTCGAACCCCTGCTAATGCTTTAAAACAGTATAAAACACCATATGAGTTATGGCATGATAAAAAGCCTCAAGTAAAATATTTAAATGTTTTCGGTAGTACAATATATGTGCATAATAAAATAAGAAAAACAAAATTTAAAATTAAAAAGATAAATATTGAAAAGGTATTTTAGATGGTTATGATTTAAAAAGATATAAAATATGGGATGTAGAATCAGAAAAATTTATTGTAGCAAGGGATGTGATAGCTGATGAAATAAATTTTTTCAATTCGAGACCAGAAATGAGGCTTGAAGGAACTGTAATCAAAAATTCCAAGAAAACTAATGAACGTGATGTTCGTAACAAATCAGTAGAGCTTCAGAAATCTGATAATGGAAAATCAGAAAAATTTCTGGAAGGATTTGTCATAGAAAATTCCAAAAAAAAACTGATGAACGTGATGTTCGTAACAAATCAGTAGACTCAGAATCTGATAATGGAAAATCAGAAAAATTCCTGGAAGGAATTGTCATAGAAAATTTCAAGAAAACTGATGAACGTGATTTTCGTAACAAATCAGTAGAGCCTCAGTAATCTGATAATGAAAAATCAGAAAAATTTCTGGAAGACCAATCTGAGAAAAAATGAATCAGATGAACCAGATTCGAAAATAGACAGAAATTCAAATGAAAATTTGAACAAGTCTAAGAAATCTATAATAGAAATAGATAATTGATATCAGTCAGAATTTCAAAAATGATAAATATAGTACACAGAAAATAGTAACAAATATAAGAAGGAGTAATGGAGTAAAAAATAAAATAATAGTTTATTATGAAGAAATAAATTACGTTTTGTGTGTACAATCAGTAAATTGTGAAATTCCCAATAATTTCAATGATATTCAAAATAATATCCACAAAGAAAAATGGGAACAAGCAATTAAAGATGAATTAAATTCATATTATTTTAATAAAACTTGGATACTAGTATCAAAGCCACAAAACAAAAATATTATAGATTGTAAATGAGTATTCGCTTTTAGAAATGATGAACATGGAAATCCATCAAAATTTAAAGCGCGTCTTGTTACTTGTGGTTTCAATCAAAAATATTTAATTGATTATAATGAGACTTTTGCTCCTGTAGCAAGAATTACAAGCTTTAGATTATAGCGTTTGCAAATCAATATAATTTACTTATTCGCTATATGGATTCAATACATGAAAATTCCTAAAGGAATGAAATACAAAACAAATCAAGTTTGTAAATACAGCTATATATGGATTGAAACAAGCAGCAAGTGTTGGTTTGAAACTTTTAATAAAACATTAGTAGAAAATGGTTTTAAAAATTCATTAGTTGATCGTTGCATATATATTTAAATAAAGGAGAAATATCTAAGAATATATATGTTGTACTCGACGTAGATGACTTAGTAATCGTCACAGCCGATATTCACACAATGAATAATTTTAAAAACTATTTAATGAATAAATTCAGAATGACAGATTTAAAATAAATTAAACTATTTCATGGAATAACAATTATAATATGATGTAATTATGATGTATATAATGAAATAATTAAATAATGATGTACTTATTCTTAATTAGAGTTCATATATAAAAACGATTTGAAATAAATTTAACACGAGTGATTGTGATGCTGTAAGCACACCACTTAAAAATAATATAAATTATATTGATTTAATTTCAGACAACAAATAGCCTTGCAAAATCTTATCGGATGCTTAATGTATGTAATGGTTTGTACGCGTTCAGATTTGAGTACAGCAATAAATTTTCGAAGTAGATATTCAAATAAAAATAATACAGAACTATGGAAATGCCTAAAAAGAGTTTGATGATATTTGAAAGATTCGATGAATTTAAAATTAACTTATACAAAAGGCAACAGTGAAAATATTTTAAGCGGTTATCTTAATTCTTATTAGGGTGGTCATGAAGGTACTGATAGAAAAAGTACTACAGGCTACTTACTTAAGTTATATGAAAAATGCACGATTTGCTGGAATACTAAAAGATAAGCATCTGTAGCAGCTTCTTCAACAGAAACAGAATATATGGCTTTACTTGAAGGTGTTAAAGAAGCATTATGGCTAAAGTCTTTAATAAATAGTGTAGAAATTAAAATCATGAAACCGATTGTCATTTATGAAGACAATAACGGTTGCATAAGTATAGCGAATAACCCAAGTAATCATAAGTGATCAAAAAAATTAAATATCATTTCTCGAGAGAGAGCAAATAAAGGAAAATGCAATAATATTAAAACATATTTCCACAGCGGAGCAGATTGCTGATGTACTAACAAAGCCATTGCCAACTGGGAAATTCCTTGAACTCAGAAAGGGAATGGGCATGGAGAAATAATAAAATATAATTCATATTGTTTTCATAAATATATTTTATATTAGTAATAGAAACGGTTTGAATAGGTTTTGCTGGATTTCCCTATTCCTTGCAACAAATGTTGGACCGTGTGTAATTTCTCAGAAAAAACGAGGAAAAAATATAGACTGAAAAGAACTATCGTATATCTAATATTAAGTTTTATTTTATTATATATTTTATATAATTTTATTATATATAATTGTATTTATTTAAGAAATTTTTGAGGGGGCGTATTAGATTATTTTAGCCTTCTATAAATAATAAAGCAAAAAATACTTGTAACTAAATATTGGACGGTATCGTAAAAGGATGTAAGCATGTGTCCACTGGGTCTTGTTACGATCTGCGTCTTTGCTGCCCTGCGCAGCAAATGATTTATGAGTTTATTGTTTAGATGCCTGATGTTGTTTATAGGTTTTAAGCTTCTCACAAAGCCTTGCAAAGTTTTCAATTTCGAGTATTACAGTTAGTCTTGCGTTGTCCTTTCGTTTGAACAGACGTCTTTTCTTTCCTCGTTTGAAATAAAGTTCATGTTAAAAGATTATTTCGTGTATCTTTATTTTAACATTCCACCTAATATATTTAATAAAAATTCAATATAGATTAAAGAATATGTATTTTGATAAGATGTTAAACTTTTATTTTAAATATTTGTTGAAATTTTTTGTATTTTACGAGAAAGTTAAAAATAGGATTTTTTACTGGTTTTTAACGTGATTTATTATGAAAATGGAAGTATCCCAAATTTGAAACTGTATCCGTTATCCCCAATCATATCTGTAATAAGAAGCCTAAAAAATATATATGTAAAAATTTTTATCAAAATCGGGTTAGTCGACTAATTCGAAATTTGGCAGCTCTCTGCTGTAAGAGATATTGTCAACTTCTGATGTTTGCCAGTTTTCATTAAAGTTGCTGCAAATTTAAAAACGTTGAGTTTTCTGCTAGCTGCTACTAGGATATATTCACCTAGTTATTATACCTGTGGCAAAATATTACTTTTTGTTTACTAAACTATTATATAGTAAAGATTTCTGTTTAACAGAATCTTTAATCTATTAAATAACTTTAATCCTCGCTATATAATATGTATGTAGAGAGAGCGAGAGAGAGAGAGAGAGAGAGAGAGAGAGAGAGCGTGAGAGGTACATAATATATAGCATAGTAATCCATTAAAGGATTTTTGCTATATGCGCTCTAAGTAGATCTATAGTGCTAGTTCAAACGAAGCGTTTAATTTACTAAGCATATATATATATATATATATATATATATATATATATATATATATATATATATATATAATACTTATGAGAGGTTGATACCGAGATAGAGCCAGTGAGTGAGAAAGAGGGAGGGGGCGAGTGGAGGTTAGAGGGCAAGCGAGAGATAGAGAGATATAACGACAGTGCAAAGGAGTGGGGGTACAGACAAATACATTGCTTTTGTTGCACTCACTACTTCCGTTACGCTCTCAGATAGCCGGCTCGAAAATTTCTCGGTTTGTCCATCATCTGAATCGAATGGAGCGGAGTGTGCCGTAAGAAGTATTAACTTCAAAAAGAAGCATGGAAAGAAAATATTCCAGAGTTCACCTCAAAATCCAAGTCTCCGGTACGAGCTGCTCCTACAAATCTGCTAAATGCGAAACGAAGCTCGCACACCAAGTAGTAAGGAGCTAGTATGTGCCTAGTAGCTGTTGTAGCAGCTCGGGGGCAGCCCTCGACAACGCCTATGAAACTCGGGTAAGTTCCCGAGTTGCTCCCATGTACTGTACGCGTCTTCACAACCAGAATAGAGCTACAGCATCTCTGAACAAGGCTCCAGGAGACGATAGGGAAAAGTGCACAACGGCGACGAGCGACGTCAGCCTCGGCCCTTCACCGCCGAAGCCTGGCCATGTACCCTCAATGTTCTCGCATGCTCGCCCGGCAGTTGTAATAGTGGCGGCTTACCTTCCCGTAACTCGTGAGCGAAAAATGTTGTGGTCGTGGCGTTAACTCTCCGGAGATGGGGCGCGCAAAGACAGACATACACGGACAAAATGGACTGCACTAGTGGAAGCACGACGGCCTCAGATATCCAATACGTTAAATGGATGGGTAGACGAGTTGCACAGGACCAGAAATGGAACCGTTGTAAAAGAACATATCGTTCTCGCGTGCTCATTCAGTGTACACTAAACCGAGCCGAGAACATTTCGACCCCGTGCTAGGTGGTTCGGCTGACAGTCGTGACAGTATCGGCAATACTCGGCACTTTCCGACGGTTGAGGTCAGTCGCGACGTCAATGAGATCCAAAGCGCAAGGGGACGACAACCCGGCTAATGCGTGGCGCACGCGCAACATGAGACCAGGCGGCAAGGGAGAGCTACCGCTCCTATCGTCACCATAGCCCCGGCCTGCTCACGCTCTTTATCGCTAATTCGTGCCATCGTAGTATACTTGCTCTCCGAATGCCAGGGGTTGCTCCGCAAACGTTGAAGCGGACTTCAGAAATAT
This sequence comes from Sycobia sp. Sy_11, assembly GCA_018907035.1. Lineage (NCBI taxonomy): Eukaryota > Metazoa > Arthropoda > Insecta > Hymenoptera > Epichrysomallidae > Sycobia > Sycobia sp. Sy_11. Next base: position 337,082 of record JACCIC010000135.1, on the reverse strand, counting down.
GCACGTAGATGTTTTATTATCGATAATTGATTTATTCACGTTGCCTTATTTTGATTTAAAGGAAATTCTGACATAAGTTTCGTAAATTTTCGTATACGTTGGTATTACAGAGACCGAATTACTACCCTAACTCCTAATAGAGCTTTTCATTCTCACTTTTACATTCTATTTGAAATTGTTCGTAGTTTCCTTTTACACGTGCTGAGGTGCAAAAATCGGTACAAAGTCTACGTATTTATACTTTAGCATTAGGAAACTTATCATTTCCTATGCCAACAGTTGGGGAGAGTGCTCCATAATCAAAATCCGATTTTTTACGCATGTGTTACGAACGCAAAAGACAACATTTCCTCTTAAAAGAGAAACAGGATTTATGACTTTGTCTCCACCTTGAGCAAACGCATCAAGCATGTTATATTTGCATAGGATCAGACTGACCTTTTTTTCCTACAATTTCTGAAGCATCTAAGGTAGTCAATATTATTACAAGAAATTTAGTTTAATTTTTCTTTAATGTTTTGTATAAACATAATTTTTTTAAAAAATTCATTCTATGAAAAAAAATTTATAAAAATTTAATTTTATAATCACTTACTTTTTATATATTGCATTATAATTACAAAATAAAAATTTTTATTTTTGTTTCCAAATTCAAAAATAGAAAAATTTTAAATCAAACAATTTTAGTATCCTGAAATTTATAATTTCTTAATTATTTAGGATGAAAAGTAAGCCAATTGTAAATATGCTAATTAGCAATATTCCGTTTAGCTATAGAAATTCTGTTGAATTGCAATCAACAATATCTAAGGAATAATATACTTGCAAGCACAGGTTCTAGGAGAAATAAACTAATATTCTTTCTTCGAAGCTTACGCTTAAAATATGGATATTCACTTTAAAAAAATATTTTAACTAATTTAATTATAACTGAAATACTAATTTCATAAAAGATAATAACATATTTCGTTAATGGGAAAGCATTGTACTGTGGTTCCAAACTATGAAAAATGGTTTAAACATCAAGTTCAACTGAATTTACAAGATATAAAAATTTAAAAACATGTCAAACTGAAAACTTAAACGAGATTTCTGGAAATTACAGTAGGCTGCTAAATACAAAAACCAATAAAATGTTTTGTTTGGGTTATTTCACAAGAGTGCCAAACAAGAGTACCATCTTGTACCAAAATAAGTCAAATATATGTTTTAAAAATCTTATACTTCACTGAAGAAATGAGATGTCCCAAAATCAAAATTTCGCTTCTTATGTATTTTGACCCGTAGAATACGAATCCTGTGGTCTTTTTCAAAAATCAGGGTAGTGCATTGTTTAAATGACAATTAATTGAATAAATCGAAAAGAATAAAATTTGATACCGAAATTTTTTGTGAACATAAACAATAGTTATTTAGCAATAAACATTTAATCCTTTTTATGCCATTTTTTGATGCTTATCGAATTATAAAATTAATAAAATATAAACAAATAAATATAGAAATGTTAAATAGTACAAAGATAATATTAATGAATAGAATTATTTTTATACAATTAATAACAATATAAATAATATATATATGTAAACTTTTTAATATATTCCAGAATTGCTACTTTTGTCGGAACATTATTAAGCAAATCTTCAAGAATATCAATAAAGTCTCCACATGATTCATTTGACATTATTTTAGTTTAAGCCAATATGTCATTTCGGATAAAGATATTTCATCCTTATTTAATTACTTTGTTATTGTATTTACTTTTAAAATAAACGAAAAGTAATAAAGCTTCCTAAGACTGCAAATAATATGGTATTTTAATTACTTAATTCAATTATTGCCGCAGAATTTTGTACGTAAAAGAAAGTGAAAAATATATTTAAACTATATTAATATAATAAAATGTGATAAATACAAAAGATTCTGGATCAATAAGATCGGTAAAATGTAAAGAAAAATTCTATAAATTTTAAATTTTTATATTCTTTATAAGATATTTATATATATATATTATATTATATTTATATATATATATATATATATATATATATATATATATATATATATTATAATATCTGTATGTGTACGTATATATATATATAACTGTAAATAACTTTGTTAACAAAAATATAAATAAACATAATTTCTAGTTTGTCTATTTATCTATTTGAACAGATAATATAATACTTTTTTGAAGGATTAATAACAAAATAAATGGTGATGCAACATTTTTTTTTTAAAAATCAAAAGGAATTATATTTTTAAATAATTTCTCAAAAACGTGGTTTTGATCTTTTTATAACTTTTGTTCAATACAGTGAAAAATGATAGGAAAAGTCATAGCCCGATTTTTTAAAGTAACGCTTAATGAAAAATCAATACTGATGGAATAAAAATAGCGAATTTAACCGTCCTTTTGAAGAAAAATAGGTACAGCTGCTGTATTCAACTGATGATGAATAATTGAACTTCAAAATAAGCATTTTTAAGTGTTAATAAAGCGTTGACATAAAAAGTTATTTTGTTGCATACTTGTTTAAATGTATTCAAAGCTAAATAAAATATAATACAATAAGTCTTCTGTACTTTTATCATATAAATAAAGCTATTAAACATAAAAGATTATGTTCGGTTCAGAATTTTTACGAAATTCCTATTCTATTTTTTATATAATAAGTAAAAATCCATATATTTACAATTTTATCAACAAAAATATCATTGTATAAAAAATTTAGAAAATAAAATAGTAAAAAGTTTGAAAAACGTCATTATTTTTGTAATTATTCTGTAATTACATTTTTTAATTGCTAGTTCTTCTTAATCATGTAAAATTTATTTCTACTTTTCCTCTCATTATTATGTTCTCGTGTATTTCCAAATATTTTAACGAGTAAAAGAAATTTCAGAGTTTCAAATCGATGCTCATAACAATCATTATCCTGGTCAAACCAATTAAAAAATTTTTGTCGCGTAATGGTTTCAATAAGCTCACTTAAATAAGTTAATAAATGTTCTTCATGCCAAATATTTACATGATATTTCTCTAATCCTTCTAATTGACAGTTAATTATACTTGAAAACATTTCTGTTGGTCTACACAAATGCATAAAATACTGTGAGTGTCAGAATCAGAAAAAGAATTATAATTTCTATAATGAATATATTTTTCATTACTACTCGCATGCTCTTTTTTATGTTTAATAAAATTCTTCTGGCATTCTGAACAAGCACTGTTTTTTTAACCTTTAGACTGCCGGCATGGCTCATATATGGGACAGTAATAAAATAATAGCTTTAATAATGGATATAGATATTTTGATGCATTTTCCTCAATTAGTCGGCTCTCTGATCTCTAAAGTATACATCTGAAACTTTTTTCAGATCGAGGTATTCAAACAACCCTTAGCGCAGCGGTAAAATATTTAAAAACTCATTATTGAACTTGTCATCGTTATTGAACTTTTTAATGAAATTTTGTTAGTAAATAACTTGTAAAATTTGTGAAATATGTCCTAAATTTTTCCGGGATCAATTGAGATGCCAAAACTACCCCTAGCGAGGGGTAGAAATTCCCAATATTTCGTTATTGTTTGGGTATTCACTTTTTACACGTTTTTTTCCATAAACACGCTGAAAGATGCGTAAAATATGCCCTAGATTTTTCCGCATTTGATTGAAATGCTGAAACTACCCCTCTACTACTAACAAGGGGGCGAAATTTTCAGAAATTCGTTATTAGGTGACTTTATACATAATTTTTTTCGGAAATACGCTGTAAAATCTATAAAATGTATCCTGAAATTAGGTGAAGTATACTTTTTAGTATGCTCGCACTTCATGCTTCATCCGCTAGAGGGATCCCTAAAACTCTATCCGCAAGCAATTTGCGTTTCAAAAGGTATAAGAGAAAGTCATCATTTTACTAAATGATACTTTTATCATAAAATATTTTGAGGTAGGCAGAAGAAAATACTAAAATGGCTGATTCTGATCCATGGAGTAGTGATAAATCTGAACCAGATGAAGCTAACGACGATAATTTTGATGTTTCGGATGTAGATTTGGAGGATCCTGAGTTTACATCACTACGGGAAATTATTTATGATATTGATTTTTATCCATCAATAAAAGATTTTACTGGTGTAGCAGGTATAAATGAAAATGTTGATTTGGAAGGCAATGAACCAATAAATTATTTTGAAAATTTCATCGATTTGAATATCCTCAAAACGATTGTGAAGGAAACAAATCTTTTTCAATCTCAAAATCTAGAAAATCCAAATCGGTCTAAAATGAAAGCCTGGATAGATCTGACGATTGAAGAGTTTAAAAAATTTTTGGGTCTTTCAATTCTAATGCGACATGTTCGAAAAGGTCAACCAAATGATTATTGGAGCACTGATACTCTGCTTTATACTCCAGTTTTCAATCAAACAATGTCTCGTAATAGATATCAGCAGATATTACGATTTTTACATTTTTAAAATAATTTAGCAGTAGTAAATCACTGTCTAAAAAAAATCAAACCTGTTGCAGATTATCTGAAAGATACGTTTAGAAAAAGTTCGAATCCTGGAAAAAATTTGTGCATTGATGAGAGTTTGATGCTGTGGAAAGGAAGACTCAAATTCAAACAATATTTACTGATGAAAAGGCACCGTTTCGGTATAAAACTGTTTGAACTAGTTGACTGTCAATCTGGATATATCATAGATTTTGTTATTTATACTGGAGCAGATACGGATTATGATAAGTTTGGCTTGGGCATAACAGGAGATATTGTTGCTCATTTTGCGCAACCCTTCTTTTTTAAAGGTCACATTATGTGGATAGATAATTGGTATTCATCTCCTCAGTTAGCTGAATTTTTGCACGGTCGTGATACAGGAGTATGCGGTACAGTAAGGTCAAATAGAAAAGGAATGCCTGTTCTAAACGAAAAGTTAGAAAAAAATGAAGTACAAGTTGCCCATACTGAGACCTGGCTTGCGATAAACTGGAAAGATAAAAAGGATGTTCACATAATCACAAGTATCCATGAGCTTGAATTTGCTTCAATAGGTAAAAGACATTATCTTACAGGGGATGAAAAAATCAAACCAACTTGTTTCATTGACTACAATAAACATATGTGTGGCATAGATCTTATCGATAAGCAATTGACTTTGACTGAAACAGTGAGAAAATCTATGAAATGGTATAAAAAATTATTTTTACATTTGATCGATTTAGCTTTATGCAACGCTCATGTTCTCTATAAAATAAAAATGGTAAAATATCATTTCCGACTTTTCGTATACGAGTTATAAGAGCATTACTGAATCTTGATATATATGAAGAAGTCCGAAATGTTGCAACTCCTTCTCTATTAGTAGGTCGGCATTTTCCAAAAAAATCGATAAAAGAAGACGCCATTTATGTTCTCTGAAACAAAGCAGATTTCAGAGTTTTTTTATATGTCCAACTTATAATGTTGCTCTTTGTATTGAATCTTGTTTTGAAGAATTTCATGTGAAAGAAATATTATAGACTAAAATTATATAAAAGTAAAAATAAAAATAAAAAAAAAAACATATAAAAAAAATTTTAAAATAAAAAAAATGGAGCTACATCACTTTCTACGTCCACGCCGTTAGATCTGGGTCTAGCAGAAGGAAAGTGCTTTAGATATGTAAAATATGGATATTGCTAATAAATTTCTTTATTAGCAATTTTAATAAATTTGTCGAATATTTCAGTCTTCGAGAACGCTCGCTAAAAAAAATCACCCCCTCGCAAGGGATAGTTTTGGCACCTCTATCGGTTGGGACAAATTTCAGGGTATGCTTTACACATGTTACAGTGTGTTTATGAGAAAATATCGTAGAAAAAATCCAAACCAGCCTACTAATGAATTTTCGAAATTTTCACCCCCTCACTAGGGGTAGTTGGGATGCTTACGGTTTTATTGATAAAAGGAGTATTTTTGGGGTCTTATTACATTGTAATATCAAGAAAATTCTATTAAAAATGAATATATAGTAATTTAAAATTTTTTTAAATTTTTAACATTCATCTGACCGTTGCCAGCAGGACTGGCTCATATATGCGCCACCTGTGACCTTGACAGCTATTCTAGAGATATGAGGTTTTTTATGTATAAATTTTGCACATTAAAAATATCAATTTATAAAGCAAAAATGCCAGCAGTCTAAAGGTTAAAGATTTACGTGCGACATAACCTGCAAAATACGTGATCGCATTTCCTTCATAAAGTTTTTTAGTATTCAAGTCTTTAAAATTAGATACATCGACATTTGTACATACACCCATGAATTCGTCAGCTTTAAAAAATTCGTTTAATTCATTTATTTCTTCTGAATTATATTCAGGTAATTGGTTATCCTCTAAATAATTTGAATTTATAGATTCAATATTAATATTACGTTCATATTATTCTATCGGCGAATAATTTTCTAGACACATTGTGTTACCTCTATTACTCGCATGAATAAAATTTTTTTTATAATATATGTCTAAAAGCCAAGCGGTATATTCTACAGGTAGGGTTCGCATTATATTCGCCTCTACCGCCGAGTTATGAATCCACATGCTCCACTGAATCTTGATTACAAAGACCTGTCGCTAGTTCAAAATCAAGAAATTAAACCTTAGTATCATTGTAGAGTCCTAATAAAGTTCGAACTCTTAGTCATAAACTAAGAATACATGGTGGTTTGTTGTGTTTAACATTCATTACTACAGTCCATTTCTCTGACCATTGAATAAAATTTTGTAAACGCTGTTGAATTTCCGGATTGTTCTAAGAAAGAGGTTTTTTTATGTTAATGATTAGTTCTAAGTTAAAAAGAATTGAAATGTGTTAATAACGGCATCCATTTTTTTAATAAAATCCAGATAATTTTGCCAACTAATTGAATCAAGTTCATTTATACCAGCCAATCAGCGTTAGCCATTCGCTGGCTTAATAATTGAAATGATAATTTTACTTTCCTCGCTTGGAAAGCATTAGGGTAGAAATGACTCTCCGTAATATATCCTAATAAATTTGAAGTTCCATTGGATCGATGAAGGTCCCACGTTTTTTTTTTAAATCAGTAAAAGAAATAATAATCTTATCATTAATATAAATAGAGTCGTGGGATCTTAATTGAGCAATGAATCTTTTAATCAAGTGCGGCCAATCAAAAGCTCCAAAAATTTTAACATTATTGTTTAAGAAAAAATATAGCGATGATGGCGTAACATTTAATAATTTAAAAAGCTTCTGATTGTTCGTATCTTAATCGCAAACAAGCACACGGACGTCAGCTCCAATTTTCCGAACTTTTAATAAAATTTCAGTGATCATTTCAAGAAGTTACTCGGCACTAGTTTCATTTTCTTTAAAACCAAAAAATAATAATTGGCGCCATGGGTTTTCGGATTTATACTATCTTTCTGGTATATTTCTCGGCAGATTTAATGCACATTTCGTCAAATTTGAGTGCGTAGGATCGTTCTTCTAGTGGTAAAGATATTATTGATAGCTGGAATTACATCAAATTCCGAAACCCACGCTCTAATACTAGATTCCAAAGGTAAAATTAAGCCAGCACTCTGAAGTAGCAAGCTGCTGAATGATAGTGCATTTACTTTGTTAGATCTTTTTCCTCCTTCGTATAAGTAGTATTTTTCTTATGTAATTGTAATTTAATCACTGTTTTTGCTAGAGGAGGAATGTCTTTATTTTCTGGAAATACATCGTTCAGTCTGTCTGTAGAAGACTATCTATATGTTGAACATGAGGCTCTTCTACGTTGGACATAACGTTGCTCTCTGTTACTATTTTATCAACTATTTCATGTAAAATTTTATTTACAGTTTCACATAAACTTTTAATTTTAGTAGAATTTTTTTTGATCGTGAAGTTTTTTTCCAATGAATTGGACTCCGATTATAACGCAATCGGAGTTTTCGTTCATTGATAAAATCTTCATCTTCAAAATGTATTCTCCCAAGTCCTGAATCTCTTATAGTTGATGACGACATTAGAAGAAGTCTTTTATTTTCTGTTGAACCGATAATTAGTATTTCAACTCTTGTTCAAGTAAATAAATTATTATGATAGGAATAAATATAATATAAAAATTGTAGATAGTTAAGGTTTTTTAAATTTATTAAAAATTAAAAAACGGCAAAAAATTACATTATATATATTGAATTCCATCAATATATAATAGGTTAAATACGATTAAATCATAAGAAACAAACATAATGAAATTATAATTTTACATTGCGTCCGTCCCTAATCTCAATGCTTTTCCATATTTATAAAACTAATTGTAAATGAAAGAAGTACATAATACATAAACAGTATGTACTTAAATCTACTTAATACATAAAAGTATACAATATGATATCATACCATATCATATTATATCATATTATATCATATCATATCATACTAATTTATAAAGACAAAGCGTGTTTTTGTTTGTACACAATAACCGAAAAAAATACTGAACCGATTGTTCTGAAATTTGGCATATAGATTCTATATTATCTTGGGAAGGACATAGGCTATGCGTTTTATTCAAAAACCTTTTTATTTTCATCAATAAATTAAGTAAATGGTTTTAACAATCAGTTCGGCCGGCCACTAGGTGGCGTCTTGAATCACGAACATCAACTCAAAGTAGTCCCCTTAAAGTACTAATACCAGGCCAGCTCAAACGAATGTTCAAATCCAACTTTGGGATTCGTATCCTAAAGAAGGTGTAACGTTAGTCGGTATTACCTTTTTTGTTCTTAAGGTTAATCTGTCTCTCTTTTTCTCTCTCTCTCTCTCTCTCTCTCTCTCTTTGTATGTGTGTCTTTCTTTCTCATTCTCTTATAAATTGGTTATGTATGCCAACCATACTGAATATAGTTTGTGATAACAAATTATATTTTTGTTTTTATACATTATGTTAAGTTCAGAATTATGACAGAGACTACGTTTTTTTAGTTTGAACAAAAGAAATGATGGCAAAACAGGGTTTTTTAACAACCTCGAAACTATATATATATATATATATATATATATATATATATATCGTCACTTCTGCATAAAAAGGCAATATCCATCGTCTGCTTAGAAAATATGCTATTCGCCATACCATTTTGCTTGAATTTCAGTTGGCATCACTACAAAAATATTCACGGTATTTAATTGAAAAAACGAAAATATACACAATATGTAATATATATTGTATGTATATTATATTTACATATTATATATACTTATATATTGATATAAGTATATTATATATTGATAGTTTAGTTGATACACATTTTAAATATGGTTTCTACTCAGAAATATTGTATTGGCGTGTACGGGCGGTTGATTACGATATCCCGTTGCCACAAGACGATTTATATAGGCAGTTGTGTGCTCGGATGATAGAATACGATGTCTAGGTGTCTCTAGGCGATTTGTATGGGGAATATTGTATTTAGTTGATAGACAACGATGTCCAGGTATGAGGAAATCAACTTCTACGGGAAGATTCGTATTGAGACGGTAAAATACGATATCTAGTTCTTTCCGAACGACTTCTAAGGGGAGTATCGTGTTTAGTCGTTAGGAAGCGATGCTAGCTTTCTCGGGACGACTTCTACTGGGACTATCGTGTTTAGTTGGTAGGAAACGATGTTTAGGTATGTCGGGACAACTTCTACGGGGGGTTTCATGTTCGGATGATAGAATGCAATTTCCAGGTGTTATGGAAAGACTTCTACGGAGAGTTTCGTGTTCGGACGGTCGAAGACGATGTCCAGCTATGATAGCACCATTTCTACGGTGAGTATCGTGTTTTGTTGATAGAAAACAAAGTTTAGGTATGTCAGGTCAACTTCTACGGGGAGTTTCGTGTTCGGATGATAGAATGTGATTTCCAGATGATTTGGAACGACTTCTACGGGGAGTGTCGCGTATAGTTGGTGAGAAACAATTTACAGGTATGTCAGTACGACTTCCATGAAGAGATTAATATTCTATTATTCGAACACGCACACTATCAGTAAGAGTCCTCCCGAGATAACTGAACATTGTATTCTACCTCCCCAACACAAAACTCTCTATAGCAGTCGTCCCGAGACATTTCCTATAGTCCGAAGATGATACTCTCTGTAAACGTCGTCTCGAGACACTTGCACATCTTTTTCTACCTCTCGAACTAGAAAGTATAATTTTCTCCATCGAAGCCGTATTTTTGAAGTGGACTCTACATTGAAGTAGCTTTTTATACAGAAGTGAGGATAGGTAAATTACGGTCAATTATTTATAGAAATATAGATTTTTCTATATAAAGTACATTGTACTTAGTACATAACTTAGTGGTTTTAGATACAAATTGAATTTTTATGGTGAAGTCCATAAAAAAACATTAGAAAAATGGTTTTTAAAATTTATATTGGAATCTAAGAAAAATCATAAAAAATATTTCAAACGAAAGTTGTACATGTTCTTAATATGCATAATTTATGTTCTATAATTTTTTTAGTACAAGCGATATTTCTGGAGACAATGAAAAAATTCCATCTCGAGGTCTCCCGACACATCGACCATGGTGTCCTTGTCTCTACTTTCGATTCACTAAATACTCAATATAGAAACCTTTGAACATATTTTTCTCGGGAAAAAGTATTTGTAGAGATGAAATCCATAGAATAAAAAATACGTATTTCAATGATGTTAATAAGATGTTTTGGAATAATTTTAAACAATTTTTTATTTGCCGTGATAAAATCATAATTTCAAGAAATTATTTTCTTTTACTTATTGAAAGAACATTTCTTTTATTCGTTAAAATATTAGGAAAAATACGAGAACATAATAATGAGTGAAAAAGCAGAAATAAATTTTACATGATGAAGAAGAACTAGCAATTAAAAAATCTAATTAAAGAATAATTGTAAAAATAATGACGTTTTTCAAACTTTTTACTATTTTGATTTCAAAATTTTTTATACAATGATATTTTTGTTAATAAAATTGTAAATATATGGATTTTTACTTATTATATAAAAAATAGAATAGGAATTTCGTAAAAATTCTGAAACGAACATAATCTTTTATATTTAATAGCTTTATGTTTATGATAAAAGTGCAGAAGACTTATTGTATTATATTTTATGTAGCTTCGAATACATTTAAACAAGTATGCAACAAAATAACTTTTTATGTCAACACTTTATTAACACTTAAAAATGCTTATTTTGAAGTTCAATTATTCATCATCAGTTGAATACAGCAGCGGTACCTATTTTTCTTCAAAAGGACGGTTAAATTCGTTAAATATATATACGTACACATACAGATATTATATATATATATATATATATATATATATATATATATATATATAAATATAATATAATATATATATATATATATATATAAATATCTTATAAAGAATATAAAAATTTAAAATTTATAGAATTTTTCTTTACATTTTACCGATCTTATTGATCCAGAATCTTTTGTATTTATCACATTTTATTATATTAATATAGTTTAAATATATTTTTCACTTTCTTTTACGTACAAAATTCTGCGGCAATAATTGAATTAAGTAATTAAAATACCATATTATTTGCAGTCTTAGGAAGCTTTATTACTTTTCGTTTATTTTAAAAGTAAATACAATAACAAAGTAATTAAATAAGGATGAAATATCTTTATCCGAAATGACATATTGGCTTAAACTAAAATAATGTCAAATGAATCATGTGGAGACTTTATTGATATTCTTGAAGATTTGCTTAATAATGTTCCGACGAAAGTAGCAATTCTGGAATATATTAAAAAGTTTACATATATATATTATTTATATTGTTATTAATTGTATAAAAATAATTCTATTCATTAATATTATCTTTGTACTATTTAACATTTCTATATTTATTTGTTTATATTTTATTAATTTTATAATTCGATAAGCATCAAAAAATGGCATAAAAAGGATTAAATGTTTATTGCTAAATAACTATTGTTTATGTTCACAAAAAATTTCGGTATCAAATTTTATTCTTTTCGATTTATTCAATTAATTGTCATTTAAACAATGCACTACCCTGATTTTTGAAAAAGACCACAGGATTCGTATTCTACGGGTCAAAATACATAAGAAGCGAAATTTTGATTTTGGGACATCTCATTTCTTCAGTGAAGTATAAGATTTTTAAAACATATATTTGACTTATTTTGGTACAAGATGGTACTCTTGTTTGGCACTCTTGTGAAATAACCCAAACAAAACATTTTATTGGTTTTTGTATTTAGCAGCCTACTGTAATTTCCAGAAATCTCGTTTAAGTTTTCAGTTTGACATGTTTTTAAATTTTTATATCTTGTAAATTCAGTTGAACTTGATGTTTAAACCATTTTTCATAGTTTGGAACCACAGTACAATGCTTTCCCATTAACGAGATATGTTATTATCTTTTATGAAATTAGTATTTCAGTTATAATTAAATTATTTAAAATATTTTTTTAAAGTGAATATCCATATTTTAAGCGTAAGCTTCGAAGAAAGAATATTAGTTTATTTCTCCTAGAACCTGTGCTTGCAAGTATATTATTCCTTAGATATTGTTGATTGCAATTCAACAGAATTTCTATAGCTAAACGGAATATTGCTAATTAGCATATTTACAATTGGCTTACTTTTCATCCTAAATAATTAAGAAATTATAAATTTCAGGATACTAAAATTGTTTGATTTAAAATTTTTCTATTTTTGAATTTGGAAACAAAAATAAAAATTTTTATTTTGTAATTATAATGCAATATATAAAAAGTAAGTGATTATAAAATTAAATTTTTATAAATTTTTTTTCATAGAATGAATTTTTTAAAAAAATTATGTTTATACAAAACATTAAAGAAAAATTAAACTAAATTTCTTGTAATAATATTGACTACCTTAGATGCTTCAGAAATTGTAGGAAAAAAAGGTCAGTCTGATCCTATGCAAATATAACATGCTTGATGCGTTTGCTCAAGGTGGAGACAAAGTCATAAATCCTGTTTCTCTTTTAAGAGGAAATGTTGTCTTTTGCGTTCGTAACACATGCGTAAAAAATCGGATTTTGATTATGGAGCACTCTCCCCAACTGTTGGCATAGGAAATGATAAGTTTCCTAATGCTAAAGTATAAATACGTAGACTTTGTACCGATTTTTGCACCTCAGCACGTGTAAAAGGAAACTACGAACAATTTCAAATAGAATGTAAAAGTGAGAATGAAAAGCTCTATTAGGAGTTAGGGTAGTAATTCGGTCTCTGTAATACCAACGTATACGAAAATTTACGAAACTTATGTCAGAATTTCCTTTAAATCAAAATAAGGCAACGTGAATAAATCAATTATCGATAATAAAACATCTACGTGCATATTTCTGAAGTCCGCTTCAACGTTTGCGGAGCAACCCCTGGCATTCGGAGAGCAAGTATACTACGATGGCACGAATTAGCGATAAAGAGCGTGAGCAGGCCGGGGCTATGGTGACGATAGGAGCGGTAGCTCTCCCTTGCCGCCTGGTCTCATGTTGCGCGTGCGCCACGCATTAGCCGGGTTGTCGTCCCCCTGCGTTTGAAGGGAGGGGTTTACAGAAAATATTTCAACTAGAATTTAAACCTGCAACAATAAAAATAACTAGAAATTCAATTACAATGCGAAAATGCTACTATGTTTATAAAAAATAAAAATACTACGTTCAAAGACTAATTTGTACATGATGTGCTTGATTTCAAATTAAATATAATATAAAAAATTTTATAAAAAAATATATTCACTAGCGGGTTGAGGTTGTACGTGGCTTGGTGATAAAGTCACGGCGTAGCCCTCATCTATGTTTCGAAAATAGGACTTTTCTCTAGGAACATAAATTTTAGATTCAGACATTTGGTATATTAAATAATAAAATTTTACTCAATTTTTGACGAAGTAATAAATACAACTATAGACTAACGTATTGTTAAGTATATATTTATGATACAATTTTGAAGGAAAACAAAATAACTAGGCGAGTTTGATACGTTTTTAGAATATTACGAACTTTCAAAAATAAATAACTATTAATCTTATCATTTATTTTATAAAAAAATTATATAAATATTTGTTTGAAATTACGAAACATATTAGGACAAAAAGTATTATATACCGAAATTAAAAATCAGATTATTGAAATAGTCAGGTGTCCTGTTTGTGATGAAAGGGAACATAATAATATATGTAATTATACTGTAAAGCTTTTCCTAGCAAAAAATGATTCATATATTAAAATAATATTTATAAAAAATATTTTTATATTAATCATCTTTTATACAAAAATAAATTATATAACGCAATTACGGCTTAAAGCAATAAGATTATTAACAGAATATTTATATATCAGAAATTTACATGTATATACAAGCACGTATAATTTGTACAAATTATATATAAAATTCAGATAAGCATTAATAAATATATAGTTTTAACGAAATTACAGCTGAATCCAGTAATGCAATCTATTTCATTAATAATTATTATTTGAAGTAGCCGAGTTTATTTTCATTGTATAGCGAAATTACTGCTTATAAAAATAATATCATTTTTAAATTGCTGAGTGAATTTTCACATCATTTATACCTACAGAATAAGTGACATATCTAACTATATTTTCAATGCTATCCATGTGTGGTTTCATATAAAAGAATCACCTAACATCATCAGTGGTTTGTAGGTAAACAAATTTGTGATATTTATTCTGATAACTTGTTTATGTTAAAAACAGTTATTAAGTTGTCAGGCCCGCCCGCAGTTGTAATCGTTTGTAACCGCGTAAATATGTCATCCGTAAAGTAAATATCCGTTTGCGTCTCATCCTGTGATATAATTTCCGAATGAATTTTGCGCGCCTCGGACCATATTACATTGATGGAATTAAGCCGAGATCGAATAATGTTTTTATTAAGCGAATCGTGCGATTTGTCCCGTATTCTTGAGCTTAATAACTCGATTTCGGTTAATCGCGGATTTTGTGTTGCCGTCAATTTTCTAAAGACTCCGGGCTTTATTGTCGTGCTTATTTGATTCAACGATTATTCGACGATTATATTACGCAAGAGCGAAATTTCCGTTACAAAATTTAAACACGTGCTAGTCTAGGAACAAACTTAACCTTTAGACTGCTGAACTGGTTCATATATGATCCACCTGTGACCTTGACAGCTACTCTAGAGATATGAGGTGTTTTTATGTATAAATTTTGCACATCAAAAATATCAATTTATAAGGCTAAAATGCCGGCAGTCTAAAGATTAAATGCACGAATCTAATAATAGCAGAATATTCGTCAACCGGTAAGCCTTTAGATTTATTAGGTGGATCAACTGTACAATAGGTTTATAAACTATATCTATTAAGCTAACTTATTCAAAACGATACAATTAAATAATTATAAACGCAATTCTAAGTGTAAAGGTAAAATATAAATTAATATAAGTATATTTAGAATAAAATATAAACACTATCGCACGACATATTAAAAATTATAAAGATATTAAATAAAAAAGAAAAGAAATAAAATATAACGAACACTTAATTTAATATTCGACCACACATTCCTCCTCACCCGGGGCACCAAAAATGTATTTAACAATTATAAAAAAAAACAAACAAATGAGTTCTTGTTTACGTCGGGGGAATATGTGTTCGGGTATGGTGAATGAAGGCCTAGAAATTAATTTTTAGTTTGAATTCTTAATGTATTTATTTAATATTAATAGCATAAAAACCTCTACTTGGTAGGTGGAGGAAAAAGTCCAAACAAACAATAAAAGATTAAATTAGAATTTTACAGTGCATTAAAGACGTCAAAACGCGGTTACTCGAGTAATTCCAAATTTTAAGCGCTCTTACCATGCAGGCTTGTTTAATATACGGAGTACTTCTGCGCAAGAGTTGAGCGGCCGTGAGCACTAACGCTCGCGTTGCTTACGAGGTTTCTTCGGGGAAGAAATGCTCCACGTTTACCTCCTACTTTGCGCTGCGGCCCCAACATCTCGGGCATGGTTTTCTCCTGACCGCAACGGCAGCCAACGGGCATAAATGCCACCAGGAGCACTCTCGGATATTCGTGTTAAATGAATTCTCCACGAGGGCAACGTCCTTCGTTCCGCTGATGCACCAATTTCACACAATACAACTCCTACACACAATCTACAACACATTCCAAAATACTCTACACGCGGGTTCTAATAAAAGTAAGTACAAATGAGAATCTATACATTAAATGCCAACGACTATGAAGCAAAGTGAAACTCCTCAAGTCATTCGATAACTCGGTGAAACGACGCGTAGCCGCAAGAAAGGGGAAGGGAAGTCCACCAAAGCTTGAGGCAGAGTTCACCATCAGGAAAACTTCCCTCGGTAATAAACTATTTTCAAACGGAGCGTCCCTTTGCGGAATAGTCGCCTATCGTACATGCACAACTGTCCACCGTTCACTGTAAAAATAATATAGGATGGGCCCATTCATAAATATTGGGTACCTGATCGTCCTAAATTAATAATGAGCATATAGTCTTTAGTGAAGAAAAAGACAGAGAGAGAGAGAGAGAGAGAGAGAGAGAGAGAGAGAGAGAGAGAGAGAGAGAGAGAGAGAGAGACAGTAGAGTGCGAGAGAGTGAGAGGGAGACGGGCGATGAGCCTGCCTAATCCCTCGTAGATCCCTCGTAGATAGCGTGAACAAAGGGAAATATAATAATATATGTAATTATATTATAAAGCTTTTCCTAGTAAAAAATGATTCATATATTAAAATAATATTTATAAAAAATATTTTTATATTATTTATATTTTATAAGAAAATAAATTATCTAACGGTATTACAGCTGAAAGCAACGAGTTTATGAACAGAATAGGTATATAATAAAAATTTACACACACACACATGCGTGTAGAATTTGCATAGTTTTAACGAAATTACAGCTGAGTAAAGTAATGAAAACTATTTCATTAATAATTATCATTTCTAAGTAGTCGAGTTCATTTTCATTGTATAGCGAAATTACTGCTTAAAAAATAATAAGATCATTTATAAATCAATGAGTTAATTTTCACATCACTTATACCTCCAGAATAAGTGACATATCTAGCTATATTTTCAATGCTATCCACGTGTGGTCTCATAAAAAAGAATCATCTAAAATCATCAGTGGTTTATAGGTAAACGATTTTGTGATATTTATTCTGATAACTTGTTTTTGTTAAAAACAGATATTAAGATATCAGAATGCCCCAGAATATGTATACGTCGACAAATCTAATATTCAACAAAAATATATTTATATCAGACATATACTTTAATAGATTACACTAAATGTAAATTGTTTAGTTTTCTTCAATAATATCCTTTTATGAATCCACGAATGTATAACATTAATTAGTAAAATAGATTTTGAAAAAATATGAAGTTTTTGTAACAATTTTTGAACCTACTCATATAATATTTAAATACTCATATTTTGTCGTCTGCTTATTCTACTTATATATCAAGTGTGTGATCATTTAATATCTATTATTGTCTGTATATTTTTTTAACACTTTATTAACACTTTTAGAAAAATCAGCTAGATATGTCACTTATTCGGGATATACAAATGACATGAAAATGAACTCCGCTATTTTTAAATAATCTCATTACATTTTACACTGTGCTTTTGTTATATAATGAAAATAAACTCTGATATTTAGAAATGATTTCATTACTTTATTATTTCATTACTTTATCATTTCGTTGAAACTAATTAATTATTAATGTTTTTCGGAATTTTAGATATATTTTGTGTAAACTATACATACTGTTATTTATAGGAATATATATAAAATGAACTTAGCCATTTTTTTAAGCTATAATTTCATTATATATTTTATTTTTTGTTTTCATATTTCGGAATATTTTAGAAAAATACTTTATATAAATATTGTTTTGGTATATGAACATTTTTTTCGCTATGAAAATATTTAGTATCATTACACATATTATTATATTTTGCTTCATCGTACACAGGACATCTGCCATTCCAATAACCTGATTTCCAAGTTCGTTATATAATATTTTTTGTGTTAATATATTTCGAAATTTATAAAAAATAATTTATATAAGTTTTTTTATAATATAAATGATAAGATTAATAGATTTTCAAGTTCTTAATGTACTAAAAACACATCAAACTCGACTAACTATTTTACTTTCATAAAAATTTTTTTCTGGAAATTTCAATTCATTTTGAAAGATCTAGTATTCAATGAATTCATAAAAATTAATATTATATTAATTTTTGCAATTGGAACAGTTAAATTTTTTCTTTTAACTTGAATGTCAGATAACCGCGTGAGGTCATGAGTGATCAGATGGTCTTAGGTATATAATATACAATTATAGCTTCCATATTACATAATTTTTAACAATTGTGTATGTTACATCTTAATCAGTTACATTTACATATTTTTCATTTTCTAATTGATAATGAATTAACAGTAAAATGTTACTAAGTAACGTTAAATTAAATTAGTCAATCCAATTTAATTTGCAGACTTTAGTACATTGTAGTGTGAGTTTATGTTTGAGACAATTCTGAAGATGTCTATGGGGATGTAAAATATTTTTCTTTCCTTGTCATACTTTTTAAAGTAGTATATAGTATGTGCTCAACCGTCATGGGGTATTACAAATATAGCCTTTTTTAACTTTCTTAGTAATTAGGTGGAGATGTGTTATGTTATTATGCGTTATTCCCACTCTTGTTAATATTACCTGGATTTTTCTACATATAGTAAAAATTTACCTTGGTTGGAAAAAATTGGTCTTTATTCTCTGTATTTGTATATTTTTTGTCCATCCATATGTTATTAAAATATATTTCTATAGCGTATAGTGTACTTTTTTGCGTTCTAATATATTTGCAGTGTTGTTATATTTCATTTTTCAGGCTGTATTGGAGCTGCTTTTTTGGCTGCTTTGTTGAGAATACTATTTTCAGTGATACTTAAATGAGTAGATGTCCTTAAGATTTGTATTTTGGTTTATTTTCTTGATTTATTGAATTTTATGAGTTCATAATTAATTCCATTAACTATTCAATTATTGGCGTTGAGATTGTACAGTGAATTTAGTTCACATTTTGAAGCTGGGCATATAAAGATGGAAGTGTGTCGAGTGGATTCAGCATATCTGATACCAGAAAGTATTGGCCTATTTAAACAAAATGCTTCAGCTGAGAAAGTAGAAAAATCGACTGTGAATTAACAAAAAATTTTATCGGTCATACAGTTTTTCTAAAATAAGAGAATATACTATTAGGAGTGTGAATAAGTCTTTCCCGTTTTTTGTAAGAGATGGCGCCACCAATACTGTGCGAGTATTCAATGGTTACATATGTCATAATCAAAGCTTATTCATATGTCAACAATTCCATACTAACACATTAGTTAAAATTTTTTCGCATCATAAATTTTTGATATCGTGAAAATGTCGAAATTTGAGCCGAGTCGACGTCATTTGCGGGAAGTTTCACTTTATTGGTTCAATTTGAAGAAATCTGCTGCCGAGACGCATCGATTGCTTCAGGAGGCTTATGGAGAAGGTTGTGTCGATGATTCAAGTGTTCGCGGATGGTTTCGACGCTTCAAAAGCGGTGATTTCGACGTGGAAGACAAGGAGCGTTCCGGGCGGCCGCAAATCTTTGAAGATCGAGAATTGGCGACTTTGCTTGATGAAGATTCTTGTCAAACGCAAGAAGAACTTGCTGAAGCATTGGGAGTTGACCGAACAACCATTTCCAAGCGTTTGAAAGCCATGGGAATGATCCAAAAGCAAGGAAATTGGGTGCCGTACGAACTGAAGCTGAGAGACGTCGAACGGCGTTTTTTCACTTGCGAACAGCTGCTTCAGCGACATAAAAGAAAGGGTTTTCTGCATCGTATCGTGACTGGCGATGAAAAGTGGATACGTTACGATAATCCGAAGCGAAGAAAATCATGGGGACTACCCGGCCATGCATCATCATCGACGGCCAAGCCAAATATTCATGGCGCCAAGCTCATGCTCTGTATATGGTGGGACCAGCTAGATGTAGTTTACTATGAGCTTCTGAAACCGAATGAAAGGATCACAGGCGAGGTCTATCGACGACAATTGATGCGTTTGAGCCGCGCACTGCGAGAAAAACGGCCACAATACTCTGACAGGCACGACAAAGTTATTTTGCAACATGACAATGCTCGCCCACATGTTGCACCGCCGGTGAAAACATACTTAGAAACGCTCAAATAGGAAGTCCTACCCCACCCGCCGTATAGTCCAGACGTTGCTCCGTCTGATTACCATCTCTTCAGATCGATGACGCATGGCCTGGCTGACCAGCACTTCCATTCCTACGAGGAAGTCAAAAAATGGGTGAATGACTAGATAGAGGCCAAACCGGTCGAATTTTTTCGCAACGGGATTCGTATGTTGCCAGAAAGATGGGAAAAAGTTGTAGCTAGCGATGGCCAATACTTTCAATAATTCATTTGTAATCTTTTTTTCACAATAAAGGCTCAAAATTTGAAAAAAAACGGGAAAGACTTATTCACATACCTGATAATATAATGACAGTCAGACAGTCCTTATTTATAATCACTGCCGTGAAATCTGATATAGAAATCACTACTAAAAAGTAAAATAAAAATTAAATTAAATTAAAAATTTAAAGTAAATTTCTTTAGAGTTTAGTCTTTGAAGATGAACCGTAGCGGTTCGAAACGTCGGATACCAAAGGTGAATTTAAATTTAAGATGATTGGGGTAGTCTGGTTGTCCTTTATTAAATATTGTTTTTATTATTTTTATTGTATTTCATTAATAATTTTATTTTAATTTTTAATTTTGAATTTTTAATATAATTTATTGTAGTAATAAGTTCTATTTCAGATTCTTCGGGGGTGAATATAAACAAGAACAGTCTGCCTGTCATTATTTTAGTTAATATATTATATTAGAAAGACCGTGAGATCGATTAAAATATTTATTCATTTAATTCAGAACATTTGACATAAGTATAATTTTTAATTTTATTATTTATATATATATATATATATATATATATATATATATATATATATTGTTAGAATTTACGATTAATAACTGTGAAAATAAATATAATTAGCAGAGTATGGGTTGGAAATAATAGAGAAACAAAAGGAATTAACTTGATACGTAAGGGCTTTAATGATCACGCGTCAAGCTAATACAAGGGCTCAGAACAAACTGACTAACTGTACATAAGTTTGGGGCTCGTGCGACAGCGCGAGCGCTCACGCTATACTTCATATAGATATATACTATGCAGTGTGCACGGTTGGTGTCATATTCCACACTCCCTCTCACCTCCGTGCCAGACTCATTCGCTCATACTTTAGGCCAACAGCACTTCCATGCTCAGTCAGCAGTCAACCTCAAGTTTCTCTCGTATAAAGACACCTTTTTCATTGAATAAAGGCGCTGTTCTTGCTGACTGTATTGTTTATTAGCTTGGGTTTTCGCCAGTTCCAGTTTTCTGGTTCAGAACCTGTAACACAGATAAGTACGTTAATCTCCTAACATTAACCTCAAGCTCAGCTGTGCATGAAGCTGAGCATTCAATGCCTTAGTGAATATATCGGCGACTTGATTTTTAGAACTGACCCACTCTATGCTTACATATTTTCATTTTACGCACTCCTTGATGAAATGCTCTTTACAATCAATCATATGTCTCAGAGGATTACTGCCGTCAGTTTTTGCGCATGACTTCGCGGCTAGATTATCGCAAAACAGGGTAACAGGCATTAAGCTCTCGTATAATATTGACTTAATGAAATCATGTATTGCCAATATTTCTTAGCAAGCGTCACTCATCGCAACGTACTCCGATTGACACGTAGATAGAGCAACGCTTTGCTGTCGCTTAGTTTTCTACACAATCGTATCACCGAAATGTCGAACAACTACTCCGCTTGTAGTCAACGCGTTTTTATAATCGGATAAACTCGCGTCAGAATACGCAGTCATGCCTTCGGAGCGACCCCCGTATACTAACCCTTTATTCGCCGATCTCGACAGATATTTACAAACTCGGGAAGCCATTTTCCAGTCTTCCTGAGTAAGATTTATCTGATGTCTACTAAGTGTATTTACAGCGCAAGTTATATCCAGTCTAGTGGAATTAGACAAATATACTAACGACACGACTAATTCACGATACATTTTATTTGGTACCGCTTCTACTGTGCAATCTTCATTGTCTCTGCTTCTGCGAACATTATTATTAGCATATAACGGTGATTAGGGAGTACTAACCGAGTGGGTTCCTTCAAATCCGAATTTTAATAATATGTTCCGTACGAAATTTTCCTGTGATAATTTTATCGTTCTACTGTTCCTCTCACGCTCTAGCTTAATTCCAGAAATTTATGCAGCTCCCCAAAGTCTTTGACTTTGAACTTGGTTCCTAACTTTTCTGCTAATGTTACCGGAAATCAAGATATCATCCACATACAAGATTACGAGACATATCAATCCCTTCTCATGTTTAACAAATAAGCAAGAATCCATAGAGTCTGAAAAGTATCCATATCTATTGATAGTCTCGGTCAACTTTATGTTCCACCATTTGGGATTAATCTTCAGACTGTATAGCGACCATTTCAATTTCCAAAGGAGATTTTTATCATTTACTGTTTTCACTCCCCCCGGTATGTTCATGTAAATATCTTCATCTAGCTCACCATATAAAAAAGGTGTTTCTACATCTTACTGTCGTTTCGACATTGCAAACCATTTAAGGTAATTTACTGAAGCGTATCCTAACTTAGTGTGCCATAGCATGGCTTTAGACAAAGATTTAGAATTATTTTAATGTCGGTTTTTGTACTCTACCTCGGGTTCCGCGGTGTCTTCCGACTTATTATTACATACGATTTCACTCAATTTACTTATTTCATCGGCATGACTCGACCTGTATACTTTCCGGCAGAGTTATCTGCTGTTTTTCTTGCGATTTGTCCGACCCTATTTTACTACGCGTGTTCATTGCTAAACTTGAATTTTCGGTCATTAATCCGCTACCGTTTTACCGCTCAGGTATTTCCAGGGAAATAGTCCAGAACGGTGATTTATACTTACCGGTGAGAATTCTTTCTTTCGTCCGAGTGTCTACTACATCTATTCTTTCGTTATTCAGATAAATTTCCATTCTGTTTTTTACAAATTTCCTAAGTGACAATAGATTTCTACCACGTCCTTTGAATACAACGTTTCCGGCAACCGTATTCTTTTTCCCACTCAGAGCGCGAGTTTCTAATGCCCCCTCTGTATCAATGTTCAAAAATTGATTTGTATTCGCGCAGCGCATTCGACAATCAATCGGTTTAATATTTTACAAGATTAATTTTGAACCAAGATTAATTTTGAACCATAATTTATTATCGTTACTAAATTGGGTTAACTGGCCACAACCTCCGCGGTTGTCTTCGTTACCGGCTTTATTTTCAACCTTATAGGCCGTTCGACTTGTCATTCGAGAGCCCGTACTGATTGAATTGCCTCTCTTAACATAATGATTAATTGCTAAATGGATGTGGGTCTTGATACAATTCTTGGCCATGTCTTCTGACGGATTATTCTTTTTTCTCCTATAATGTTAATTATCTCCAGATATAATTTGTTGTCAATTAAAAATAATAGCTAATTCCATTTTTATGTAATTTTAATTGTAAGTTATGGTTAATTAAATAAATATGTAAATATTGAGGCCTAGAATATCTCGATGGCTAGAACGTAGGACTAGTAATTTGGTGATCCGAGTTCAAATCCCGGTCTTCGCCGATTGACACAGGCACCGCTGTGATAATTTTCATGTGCTTTGTTTACAAATACATCGTAGATTTCCGTCGCTGATTAGCACCGATATTTAGAAGCATAAATAGAGCGACGTTAAATAACAAAAAAAAGTAAACAATTATGCAAAAGAAATTAATAATTATTGATGGCAAATTAAAAAAAAAACATATATATATAATCTATATTAGTATATATTTCAGAAATTTAATAGAAGAAAGGAAGGGCAAACGATTATATGCCAACAAGACATGACGGGTACCAATAATTTAAAAAGTTCAGTTATTTCAAATCTCATTTTAAATAAAAATTAAAAAGTGCAAGTGGTAAACAAAAAACTATAATTTAATGTGCCATTTTTAACAAAAAAACTTATTATATAAATTTATTAAAAATGTAAAGCCTCCCAAAAGACCATTATTCTCATATCCCCTTCCCCAGATTAGGACACAAGGGTATTAAGTATTTATCTTTATCTAATAAGATTTTTATATGTAAAGTAAATAAAAATAAGGCAAATAGTACAAACATATTAATTTATTAAGCAATAATAATTAAATAAATCGTATAATACGTATGAGCTTCTTTATTTTTAATTTTAAAGAGTCAATTAAAGTATAAAATATTAAAATATTAATAAAAATAATGGTTAGTCGGAGTTTTAAAGGGGGCAGTTTGATTGTTCGTAAGTGATAATATTATATTATAGATATAAACTGATGTTAATGCAATCAAGATAGCTATTTTTTTAGTTTAAATGTATCTAATATGCAAAATAGTCAAAAATTAGAGTGAGAAGAATATATAATTTTTAGTTTAAATGAAAAATAGAAAATTGCCATCTTCTAAGAAAGTAAGCACATGGTTACTATGGTTGTGCATTTAATAGGATTGGATTTTACATATGAAGCAAATACAGTTTCTAAATACAATGGCATATTATGCTCTAATACAATAATTTAAATACAATATGTTTTTTTATATAACATATATAAATAATGTATAATATATGTATAATTTTATATATATATATATATATATATATATAAAGTAAAAATAGCTATTGAAAAAGATAGTAATTCCTAATATCTAAACGCCATTTCAAATATTGTTACTTCATTGAAATTTATTTTAATATTTGAATCTATAACTGTTTTCTTACAAAAAGTTTCTATAAAAGCTGTTTCTTATATAAAATATGTAAATTATGTAAATGCCTCTAACAGTATAATGATGTGTAATATAAGAATAAATTTAAAAATTGTGTTATATAAATAACTATAGATTTAAATGTTTATAATATAATATAATAATTTAGGATTGGTACTTACTCCTTATACAAAATTCCGTATGATAAATACACAATCATACTCTTCTACATTCCAAAATAATAATGGTTTTATAATATTTTACATTTGAATTCAAAATTATGTATTCTTTTCACGTTACTTTTTCTTATCTGTTTTGTCTAATAGGGGGGCATATTGAAGGAAAAACTCAAAGGCATCCATTACACTTTGTGAACACTCAAAACTCTCATTTCCTCCTAAAATTATGAGTTTTTCAAATTGTAACTAAAAGACTATCCTGCAAAAAAAAAAATATGTGTGAAGTTTTTGGAATTTCTTATGAGCTTTAGTTGTCATAAGGAACGATTTATTTCATAAAAAATTTTTAGGATGTATATAAATATTAAATCTGCGCAGACAATAATAACATTTTTGCATACATAAGTATTATATATACTTTAGGTTAGGAAAAGAACAATTACTTTCCTATTATATTTTCATATATATTTATGGGCTCAAGCTCGGACATTTCGCACCTCTGTAATCTCAAATTTCCGTATTACATTACTATGCATGTATGTATGTATGTATCGACAAACACGATGGAGCGGGTTCCGCGGACAAGGATAGAGGCGGTAGGACAGGGGGGAAAGGAGGGGCGCGGTATAGTCTATAGCTAGACGCTCACGCTACGATGGCGCGCGCTCACATCGGGACGCGCAATTTACACTTTAATTAACATGGAAGGCTACTATTGCTACTACTTGCCAAAGGGTCCTCGGCGCCGCTGCTTCCTCTCGATCGCGTGGCTTCCTCTCGTCCGGGTGGTGCCTTCGTGCTTCCTCTCTCTCTCCTCCACTCTCTCCTTCTCTCTCTTTCTTCTGTGCGGGGCTATCTTCCCTCCTTCCTTCCTTCTCGTATTCTCACTGAGCCTCCAGGCCCAGGGGCGGTGCTGGTTCGGGACGACCGCGGAGACGGTCGTGGGGCAGTCGTGGCTGCTGAGGTCGTCGTCGACGTAGGCACGACTGGCGCATGAGAATAGTCAGAATGCGAGTGGCAACCGAATCGGAGAAGAGTTCAATAGTTCTGGTGACAACTCTACTCGATACATCAGATCTCCTCGACGGCTCGGGGAAGAAGGAGTAGGTGAACTTCCTTTCTCTGTGCTTCGTTCTTCGCGGACGAACGTCGCGCACTCTCGCGGCTCGTGCTTCGCGTATTTTCGCCGTAACGCGTGAATGCCTAGTTTTGGAACCGTGGACCGGCCATTTGGTCGGTCACAATATACATATATATATATATATATATATATATATATATATATATATATATATATCGCGCGCTGTGCCTCGCGAGCAGCGGTCGACCGTATGTGTCCGCGTGGATGTAAACAAACCCGAGTCAGGCTCGAGTTCGTTTCTCCGAATTGGGGGGCACGCCTCGGCCGCTGCGTGCGGAAATAAAAGAAAAAGAAGTTTTTCTAAAAGTCAGTCGGATTTGTCTCGAGCCGAAAAAAGACGACGTGCCGGTAGGCTTGTAATCGCGCTTCGCAATCGTTAGAGAATCCGCGTGGAACCTGAAGTATTCGAGCTGTTCGATCCATCTAGCCGGTTCCCGGACGACTTCGTCGAAATCGAATATAACTCTGGGGCAACCGAGGGTTGGACAGCTGCTTGGGACGAGGAGCGAGCGATGCCACTCGCGCACCGTCGGCAGCTTTTAGCATCAAGCCGGAGGCTCGATCCTTGTCGCGCCGCGAGTGACGCGCGTGTGATTTGATTGAATTGAAAAAGCGCACGCCGTGCGATGCTTCCTCGATCGCACGTGTATGTGTGTGTGCAGCGTCCCGGCAGCCCCGGTCGCCTGTCGACCTATCATCGAGGAGGAACGCCTCCCCGTCGGCCAACGGTAAGTACCAGCGACCGGCGATAATTGTCTTGCGTGCGGATCGAGCAGGTTCGCCGTCGGTGGACAAAGAGCCTGCTCGCACCTCGAGTGTGAGTGAGCGAGAGAAAGAGAGAGAGAGAGTGTGTGTGTATGTGTGCGGCTGCGAACTGTCTTTTCTCGCGTTGCGCTTCTGTTAGCCTTCGCAGCTGCGTACGCGAGCCTGTATTAGTGTCTTATTATATTATCATTAAACCTAGCTCGTAAATTTCATTTACTCGCCTTTACCCGCGCCTTCTTTTCAAATCCCCGCTATTGAACTCCGCTATCCCAGCACGTCGGTAACCGTTATAAAATCGTATTTTAATAAATAATTATAATAAAATCGCATAACCGTTATAAAATCATATGGTTCGTTTTACTCCCTCACTTCTATGAATAGAAAAATGAAACAAAATTCATTTGATTCATTGTTCAATTCTACAGCCGCAAATACCCAAGTTTGATCTGTACTATACGTATAAAATTTTTAATATTTGTTGTTATTTGATGTTGCTGCAAAGCGGCGATGTCTATAGTACAGATGACAGTTAGATAAACATTTTCTTATTTTTTTAAACTAACTTTGAAACATATTATGAAAGCAGTAAAGGATACTCCCAATTGTAGAATTTTTCAAAGATTCGTATAAAATTTGTTTCAACATTGTAAAACGTAAAGTGAAGACGCAAAACGAAATCTACGATTTACACATTTTCATTTCCGTTTTAATAGTTCATTGTGGCGCTGGGAACACCGTATGGAGCACTCTTAAGAGCACGGTCTAATATATATGTCCTTCGATAATACCATGTTTATACCTTGTTTATAGGTTTCACTATATGGAAGTACCTTGTTTATGGCTTATAAATGTTTAGCATTTCTACCAGGGTTAATGCCGCTCTATTTATTCTACCAAATACCGATGCTAATCAGCGATGAAGGACTACGATGTGTTTATAAACAAAGAACATGTAAATTCTTATAGTGGTGCTTGTGTCAATCGGCGGAGACCGGGATTTGAACTCGGATTACCAAGTTACTAGTCCTCTGCTCTAGCGATCGAGAATAATATACGTTCTTAGCTTATTAAGAAATTTACTACTTATAAATCTTATATATATATATATATATTTTTTAAAACTTAATATAAAATATTATATAACGAAACCAAAACATAGAAATAGTCAGATATCCTGTTGATCATGAAAGAATGCAGAATAATATATATATATATATATATATATATATATATATATATATTGTTGGAATGAGGATAGCAGATACAAATAACAACAATATTAACAACAAAGAATAATTGAGTTAAACAAATCGTAAAGTCTTTATTGATGTCGATACACGTCTGTTCTATACGTGCGATCAAGACAGATAAAATAGCCGCGAAGACCACCTAGAGCGACCGAGCGGCAAGTGCCAAGAGTATACACGCACAACATCTGGTTTGAACGTGTATTGGTGCAGTAAAAAACAGGTGTGGGTAAAATGTACATTCCTACACTCTCTCTGTTTGGCTGGAGCTTTGTACGAGGGTGGATTGATAAGTTTCTGGCCTGACCAAGAAAAACAACGATTTTAACAATTTTTTTTATTTCTCAACATAATCTCCTCCAACGTATACATTTCTCATAGCGGTGTTCTAGTTTAGTTATGCCACCTCTATTGACTGATTCGTCAAGCTCCTCCAAATACCCATTTACAGCTTCGATTACTTCCTCATTGTCCGCAAATCTCTTACCGCCAAGCTATTTTTTGAGGTTAGGAAACAGATAATAATCGCTCGGGGCTAGGTCTGGAGAGTAGGGACGGTGCGGCATCAATTCAAACTTCAGATCGTTGATTGAAGCCATCGTAACGATTGACGTGTGCTCTGGTGCGTTATCCTGATGAAACAAGATTTTTTGCTTCGCCAGATGAGGTCGTTTAGTTTTCATTTCGTGGCTCAAACGTTGCAATAAGTCTGCGTAGTATTGATCAATAATAGTTTTACCCTTTTCAAAGTAATCAATGCATATAATACCTCTTGCATCCCAAACAACAATATCAATAACCTTGTTCGTCGAAAAAATTGTTTTTGCCTTTTTGGAGTTGGTTCCCCTAGTCCAATCCACTGTTTAGACTGTTATTTAGTTTCAGGAGTGTAGTGGTGGACCCAAGTTTTGTCAAAAGTTATGAATCGACGCAAAAATTCGCTTGGATTAAGCTTAAAGAACGCCAAATTGGCGGTAGAAATGTTCTTTCGAATCAATTTTTGGTTGACTGTTAGCAAACGCGGCACCCATCTTGCACAGAGCTTTTCCATATACAAATGTTGGTGCAAAATATTTTGTACATGTTCATATGACATCTTACAGGTCTCAGTTATATCACGCACTTTTAATCTGTGGTCTTTCAGTATTATTTGAGGGATTTTTTCGATCATATCTGGAGTCGTGACCTCAGCGGGGCGACCTGAGCGAGGCTCATCAGAGGTGCTCACACGACCCTTTTTAAACTCGGAAACCCACTGCTTAACGGTTGAATATAATGGGGAAGATGTCCGCACTGTTGAATCCATCTCTTCTTTAATTTCCTCCGGTTTTAACCCCTCCAAATAAAAGTATTTGATGACAGCACGATTTTCCAGCTTTTCTATTTTTACGAAAAACACAGAGATGTCTTGTTCAGCGTGCTCTCAAACCTAAACTAACTTGGCGATCGGACTGAAACTATAGCTACAAGCTATCGAAGGATAGCAGTATAGAACACCACGTCAAGTAGGCCTAGTGGCACTATCTCTTGTTCAGGCCGGAAACTTGTCAATCCACCCTCCTATTGCACATAGATGTAAATACGTGCAATTCCACTAGTCATCATTTACTGTAATTGTGTATAATAAATAATCTAGATTCTCATTAATTATACATCGCTTCAATGTTTTCTATTTCATTTTCCTTCCAGAAGTTTATTCAGTATCGCTCCATCATTCTTCCTTTGCCAATGGATCTGTAACACACATATATTTGTTTAGTTATTTAGTATTAACTTTATCAGCCTGACGTGTGCGTCCGTTTTCAATCCCTTAGTAAGCATATCCGCTAATTGATTCAACGGTTGAACCCATTTTATGTCTACGATATTGTTCCGACCGCATTCTTTAATATAATGCTCTTTTCTATTTATCATATGTCTTAATCAGTTGTTACCGTCACTTTTAGTGTAGAACTGAGCGACTTGATTATCGCAATATAGGCGCAACGGATATAAGTTTATTTTCAAAATTTCTTTGATAGAATTGGGCGCGGATATTAATTCTTGGCACGCAAGACTCATAGCCACGTACTCCGTTTGACAGGTAGATAAGGCTACGCTGGGTTGTTTCTGAGTTTTCCAACCCAGAGTGTTCTTGTATAATCTGATCAGGTGTCCACACGTAGTTAACGAGTTTCTGCAATCCGATAAGCTGGCATCGGAGAAAGCCTCGAGTTTATCTCCTAGTCCTCTATACATTAAACCCTTATTCGCGGTTCCCGACAAGTACCCGAATAGTTTTGCAATCATATTCCAATCGTTTTCGATAGGGTTTATTTGATGTCTGCTTAACACGTTTACGCTGTAGGATATTTCCGGTTGCGTAGCATTAGCCAGATACAGTAATGATCGGATAATTTCCCGATATTTACTGTTAGATTTATCGTTTTCCGTCGCGTTATCGTTTTCTATGTTTTTCCATTTTTCATCCGAAATCGCGACGACGTTTATCAGTATCTTGTCAAATCCGAATCGTTTGATCAATTTTTCAGTAAATCTTTGCTGCGACCAGAATATTTTTTTATTTACCTCGTCGCGTTTAATGTTTGTACCTAAGTAATCCGTAGGTTTTTCAAAGCGTTTTAATTTAAATTCTTTGGCGAGATCGTTGATTAAACGGTCTATTTCTGCGACGTGTTTGCTCATTATTCGTATATTATCGACGTATAATAACAATGCAAATAACAAGATCATTTTGATCATTTTTAATGAAGAGACACGGATCCGATTCGCTTGCGTTATATCCCAATTTTTTCATAATTTCGGTGAATTTAACATTCCAATGTTTTGGACTTTCAATCCGTAGAGAGATTTTCTGTATTTAAGTATTTTGTCCCTGTTTCTTTGGAATTCAGGGTGTCCTTCCGGTATTCTTAAGTAAATATCTGCTTTTATATCGCCGTATAGAATGCAGCCTCTATGTCTAGCTGCTTGAGTTTAAGCGCATCTTGATTAATTTTAGCTAATAACGAATGATACCTAATTTCCGTATTGGATTTGCTTTTGACACTGTCCAAGGAGAATATTGTATTTTTAGTTTGATTTTTAATGCTGTCGCTTCGTCTCGGTTTATCATGTATTTCTTCTATCTTTTCTTTTGTAAAGTCGATTTGTATATTATTTTCTGTCCCGTAATAGTCTCTGTATAAGAGTTTCTCAATGAATTTAACATTGCGTGACTCGAATAATTTTAGTTTGCGACGACCTAAAACATGGCCGCGCAAATTCACTACGACCGACACACAAATTTATCACACATATATAACGCGAACACATTAAATTATAATAATCTATTCCAATCACACCTATGAAAATAATAACTTAAATCCAAAATCACACTAATAGGATACATGAAAATGTAAAATTAAATTTAATAAATTCTAACGCGCTAAACCTACCGAAAGCGGGCAAAGGCCGCGATGACTACTGTAGAAGGTAATCGACGCGACTGCCGAAAACCCAACCGTATAGAGAGAACGCAATACATAGTCTCTCTCTTTCTCTACCGCTAAGCTGAAATCCGAAGCATACGATAGACGGGATACATTGCGCGCGGCAAGAGAGAGCTGCGTTAAGTATATTAGGCCGGCGGCCGCTATCCCCCTCTAATACACGCAGCACACACACTACCGTACTCTCTCGTCGAAAGGCACGCGCCAGCAGTGAATACTGCGGTAGGCGAACGCGCAAGCCTTATACTGGCGCGCGCATTCCAGTATATACAACGTGTGTTCTAAAACAAATTCACCGGCTGTATTTAATTAATGTAATTAAATAAAATATTCGCACCGAACATATATATATATATATATATATACATATATATATATATGTGCGTATACACTATTGCACGTGTATAAAATCACTTGTACGCAGCACACCGGCGTCAAAAATAAGTAATATAAATTTTAAATATTAATTATTATGATTATTATTAATATTCTTATTATTAATCGTTATTATTATTAATATAACTATTATAATCCGGCGGCTCGTCCGAAATTGAACAAGCGGCGACGGAAATAATCGCCCGTTTTTGTATAAAAGGGCCTGCAAAAGGCAAAATCGAGAGTTCACCCGGTGAACCGACTGCCCCGAAGTCGAGTCACACGATCTCCTCCCGGAGCTAAAACTTATCCAAAGCTCAAATCAATCCTAACACTAAAACTCCCGCCCGAAACTATTAGTTTGATCTCTGTTGCGAGGAGCTCCTAAAAGACAGATGACTAATAGTTTTACCTATTCTAAAGTGAACTTGATCCTGGTTGCGAGTCGCTCCTCAAAAGACCAGCCGTTCTCTTATCCAGTACATTTACTTACTTTCCAAAATTATTAGCTTGATCTCTATTGCGAGGCGCTCCTCAAAAGACAGACGGCTAATAATTTTACCCATCCCTGAGTGAACGTGATCCTGGTTGCGAGGTGCTCCTCAAAAGACCAGCCGTTCGCTTATCCTGACTAGACACTTTTCCCCTTAACTCTTGATCCTGGTTACGAGGCGCTCCTCAAAAGACAGACGGCTAATAATTTTACCCATCCCTGAGTGAACGTGATCCTGGTTGCGAGGTGCTCCTCAAAAGACCAGCCGTTCGCTTATCCTGACTAGACACTTTTCCCCTTAACTCTTGATCCTGGTTACGAGGCGCTCCTCAAAAGACCAGCGGAATTAAGCTCACCCTAGTACAACCTATTTTAGATTCTACCGATATTATTTTCAAATTCCCCGAGTGGAAAGCACCAAGTATCCGTGCGGAAAATAGCGCCGGATTAAACTACGCGACGCGGAAACTAGCGCGAATTCAGTAGTTATATATATATATATATATATATATATATATATATATATATA
This sequence comes from Sycobia sp. Sy_11, assembly GCA_018907035.1. NCBI lineage: Eukaryota > Metazoa > Arthropoda > Insecta > Hymenoptera > Epichrysomallidae > Sycobia > Sycobia sp. Sy_11. The sequence continues at coordinate 303,783 of JACCIC010000135.1, read as the reverse complement.
GCTAAACTTATTTCTTTTAAGTAATTATTTCGTTTTATTTTATTTGTTTCAGAAACCTTATAGATAGAAGGAAGTTTCTTGTCATATTTTTTTTGAATAAACATTTTAATTTTTTGTTATAAAAAATATACTGTTTTACTAAGTTATTTTCCTGATCTGCCGTCCTATCCTGAAAAACTTCCGCCCCTCTCAAAAGTACCCTGGAAATATACCGCGTACGCTATCCCGAGGATGATAGGAACGTTAAATGTTCTTCCGGAACAAACAATGTATATCCCGACGAGCCGTATCCTATTAAAAAACCTTTCACTCCGATTGCGCTGAATTTATTTTCACCTCCCTTTCGTTTTCAAAATATCGCAACGCATCCGAATCTTCTCCATCGGTGTTTTTCTATTTTGAAATTTTCGGCTAAGATTTTAATTGGTATATTATATTCAATATATTTATGTGGAGATCGGTAATAGATATATGTTGCTGTTTTAACAGCGAGGTACCAACAGTTTCCTGGAAGGCCGGAATCCAACATTATAGTTCTTACCTTATTCTAAATGGTTCTGTTTAACCTTTCGGCGACTCCGTTGTGCTGCGGAGTATCTGGGCAAGCCGGCTGTAACTCCGCCCCTAGATGATTTAACAGTGTGACGGTTTCTGAGCCAGTAAACTCAGTACCCTTATCGCAATGTAAATAACAAACCTTTTTATCCCTGCCTAACACGTTCCTAAAACTCCTAATGCTTTTATCTAAGAATTCTGATGTTTGATTTTTGTGTCTTAAGAGGTTCGCTATCGCTACTCTAGAGAAATCGACGATAATTGTCAATATGAATTTGTATCCTTTCGAATGTGATACAGGTGATATAGGTCCCATCGTATCCGCGTGCAGTATGTGTAGAGGCCTGCTTGCTCTCTGTCTTTGACTTTTAAACGGTAACCGTGTGCTTTTAGCCATGAGGCAGGCTTCGCCATTCGCGATTTCCATTATATCGTCCAGCTTTAAATTTATTCTTGAATTTAAGTATTTCTCAACAAATTCTGATACGTATTTACAGAACGCCTGTCCTAGTCTATAGTGCCAGAGCATGGCATCGTTTAATTTTCCTTTATCTGTTTCTTTTCTAATTTTAAGGAGATCCTGAGGTTCTACTACTATTATACTTGAACTATCAGCTGGTAGATGCACCTTTCTATCATTCGCAGTTACCAGAAAATCAGAGTCCCTTCTGGTATCTGCTGGTGCTTCTGAACTCTGTTCGCCGCTGTTTGCAATAGTATCTATTTTCTTTTCATTTACAGCTTCCACAGCGCTACTCTTGCTTCTAGTCTTATAATGGTGAGCTGTTTTATCTACCTCAGTTATATAGCTTGAATTTACTTTATTACTCGGTTTTATTTTAATCACCCTGAAAGATGCTTCATAATTGCCTGTAATTATTATTTTCCTGGCTACTGGATCTATAATATTCATTTTTCTATTATCTAGTCTAATCTCCATACCTTTTTCCGCGTATTTTCAGAGAGACAGTAAATTCTTAGCTAAGTTTTTCCAATATAGAACACTATTAAGATCTAATTCTTTCCCGTTGTTCGCTGTTTCAGAAATATCTCCTATTCCGTCTTTTCGTTTATTTTCGTTCTTTTTCTCTGCGTCTAATAATACGTTTCTCAGATCGTCACGCGTAATGTTTTCTTTTCCTGTCTTCTCAGGAATGTCTAATCTCAACATTTTAACGCCGATTGGTCATTCCTTTTTAATTATCTCTCTTTCTTGTTCTGTTAGTAAATTACCTGTCCGCAATATTTTAATTTCTGCAAAATAGAGTATATTGAGGTGGCGTCTCTATTCGCCAAGGATACATAAATCCTCCGTCCTTCTCCAAGAAGATATAGTCTTTTCTCTCTTCAAATTCGCAGAAGCGTTCACGTTATTGTTCTCTGTTGAGAGTCCTTGAGACCTGTCAACAGGAAAGTTCAGCTTAATTCATCTGAATCTTCTTCTCTTACACGATACTATTATTTCAGTCATCATCTTGGTGGCTGGCTTCTAGGGGTTCCTTTACGAAATTCCGATTTTTCATATAGCATAGCATATCAGCATTACCGCTATAATTACACGTTTTTCACTCGTTACTACCCCATCGTCTTTAACTTTTCTCTTTTAATTTTGTATTTAAAGTGCACACTATTCGTTGGAATGAGGCTTACCGAGATTAAATTATTTTAATATACACAGGCCTCTGGTTTCCGGTGTACTCGAGCTTATCCCAACGCGATCAAAGATTTCGCTTCTTTATATATCCGTAGATATCTGCTGTCCGTGCAGTCGTGCTAGATCATGCAGTCGTGCAAGCAGGAAAGTATGGCCACGTGCTACAGGGGGACGTCCCACTTGCCAGAACGGTACCTTGATATCAAAATTAATTTAACCGATAGCAAAATTGTTGTATCCTGCTCGCACCTTCTGAGAGTGTCTTTAACTAGCCAGCCACCTCTAGGCATCTTTTACTATCTTCTGCAAAAATGTGTAGAATGAAATGCGCCGCGAGTCGCGACTTCTGTACAGAAAGACTCATTGGATATGCAGCCAGGACTATTTCAAAAAAGTGATCTAAAATCCGCAGTTAAGCGGGCTGTAACCCATAACCTGTCGGAATGAAGATATAAGATACGAATAACAACAATATTAACAAAAAGAATAATTGAGTTAAATAAATCGTAAAGTCTTTATTGATGTCGATACACGTCTGTTCTGTACGAGCGGTCAAGACAGGAGCCTCCGAGCACCGAGCGCCAATAGTATACACGCACACCATCTGCATTGCACGTGTATTGGTACAGTAACAAAGCTGTGGGTAAAATGCACATTCCTACATATATATATATATATATATATATATATAATTATTTATTGTATTGTAGATTTTTGCCTTGAATTTATTAAATAATAATTTTTTAAAAAACATATGAAATCTGCAAAAAAAATAACTTTTAAAAAAAGCAAAATAGTTAGACGAGTTTGATGTATCTTAGCATAATAAGAATTTTAAATACATCTCCTCACGTATTTTATAAAAAATTTATATAAAATATTTTTCTAAATGCAGTAATATATATAGACAAAAATATATACAATAACGTCTTAAAACAATGGATCATTAAAACAAATGGTTAAATGCAATTCATGGGCATCCCTATATATAACAGCATGTATAGTTTACACAAATATATCTAAAACTCTGAGAAATAATAATAAATAAATAGTTTTGACGGAAATGCAGCTTAATAAATTAGTCCACGTGTGGACTCATAAAAAAGTGTTAATTATCTTGAATCATCAATGTTTTTAGGTGAACATTCTTCTATTTTTTCTGACAATTCATTATTATTAAAAAAAAGTAGGTATGTACTTTTTCACGCATAAGAAAAATTAAAATATTCGTAAAGTTTCAGCTGAAAAACAAAAATACTAATATTAATTAAAATCATATCATAGGATACTAATTCTAAAGTTGAATATGGCCATATAAATAAACTAGTCTGGTATTAATAGTATAAGCTAATTATTTTAAGTAAATATTTGATATAATTCAAATCGCTACCATCTGATCGCTGGTGAAACTAACTGCTAAGAGCATTAGCTACGCATGCGTACGGTACTACTTAATTTATATTAATTACGCGTACGATCTGCGAAGTCGACGCTGAACTCTGATTATTATCCATACCAAATTATAATACGATGCTTATAATGTATCAAAAATTATTGATTAAAGTAATATTATTTTTAATATAAAATCTGGCCTATGTGCTTCCGATGACAATATAAAATACATATTTTGAATTACTGAGCCATGAATTCAGTAGTTATTTTTTTAACGTGTACAACACACACACACACGTATTGCTTTTATAAATTAGTGTATGATATATGATATGATGATATGATATGATGATATGATATGATTGTCGTTATAAATGAATATATAATATACTATAATATAATAATAATATGATATATATGAAGATTTATATAATAAAAAACGAAACAGGAATAGAAGCACAATAAGTTTGAATATCTAAAGATATACAACATCGAAATTTCTGCCTAACAGGTCCTATCAAAAGTTGAAATAATTTCAGAAGCTTGAAATTTATATTCCTTTTCATATTTTTATACGTATTTTTATTGACTAAAATGTAAATTTGCTTAAACGCTACAGACCACTGACAGTTATATCTTCTCTCTTATTTTTTTTCTATACTATGTAATGGCTATGTTGAAATTTCCGAATTCGTAGTTTATTCTAGTTCCGTTTGATTGATTATGATAAAAATAAAGTGCATCGATCTGTTCGTACATTTATACCATTGAATGGTAAATTTATTCTATACTTTCAATGGTCTAATTACATGGCATCCATTTAAATTAGAATATAATTTTTAATCGATTGCAAAATGTAATAACCCATGCAGAAATATACTCGACATATCCCTAGTTCAAGCTAGATCCTAGTCCGTATTACATGATTTCCTCATGTAGGTAAAACTCGCCAGATCCGAGTTAGATTTCCCTACGACCATCTAATAAACGTCTTATATTAATTATTACTTTCTCGATTTTATACAGAGTTAATTATCTTTTATTGATGTTAGAAAAAAATACGTGTTTTCTATAGTCAACATTTTACAAGTAGAAAAATTAAGGAAATGATTAGGCTTTCTATTTGATTCTAGTTAGATTTCCTCAACTTTTTCTAATATTGGATAGAACGATGTCTTCTAATCGAGACCTTACGAGTACGAAAATGAGATATTATACACACACACGCGTGTGTGCGCACTAGCACATTGTGTGTGTGTGTGTAAATAATTATATATATATATATATATATATAAATCCGCATACCTTTCTAGCATGAGAAAGAATTAAAAAAATTGATTTACTATATACCTTTAGCTTGTATTTCTAAATTTATTATCTGATCTTAAGTGCTGTACGGTCATATGCAAAGTATAGTATAGTAATCGCATATTGCGTTTTAGCATAGTGAATAAACCGTTAGCTTGCGAATCGTAGGGTCGTCGGTTTGATAGTCAGTGGAGGTCGGAATTTTTTTTTATCGAAATAAAATAATTTATATGTTCAACAGAGCTGTTTAACATTAAAATGAATAACAATTTTATAAAAAATATATTAATAGTTATTAATTGTTAATTGTAAATCGTAATACGTAATAATGCATATAGAAAATAATTTATAAATTCTAAATAAATGGTATGCGTTACCTAAATACGTAAATATATTTTTTATTTTAAATAAATTAATATTAAAGAGTCATAAAATTATTCACTTGATCGAGGAAACAAAATTAGAATAACTTATAAATCGTCTGAATTTCTAGATTTTCTTACTAGATTCTATCTAGTTTCTAACTTGGTACAGCAGTAGGTAGACTATAGGCGTACTTGCACATAGGCATTCTGGCACAGCAAATATGTGCCAGAACGTATCCATTCATTCTGGCACACTCCCACTCCTCAAAATTGTGCCAGTATACCGTCGGACGTCACACCGACGAATTACTCAAGGTTCCTTTTGAATCGAGTAATACCTGGAGGAGCGGGTAGTGCGCCTTAAAATGCGCCATTATGCATATAGCTATTAGTTGTACTGTTTTATTTGTTTTCTTCTATTTTCTTATATGTGTTCCATCAATAACAAAATTATAGCCATGCCATTGGCATTGAGGTTGTTTTCGTGCTGCGAACATAAGGTGTAAAATCGTTCCACATACGCTCTTAATATGGTATAAGATTCTGTCCATATTGGTGACGCTTTTTTTCGAAAAATTTATTTTGTATATTTTCAGTCCACGAGATTCTTAGGAAATCTTTATAGTTTTTTATTGCACTTAAATTACTGGTTTCGGCTATTGAAATATGATTTCCGTGAACGCCACGAATGCAACTCTAATGAACGATATGCGGTCAATCAATAACAAAATTATTACCATGCAATTGACATTGAGGTTGCTTTCCTGATGAGAACGTTTCATACACTCTCTTAATATCGTGTAAAATTCTATATATACTGGTTACGCATGTTTTCGACAAGTTTATTTTGTATATTTTCACTCGACGAGGCTTATAGGAAACGACCTTTTGTTGTAGCTATATAGTATTGGAAAACTCATCATTCACAGACCCATTTCCACTCGAAAGAAAAATCAAAGGGACCCCCCCCCCTCTATGGATACAAGATCGCACGCGCGCTCTCGGGTGAAGGGGGGGCAGTGAGCGTGCCCGCTACACAGGTATACGGTTTTACAACTTTGATAATCAGTTTACTGCTAACGATTATAGGTGTTTAGATGTTTATTATTATAGGGAGGAAGAGATTTATGAGGAAACCAAAAGCAAAAAATCCTTTTTAACATCTCTCATTTGCTTTTGTAAACATATTTCTATAGAATGATTAGTAATATATTTCTTACGAAACCGAATGGATGACTAGAGTAATTTTGATATTTTTGAATCGTCTCCGAAATGACCTTATTTTTGATCATGATTTTTTAACGTGTGGAGATTAAATAGAGTCTATGTAAACCGAGATAGATGAGTGGGAATGGGAAATGAATTTTTTGCAATATTAGTTTCGTATTATTTGTAATTTTAGGAAGGGATTGGGAAGGGAAAGGCTAAGATTAGAAACTTAGTCAACCAATGAAAAAACATTTTTTGAGCTATGGAAAATGAAGGAGGAGATTTTTTTGAACCAATGAGAGAATGCTTTTCCTTCCTCTGCTACTTTGAAATGGCTTTAAATACTGCGGAGGAAAGCTGCTTTTGGTCATCTTCCTGCAACTTTCTTCATCATCAAAAATGAGAGTAGAAGCAGGGAAAATTGTCAACAAGGCCATGGGGAAGACAACGCCACCAGTCTCTCAGAAGGTGCCGTGAACATCAATGTCGAAAATTCATCGTCTATTCGGCTCCTCGGAGAAAACGCATCAGCTATATAAAAGTAGCATGGAAATATCCCTCGAAAAATTGGAGGCAATAGAGGCGTGTTTGAAGTACGCCTTGAAGATCGAGAAATCTCTGGAGTCATTTAAGTGTAAGGAAAAATTTGCTTTATTTATTTATATTTATTATTTATGTACTGATTTTGTTAATATTTCTTTCATTATTTATTTCAATTTATATCATTTCGTTATTTATTTTATTTCATTCATTATTTCTTTCAATTTATATATTTCATTTTATTCTTATTTATTTCATTATTATTTATATTTATTATTTAATTCATTTTTATTATTTATTTTAATTTATTATTATTTATTTTGTTATTTATTTTTATTTAATTTCATAATTTATTTCATTCTATATTTCATTTTGTAAATTATCTCAATTTATTTATTTTTGATTTTTTTTCTATTTATTTGTTGATTTTATTTCAATTTATTTCATTATTATTTTTATGTATTATTTATTTTAATTTATTGATTTTATTTATTATTTATTTTAATTTATAATTTATTTTGTTATTTATTTCATTTAATTTCATAATTTATTTTCAGTTCCAAATGTCACAGAGCTGGCTAAATAAAAAAAAAAGCAGAAAAAAATAAAAAATAAAAAATGAGCAGAAGGCGATCACATCTACATCGCAAAGATGTAGCCGCAGTCGGAGTCGTAACTGCAGCAGCAGTAGCATTTGCAGCAGCCATAGTAATAGCATAACAAGCATTCCAGACGAAAATGAAAAGGAAAAGCCAAAAATAATTCCTGAGGAAATTATACTATCATAGACAAAATAAAAAAACAATAGATATAAATGTAATATGTATTGTAACGGGGCCCTATTAGGTATAGGTACGGTTCTGGTACCTTCTTTTATTTCTGTAGGCCGTTACAATAATTATAGGACTTACCTATCATTAATTATTTACGATTACCAAGGCTTCACTTACCTTGACAATAAACAATTATTAAATTGTTTAAATAATTAATTATTGATAGGAATGTTCTGTTTTACCTCCACTTGTCCTATAAATATTCTTCAATTCTTGAGGGAAATTGGATAAAATAAAAAATTTCAATCACACGGCTATCAGTTAGAATCACAGTAATTGTTTATTATTAAATAATAAATAATATTAAAACTATTAATATTAAATTCAACAACTGCTGTGATTCACCGTGGAGGCGGCAGGGTTCTGAATCGCCAATATCAGAATTCATTGGTTTAATAAGAAAAATATTGATAATTTATTATAACAATTTAAATATATTTATTAACTTAAAAATGATATTATAAATAGTTATTTAATTACCTAAGTACATCTGCAACCCTAGTAGTGTATTGAGTGTGATTTAGTCGATAATAAATACAATTTAAATTCTAATGAAATTCAAATTTCGCGCGCTTTATTTTAACCTAATACAGTCTTCAAGCGCTAGGAGTCGCTACTGTAACTTACTATATTACAGTTGCGCGAATCTCTCTCGACTACTTATACGCGCGCGCGGAATACACCGTCGCACTCACACACGTATAAGCTAATCACACTCGCGGCTGTGCTTGTGTGCGTGTACAATTCCCGCTCGAATTTGTTATAAATACACACAAGCTAATTGAACGGTTATTCTATCTATATTCTTTTCATTAGCGTATATGAATCCATATATCATGCACGTTCGCGTGTATCAAAATAAATCTAATATAATGTAGTTTGACGAATTTATTTTAACGATAAATAATTCCCGCACGATTATTTATCTCCTTAAGTACACGCAAGAACGCAATAGTTCAAATCAAATTTTCATATACCCGATGATGTTCTAATATATTTGAACGACAGCTCACGTTGTGGACCCGTTAATCTTCGGTCGATGATGTTAGCTCTCCTCTTATATTTATTGATGCTAGTGAAAATTGCTCAATTGTAAGAGCAACAATAACAAAAATATCCAAGCACTAACAACAACAAAAACAATAACCAAAACAACGGCAACGATGCAACAGCAATAAATCAATAAAATAAAACTTTAAATAACTCAATATTTCGGAATAACCAAGTAACAATTCAAATGGTAAAGAACAGTGACAACTCCCTTTTGCTTTGACTCTAGAAAATCAACTAACTAACTTTTTTCCCCTACTCCCTTACCTCCAACTAGAATTCGACAGCAGCTATAACCAGCCGTCTGTTTCTCACTAGTTCAAAACGAGCACCTATACTTGGTGCCCGTTACACCTCCCTTCTACAGAAATTACCAGTTCTCCTGGACTCTGTTGTAATAACTAGTAGGATTTCGGAACTGCTACATGTCCTCATCCTATAAGTAGAGGGAATGGATGTATGGAGTTTGGAGAAAAAGAATGCATTTTAAAACTAATTTATTGGTTTTATATAAAAATATATAAAATAATTTTGAAATACAAAATTTTCCAGGGAGTATCGATATTCTAAGATTTACCGTCTCTGGAATGATAATAATAGGGTTTTGTATTTCCATGTTTTCGAACATCCGGGCATGTTCTGGGATTTCGAATACCCGGATATCCACAGAAATAACAATACCGGGGCTTACCTTGCCCCGGCTCACTCGGCTGTCCTTTTGGTTTTTGTACAGGTGTAGATGCAGGTGTAGGTATCTATCTTCGGCCGTTTTTAAGTGGTTGCCGGCCTCCACCCGTACTGCTAAGCTACTCGCCTCTAGAAGTTGCTGGACTCGCAGCTTTTTCATCCCAGCTCCTCCTTTATTAGCCGGGCCGACCGTTCTGTTTCTTCTATGGCTTCATTAGCCCTACGAACGGCAGTCTCGGTTGGTTCGTAAGGACGTATTGCCAGCGTCAATTGTTCCGCCTGCTCGCGGCGAATACGTTGGCTATACTCCTCCCGAAATTGAGTCAGAGCAACCATTTCTTCTTTTCTTCTGTCGGACGATTTATATCTGTCCGTGGCTTCAGGGCCGCCTGGGATATTTTGCAACTCATCCCAGGCCTGGAAAACTTGGCGTTCCATGGCCCTGGCTTTAGCAAATACTTCCATGGTGGATAATATTAATCCTTGGAATTTGTCCACCAAGGTAGCCACGTCACTACATCTCTCCTCCGTTGCTGCGGCCCTTCTTCTTCCACTGGAACGGGAACATCTTCCATTGGTAGAGCAACCGGTGGGGGTTCCACTGCAGCTGGAGACATAACTGGGACGGGAACATCTCCTACCGGTAGAGCAGCCGGTGAGAATTCCTGGTTCGGGGTCGATCCAACTTGTCCATCACAAACATTCGATATGCCGAATAATCCCAGCAAATCGACCTCTTGGTCAAAATCAACCATCATTCTTTGACTCTTGATGTCGTGGATACCATTTTCGAGTAGACCAATCATCCTGCAACATAAAAATAAAAAAAAACAGTTTTCAATTATGCCTTTTTAGGCCTCCCACGAGGTCGTCTAATTTCTACCGTCCCTCGGTGGTCGAGATCTTCGGTAGAAGTACGTCGAACAGCTTTAGTAGCTTTCCGAGGGCGACCAGGTTTACGCTTATTCGTGTTAGCAACGCTGCAATCGACGTGATCCCCTCGGTCGTACGCTTCACCCGCTGGCGAACTATCGGACAATGCTAGTCCCGCACGCTTCTCGTCCGCTGATGAGGTCCTATCGCTAGTTGGAATTCGTTCGTCCGATGGAAATGATGAAGTTCGATGACTATCTAATGACCGTCTTCTTCACATTTCCCTCGGTGGTTGAAGTCCTTGGCTAGTCGACGGTAAAGGTTCTCCTGAAGTTGCTTCGATAGTTGCTTGAGGTATGACTTGTTCTTGATTAACGAACGGCTACAGGTGTTCGAAGTGGACCAAATCTTCTATTCAACTCTTATCATCGACTAACTTATACGTATTAGGGCCTTTGATCTGCGTGATCACATACGGACCCACATACTTAGGTGCTAACTTAGCTGATACGCCTTGGGCAGCGGAAGACAAGATACGGTACCTTTTCCATACCTTATCTCCTATTTGGTATAGCGAAGGACGACGACGAGCATTATAATATGTCGCTTGCCATTCATGTTGTTCTCGCGACCGTACCTTTGCTGACTTTTGGAGCTCTTCTAGCCGTCTCAGTTTAGCTAACCAAGATTGTCGGCTTTCTTCTTCAATATTTTCAACCGTGGCACAATCTTGCTCACGGCGAAGCGTTCCGGGTGGAGTCAGCTCCCGTCCAAAGTTCAGCATGGCTGGAATATACCCAGTGGAAGAATGAGGCGTGGTGTTGAGTAAGAAGTTTAGCTCTATCAACCTCTCGTCCCAAGAATTGTGGTTTTCCCCCACAAACACCGTAATTTGAGTTTTTAAAGTCCTATTAACTCTTTCCACTGGATTTGCCTGTGGATGATATGGCGGAGTATACGAATGATGAATACAAGCGTCTTTGAGATATTCATCTATAGTTTTATTTTTAAACTCCGTGCCATTATCCGACAAGAAGACCTCTGGAGCTCCGAATTTCATGATAATTCGCTCCTTTAAGGCTTTCAGGATCGTCAGTACGTTGGCTTTACGAAGCAGTATACACTCTACCCAATGAGTGAAAAGATCTTGTAGGACTAGGACGTACTCGTGGCCGGCTGTGCTACGAGTCAACGGACCCATAATGTCCCCAGCGACCATTTGCCAAGGTCTTTCCAAAAGCCTCTGGCCCATTAGACCAGTGGGTAATCTCTGGTCCTTACATTGCTGACATATAAGACAGTTCCTAACATATTTTTCGACCATTTTATAGCAGCTGGGCTAGTAATAATATTTAGTTACTCCAGCATATATCTTCTCGCGTCCAGGATGGCCTGCTATAGCGAGATTATGTCATTCTCTTAATACTTCGCTACGTTTTTCTTTTGGTATAGCGATTTTCCAGGCTTCTGCGTCGCCAATGATGGCTTCTAAAACTTCGTTAGGACGGTAACAATAGAGTTGCCCTCCGACTATTTTCCATTTTGGATAGTCGTTAGGGCTCTTCTGAACTTTATCCAACCAGTCCAGATACCATTGGTCTTGGGTTACTTCAGCCCAAGTTACAGCAGCATACCTGGATTCGCTTACTTCGTCCATCCTAGACAACTCATCTGGCACTCAGTTAAGCGCACCTTTTCGATGCTCTACCTCGAAATCATATCCCTGCAATTTCAGGGCCCATCGAGCGAGGCATCCTGTGGGTGTCGGCATCGTACGGATCCAACTGGAATGGTCCGTTACGATCCGAAAATGATATCCTTCAAAATATGCACGGAATTTATCTACTGCCCACGCGACTGCTAGTAATTCTCTCTCCATGGCTGAGTAATTTTTCTCAGCCTGAGATAGTGCCCTAATCGCAAACTCCAGCACTCGTTCCTGTCCATCAATCTCTTGCAATAAGACTGCACCTACTCCAGTGTCGCTCGCATCCGTCTGGATGGTAAATTGCGTTTCGAACACTGGTCGGTGGAGGACAGGGGCTGTAGCGATCATCGATTTGTCCTTTCGTGTAAGTCGCGTGAGTTGTTCGGCTAACGTGGCAAAATTTCTTAAAAACTTTCTATACCACGACGCCATACCTAGGAATCGTCTCAATTGCTTGAGGTTTTACGGTTCCGGGTATCGCATCACCGGGTCGATCTTCTCGGGATCTGGACGGAATCCTTCATAATTAACTAATACGCCGAGGTACTTAACCTCCGTATGGCCAAAAACACTCTTCTCTCTGTTAATCGTGAGTCCGGCCTCTTGGAGTCGCTTGAGTACACGCTGGATCAATTCCAGGTATTGCGTGAATGTTTCTGTGACGATAATAATATCGTCTAGATAAGAGAAAGCATTCGGCTCAAGTTCTGGTTCAATTACACGATCGATTAGTCGTTGAAACGACGCTCCCGCATTTGACAGACCAAAAGGCATTCTTCAGAATTGGAATAATCCCATGCCAGGCACTGTAAAAGCGTGAATCGGCCGAGATTCAGCCTGAAACGGTATCTGATAGTACGCACTGCTTAAATCCAGCGTTCAGATGTACCTCACCGACTGCAATTTCCTAAGTATCTGCTCCATATTAGGTAATGGATAAGCATCTGGTTTCGTGACTGCGTTGACTTTCTTGAAGTCTATACAAAACCGATACTTTCCATTATTTTTACGTACCATCACTACTGGGCTAGACCAACCACTCATGGATTGCTCTATGACTCCAGTTTCCAGCATCTCTCTTGTTTAAGAATGCATCTCTTCTTCGATCCTCTTGGAAACTGGATATTGTCTTTGACGAATGGGACGTGTATTGCCGATATCAATAAAATGTTCGGCCCAAATCGTACATCCCAGTACCGTTTCCCCTTTGGGTAAGATCTTATCAAGTAAATCTTTCAATTTAGCTTGTTCACTCCGAGTTATACCCGCGAATCCAATCGAACCTAGACGTGTCGTCTCGGAGACAAGATCGAATCTGCTGTGTTTATTTAAGCTCAACTCTCCCACTAAAGGATGCTCGACAGGTTTTGGTGCAGACAGCCGTAAAGATGCTATACATTGCACTTGATTTACCGTCACTACCGCAACATCCAGCCTGACCCGCTTCTTCGCTGCTCTGACATACAGCGTATTATCAGCAGGGTCATGGACTGTCCCAAAAACAGGTGCGAAGTTGGCTCCGACGTAACAATCGACTTCCAATGAGGGGATTACAGCAACCAATACGTCGCGTGTAATTCCTGCCAACTCGAATGGTAATGTAACATGACCCGTTACATAAAGCGGAGAATTACCGGGACCACTGGCACCAACACCAGAGGCAGGCTTGAATTCTCGTCCAAAGGCTGAGGCCAGTTGCAGACCGATTCGGCCCATCACTGTGCGCGACGCTCCAGTATCGTATAATCCTCTTATACAGAAGTCGCCGACACGCGCAGGGATCCACCAACGAGCTTCTTCTGGTCTGGCCGCGATTTGGCCAGGGTCTAAATCTCGAAAGTCTTCGGAGTTAGACCAACCAGTCTCAGAAGATTCTGATGATGCCTGATACGCCAAAATCTCTCGGCGAGGACCTCCAGCAGGGGTCATGTCCTTGGCGCTTGACGGCTGGGCCCCTATTTGCCGCCGCGCCTGCCATTTCCCGAACACTTAGGGCAATTCGTTGTTCTATACCCTAATTCTCCACAAGTATAGCACTTGAGCGGAGGATTCACTGTCCTGTGTGGACTGGACCTTTCTTTCTCTGATGGCTTATCCGGAGAGGGGCGACTTGCCACTGGAGGGGGAACTTTCTTAGGTGGAAATTTCTTCTTCCATCAGTTCTGTTTCCTTGGACGACTCCTTGATGAAGGCGATTCCATCCTTACTTAGGTGGCTTTCGTATTACCTACCGAGGTAATTGCCGTCTTCAGATCCGCACTAAGCTGTTTAAAACAGCCTTCAAGTTGGGAAATGTTTAGGTGGTGATCTTTGTCAATCGCCACTATGAGCTGTAGTGGCAGCCACCCTTGCTTTAGGTTTTGTTCGGCGGACCTGGTATGCTACTTCTGGCCAGGTAACCGCCTCCGGTGGAGGTGGAGATTTATAGGATTTCTCCACTACTAAGGAATTCTCCGCTTCCTTAATAGCCTCCACCAAGTCGTCGAAAGTTTTGCAGTCTTTTCTGCGTACGAGACGGTGCAACTCGGGACGAAGATTGCCATGGAGACGATCTAATCGATCCTCCATGGAAATCTTCGGAATCAGTTTGTTTAGCAACCAATTGAGTGCTGTCAGGTACTGTTGGATGGTGTCATCAGCGCCTTGGGTGTGCTTGATGGCGTCTCTGTGTCAACGTACCTGATTCCTGTTGGTTGTCCCGTAAAATCGTAGAGCTGCTGCCTTTATATGTGACCATGATGTCCACGGTTCCAGTGGTTCTGTTACCCAGTAGTGGGCTGAACCTTTGGACAACTCTGGCGCTGCCTAAAAGAGTTGCTCTTCTGACAGGTTAGACATGCTCCAGAGCTCCTCAACCTGGTCTAGAAATATTTTAACTGTTTGCGAACCATCGTCCTTAAAGGAAATATTCCATTTACGAACGACCTCGCCTATATCACGAGGTTTAACCACAGATGGTATTCTAGTCGTCTCGTTTTAACGACTAATGTTTTCCCGTGAGGTTGCGATATGCCTCAAGGGTTGGCCCCTCCTCCTGCCGACTCCACGTCCTCGTGGACTGTGGTTTAGAGTGGATCTAGTGGGGGCGGACTGTGTTAGGTCCGTTCGGGTCGAGTTGTGGATCGTGAATGTGTCTCGTATATTCACGTTACGAATATTCGTATTCACGTCGTCCATTTGTGTGCTCGACCCTCGTCCGGGTTGGAATCGAATCTGGCTATACAGTGTCTCTGTTAATTCGCTGCATTTGGTTAATTTCATTCGCTGCATTTGGTTAATTTGCCGTTGCATCGCTTCCATAGTCGGTGCTTCGGCTTGTTCGCTGCCAGATTGGTTAAGGACGATACTGAATAGGTGTACTTGTGGTACCACTACATTGGAAGGTGGGTTCCAATGCGTGACATCCACCTTAGTATCGTCTATAAATGCTTCCGGTGGCCCATGCTGCCTTCGTGAGGCATCTAACCTCTCCTGGATTAAGAAACTATTTCTTATAAAATCCAGGGGATGCCTGTCTCCTTCCTCTGACGTTTCATGAAGGTAAGATTGACCTCCAGTCTGAATTTCTTCTTCAATAAATGAGCTGCTTGTGGCCTCTCTTTTCATATACTGGAGGCACGGATCTTCATCTGTTTCTTGGATGAAGTCCTCAGGTACATAATTACCTTTTAGCCAGTTGCTGAGCCTTTGTATGCGTAAAAATCTATCTCCCTCTACGCGTAAGCTCAGCTGGAGGAGACATTGATCCAATTCGCCAGTAGTCTTACAAAAGCACCAAGATTCGATTTTTTCGTCGGTGTTGCTTGCCACTGGCATTTGAGATGCAGACATGGTATCCGAAATTTAACGGGAAGCCAATATATAATAATGGGAATAATCTGCTCTTTTAGGTTACAGGTTTTTGTGCCCTTGATGCACTGAAATACTTTTTTAATTTTTAAGTTTAATTTTAAGTTTAATTTTATTACAAGAGCAAAGAAGGGAACTAATAAAAGATGCCTTCTTGACTCCTGTTCTTATATATCAAAAAAAAATTAGATAAAAAATATATATTTCCCTAAGGTGTACCTATACAATAAAAAAATAAAATATACAAATAAAAATATTATATAAATAATTATATTATTTTATAAAATATACTATATTCTATTTAGAGCAAACCTTCGTGAATTTTTTCGGTACGGGTATTAATCGCAAGTGGAACTGTTAATTCTATGTCAATTTCACTAAAAAATAAGAAAAATTTTATTAAAAAAAAAATCCATTGGTAAATTCCGTACTTAAACTTACAAAAGACGACCAAATTGATACGTAAGCAGGTGTACTATTTTTTTTTTCTTATAATATTCAATTCTCAAATCTAAAAAAAAATTCTGAAGCGATCAATGTGAAATACGATACCCTTTCAAGAACGTTGGGCGCCAATTTGTGACGGGGCCCTATTAGGTATAGGTACGGTTCTGGTACCTTCTTTTATTTCTGTAGGCCGTTACAATAATTATAGGACTTACCTATCATTAATTATTTACCACTACCAAGGCTTCACTTACCTTGGCAATAAGCAATTCTTAAATTGTTTAAATAATTAATTATTGATAGGAATGTTCTGTTTTACCTCCACTTGTCCTATAAATATTCTTCAATTCTTGAGGGAAATTGGATAAAATAAAAAATTTCAATCACACGGCTATCAGTTAGAATCACAGTAATTGTTTATTATAAAATAATAAATAATATTAAAACTTTTAATATTAAATTCAACAACTGCTGTGATTCACCGCGGAGGCAGCAGAGATCTGAATCGCCAATATCAGAATTTATTGGTTTGAATAAGAAAAATATTGATAATTTATTACAACAATTTAACTATATTTATTAACTTAAACATGATATTATAAATAATTATTTAATTACCTAAGTACACCCGCAACCCTGTTAGTGTATTGAGTGTGATTTAGTCGAGAATAAATACAATTTAAATTCTAATAAAATTCAAATTTCGCGCGCTTTATTTTAACCTAATACAGTCTTCAAGCGCTAGGAGTCGCTACTGTAACTTACTATATTACAGTTGCGCGAATCTCTCTCGACTACTTATACGCGCGCGCGGAATACACCGTCGCACTCACACACGTATAAGCTAATCACACTCGCGGCTGTGCTTGTGTGCGTGTACAATTCCCGCTCGAATTTGTTATAAACACACACAAGCTAATTGAACGGTTATTCTATCTATATTCTTTTCATTAGCGTATATGAATCCATATATCATGCACGTTCGCGTGTATCAAAATAAATCTAATATAATGTAGTTTGACGAATTTATTTTAACGATAAATAATTCCCGCACGATTATTTATCTCCTTAAGTACACGCAAGAACGCAATAGTTCAAATCAAATTTTCATATACCCGATGATGTTCTAATATATTTGAACGACAGCTCACGTTGTGGACCCGTTAATCTTCGGTCGATGATGTTAGCTCTCCTCTTATATTTATTGATGCTAGTGAAAATTGCTCAATTGTAAGAGCAACAATAACAAAAATATCCAAGCACTAACAACAACAAAAACAATAACCAAAACAACGGCAACGATGCAACAGCAATAAATCAATAAAATAAAACTTTAAATAACTCAATATTTCGGAATAACCAAGTAACAATTCAAATGGTAAAGAAGAGTAACAACTCCCTTAGCTGTGACTCTCGAAAATCAACTAACTTTTTCCACCACTCCCTTACCTCCAACCAGAATTCGACAGCAGCTATAACCAGCCGTCTGTTTCTCACTAGTTCAAAACGAGTACCTATACTTGGTGCCCGTTACAGTATATAATAAAAATAATAAATAAAAAAAAATATATTATAATAAATGAAAATAAAATAATTTTTTTAATATTAAATCACCATTCCTTAATCTCATATTATTTATAATATAATTATAAAACTTGATTATTATATATATTAAATAAGTGAAAAATATATTTAGTTTTAAAAGAATAAAAAATAAAGTTAAATTTTTATGAATGTAATTATTAATACACTTTTATAATAGTATAATAAATGAACACTATTTAAGAGTGTTCTATACCTCTGACGGAAGTTCAAATCGATTGATGCGCCTGATTTTGAATATACTGTGGAAGTTTACGGAACTCGAAGTGTACGAAAAATCCTGTTCTGTTTTATCGATTGTTCTAGTATTCATCAGGGCCGTAGTAGCCCAAGTTAAATAAGTAAATTATAAATGATTCATACAAAATTTATATTTTATAATATTCTTATGAACTAAGTAGCGGAGTAGTTGATCATTTGTCACAAGAAGTTTATTATATATATATATATATATATATATATATATATATATATATATATATATATATATATATATATATATATAGTATATTTAAGTGTAGAAGATAAGGATACTAGGAGACGAGCAGTAATAAAGAAATATCAGCTCGACATCCAGCGTTTGATTGAAATACTCATATATGTATGCGTATCTACACACGCATGACATATATAATCTCCATACTCCTAATTTCTAACCAAATTACTTACTCAAAAATGTCAAGGGCCGTGGTGGTCGCAAACGATTAATATATATCTATAGTAACTTCATATTGAGTTTATATCAAAACTTGTTTACCAATGATTTACACAATTTTATACGTAACTTTGGTTTATGGAATGTTACAAAAAAAAATGATAAAAAATTAAATGATATTAATTATTTCATTAATAAATAGAATGGGATCTCTTAATTATGAATATTGAAATAAGTATAAAGATAACAGCGAATAATATTTTCAAATTAATTTTTTTTTCTCGAAAATTTAGATATACAAAATTGTCTGTTTAAGGTAAACAATTGTAAAATAAATTATTATACTTAATTTTTAGGATGACTAAATGCAATACACAATAGACTTTATTATGTTATAATTCTTTCAAGCTGTTAGTTTATGTATTCTATTAAATTATTTTTTATTAAACAAATAACATAATAAATTCTTATTCTATAAATATTCATTTCTTGCAGTATAGTAATTAAAACTTGCATTTGAAATAAAATTATTATTTACTAGACAGAAATAAAAGAACCTAGCTTATACCTCTTTCTTAATTTTACTATAACAATGTTGAAATTTTTCATTCTAAGATTTGTCTATTTTATAACCATAATAGTTCAATTATTTTTAGTTCGTAGTGACTAGATTTCAGCCTACTCAAAATGATTAAATGCCTAAAAGGTGACGTATAACACTAATTTTCGATTCTGTTCTGAAAGTTTTGAAAGCATTTATTCAGCTTTTGTTGGTCATTCTTTGATTTGTTTCTAATTTTTTAGTATTCCTGTGAAATTCTACTTTTAATCTATTCTTGCGCTATAAATTAGCCATTATAACTCCTTTTTTCTACACTTAAATTTGGAATTATTTTTTAGTACCAGAAATGTAGTCTAAGGAATTTTTCTTCGTCATTTTATAGAAAACCAAGTTGACATTCTTTACACGTATAATTTTTAGATATAAAGAAATTCAATATTTTCATTTTATTGGCTTTATGTATAAAATATTAGTTTTGTTATTGCAATGCTATAATATGAAAGTAGTAAATAAAAATATTAAATTTTTATAGTTTTGCGTATTAGCTAAACAAATTTGAATTTGTCAGGATTGCCGTGTACATTTTTATTTACAATTACATTTTTATTGTATTATTTTTTTTTTACAATTTTATCTTATAAATCTGTATTTTTAGTCTAAAATTGGAATGGTAATCTATAATTTGACAGAACCGTACTTGATTCTATCGGGTAAAGAATATAAAAATACTAATTATATGGAACATAATGGCACTCTAGACTATTCTTAATATAAAATTATGTAATTTAAAAAAATAATTCAATCATTATTTGATATTTATCTAAAATAGATTATTTTAATTATGGTATTAAATTATTTGTAAACTACTTATTCTAAATAAGCGTATTTTGGAAAATAATAAATTATTAGGAGTGTGAATAAGTCTTTCCCGTTTTTTGTAAGAGATGGCGCCACCAATACTGTGCGAGTATTCAATGGTTACATATGTCATAATCAAAGCTTATTCATATGTCAACAATTCCATACTAACACATTAGTTAAAATTTTTTCGCATCATAAATTTTTGATATCGTGAAAATGTCGAAATTTGAGCCGAGTCGACGTCATTTGCGGGAAGTTTCACTTTATTGGTTCAATTTGAAGAAATCTGCTGCCGAGACGCATCGATTGCTTCAGGAGGCTTATGGAGAAGGTTGTGTCGATGATTCAAGTGTTCGCGGATGGTTTCGACGCTTCAAAAGCGGTGATTTCGACGTGGAAGACAAGGAGTGTTCCGGGCGGCCGCAAATCTTTGAAGATCGAGAATTGGCGACTTTGCTTGATGAAGATTCTTGTCAAACGCAAGAAGAACTTGCTGAAGCATTGGGAGTTGACCAAACAACCATTTCCAAGCGTTTGAAAGCCATGGAAATGATCCAAAAGCAAGCAAATTGGGTGCCGTACGAACTGAAGCTGAGAGACGTCGAACGGCGTTTTTTCACTTGCGAACAGCTGCTTCTGCGACATAAAAGAAAGGGTTTTCTGCATCGTATCGTGACTGGCGATGAAAAGTGGATACGTTACGATAATCCGAAGCGAAGAAAATCATGGGGACTACCCGGCCATGCATCATCATCGACGGCCAACCCAAATATTCATGGCGCCAAGCTCATGCTCTGTATATGGTGGGACCAGCTAGGTGTGGTTTACTATGAGCTTCTGAAACCGAATGAAAGGATCACAGGCGAGGTCTATCGACGACAATTGATGCGTTTGAGCCGCGCACTGCGAGAAAAACGGCCACAATACTCCGACAGGCACGACAAAGTTATTTTGCAACATGACAATGCTCGCCCACATGTTGCACCGCCGGTGAAAACATACTTAGAAACGCTCAAATGGGAAGTCCTACCCCACCCGCCGTATAGTCCAGACGTTGCTCCGTCTGATTACCATCTCTTCAGATCGATGATGCATGGCCTGGCTGACCAGCACTTCCACTCCTACGAGGAAGCCAAAAAATGGGTGGATGACTGGATAGAGGCGAAACCGGTCGAATTTTTTCGCAACGGGATTCGTATGTTGCCAGAAAGATGGGAAAAAGTTGTAGCTAGCGATGGTCAATACTTTCAATGATTCATTTGTAACCATTTTTTCACAATAAAAGCTCAAAATTTGAAAAAAAACGGGAAAGACTTATTCACATACCTGATAATAAAAATTATATTACATTTGAAAAAAAATTTCAATTGTTTTTATCGATTTATATTACAAAATTTTTATATATATATTTATATATAAAATATATATTACAAAATTTAAAAAACAATTTTGAATAAAGATTGTGTCATTTGTCTGATGCAATGTTCCAAATATAGATATATATATATATATATATATATATATATATATATATATATATATATAGGTCTTATATAAAATCCCTTCTGAATTTTGCAACATAATATGATATAATGTTACCTGAAATTGAATCGATCCTTTTAGCGGGGATTCCTGCAAATTACCTAAACTTAGGATGTTCTTGCTCATTGGAGCATAATTTGTTTATATTTTATAGCTTAATATTTTTCATATTTAATATTTTCTGGGCATAGTTTTATGTTTTAACTTTTCGTTAAATTTTTCTCTGTTATTTCTTTTTTACCGTTTAATTAAATTTGTTAACCATTTTTTTAAAAATAGGTTTTTAACAATTTTTGTATTTATTTATGCTTAATTATTGTTATTTTTTTTAATTATAGGTTAAATGAGATCTTTGTATTAATATTTTAAGGGTCGTAGTTGAGTTTTTATTATCATTTTTTCTTACTTAGTTTTTACAATAAATATTCCAATTAAAATTTCAAGATGCAACAGTAAGAATGACCAAAAATTTAATTACAATACGAAAATGATACAATAACTATAAATAATAAAAATACTACATTTAAAAACCAATTTGTATATTTCATTTATTTAAAATTAAATATGATATAGAACATTTTATAAAAAGATACATTCACTGGCAAGTTTAGGTTCTACGTGACTTGGTGATAAAATCACAGCGTAGCCCCCATCTATGTTACGAAAATAGGACTTTTTTCGTGGAACATAAATTTTAGATTCAGAAATTTGGTCTAATAAATAATAAAAATTTATTCAATTTTAACTACTTAAAAAATAAAACTAATGACTAAGTATACATTTACAATAAATTTTTTAAGAAAAGCAAAATAACTAGGCGAGTTTGATATGTTTTTAGAATATTAAGTACTTTCAAAAATAAATAACTATTATTGTAAAATTTAACTTGGTTCGAAAAAAATTTGTCTTTATTGTTTTTTTTTCCTCTATCCATATGTTATTACAATATATTTCTATCGCATGTAGTGTCATTCTTTTTCGTATTAACATATTTGCGGCGTTGTTATATTTTATTTTTTACGCTGTATTAGAACTGATTCTTTGGCTGCTTTGCTGGCAATACGATTTTCAGTGCTGTTTGAATGAGCAGATGTCCTTAAGACTTCTATTTTGATTTCTTGTCTTGATTTATTCAATTTTATGAGTTTATAATTCATTTCATTAACTTCTTAATTATTGGTGCAGAGATTGTGCAGTGAATTTAGTACACATTTTGAATATGCACATATATAAGATGGAGCTGTGTCGAGTGGATTGAGCATATCTGATACCAAAAAGTATTTAGCATATATCTGAAGCAAATGCTTCAGCTGAAAAGGTAGACAATTCGACTGTCAATTGATAAAATTTTTTATAGGTCTTACAGTTTTTCTACATTAATATAATATACTAATATAATGAGTATCGGGCAGTCCTTATTTATAATCACCACCGTACAATCTGAAATAGAACTTACAACTAAATAGTAAAATTAAATAAAAAATAAATAAAAAAGTTACAATTAAGCAAATTATATTAGAGTTTAGTCCTTGAAGATGAACCGGAACTGTTCAAAACGTCGGAAATGAAAAGTAAATTTAAATTTAAGCTGGTGGGGGAAATCAAATTCTCCTTTATTAACATAGAATATAGGTTACTTTATTTGTATTATTTTTAATTTTTAATTTTTAATTTAATTGATTTTTTATTTTATGTGTTATTAGTAATTTGTATTTTCAATTTTATGGGGGTTACTATAAACTAGGAGAGTCTGACTGTCATTCTATTAGTATAATATTTTATTGTATAAAGGCTGTAAGACCGATAATAGTACATTGTGACAGAAGGGAGCAAAATAGAGTCCGAAAACGCCTTTGCTCCCGTGTCACATACTATTTTCCCATACGAGGGCGCTTTTTCTTACTCAAAGAAATTCACAAAAAATTGAACGGCAAACTCACAGAATTAAAGAATGTTAAACCCCCCCTCCATGTGTTAGCCATGCTTAGATAGAGCAAGCAGGTATAAAATCTAAAGGTCCAAATATAGATAGATACTCGCTCTGAAATAAGTTGCCATAACATAAAATGTAATTCGTTGGGTTTAAACAAAATATAATATTATCGGTTTTTTCTTAAGGTTATACGTGCAATTTACTTGAATTGAATAAAATTAAATTAAATAATTTCCTCTTATTTGGAAATTAATATAGTATGTTAAGAAGAGATGTAGGATTGGGTGGAGGGGGTGTAGGGGGCGAAACCCCCGCCGGGGGTTGGGGGCGGAGCCTCCCCTTTCCTATAAATAAATAAGACTAATCAATTGAAGATTATAAGTTTGTTAATAATCTATGCTCAAATTAAAATTTTTAAATATTTAATAGCATAATAAATAGAATTTTAAATTAAAACTAATTACAAAAAAGATATAAATAATTTTTAATACTTAAAAAACATAAAAATTTTTATAATAAATTTTAGATAGAATAAAAACCTTATTTCATTTTAAAATCTTAAATACCTAACTCAAAGTGCAAAAAAAGGTCGAACCCACGATGGACTGTGACTTATACTCGTAAGTCTAAACATCGTAAATGCCAGATGTTGCACAGGCAGGGAAAACTGAGAATCCTACCGGACTACACGATTCCGTTCATTCACTTTTCCTCCCAAGGGAGGAAAAGTAAAATTCTGCTTTCTGATTGGTCGGGAATCGGCCATAAACACTTTTCCTCCCTAGGGAGGAAAAGTAGTATTTTGCTCCCTCTAGACAGCTGCAGAAAATCGTATTTTGCGCCCCGAGTGCGGGAAAAATATTTATGAATCCATATATATATATATATATATATATATATATATACCCTTAGGTATACATATCTCAGGGTTGAGATATTTTTTAATTAACTTGTAATAATTTATAATTACTTTTTCATTTTTATCGATATATATATATATATATATATATATATATATATATATATATATATTTAATAAGGTATTATTTTCAATTTTCAATTAAATGAAAATTTAATTAATCATTATTTTTAATTAATACAATAGCTTGTGTTGATGAATTATAACTTTGTCATACTAAAACTGTAATGATCAGATAAAGGAATCATGTATTTGAGTATATGGCCAATAACTGTATTACGGGCATCACGCTCCACGTTCGCGCAAATCGTATCATTGCGCTGGCAGCTGGTGTATTCTATCAATTCGTTCAACACTGTTTCCAAAATCGTTTAAAAAATAGTGGCAACATCGCATTGTATACGATTTGATAGACAGTATGCGAGTGTTTACGATTTTCTAAACGAATGAACCACAAATCCGAACAGAATCGACCCAACCTCTCGACAAATGTCGTACAGCTGATCCGATAATATATATATATATATATATATATATATATATATATATAATGCAGGTATCAACATAACGATTACCTGATGAATGGAGATGGGTCTTGATACAATTCTTGGTCATGTATTCTGATGGATTATTCTTTTCTCTCCTAAAATGTTAATTATCTCCATATTTAACTTTATATGAATTAAAAATAATAGCTAATTAAAATTTTATTTCAATAATAATTAAATAAACATGTAAACAATAATTCAATAGAAATTATTAATTATTAATGGCAAATTAATATATATAATTTATATCAGTATATATTTCATTAAAAAAGTAGAGACAAACGGTTACATACGAGACATGACGGGCATACAAAATTCAAATAAGTTCAGTTATTTTAAATTTCAATGTGCAAGTGATAGACAAAAACCTATAATTTAAGGTGCTATTTTTCAAGAAAAAAATTATTAAATAAATTCATCAGAAATGTAAAGTCTTCCAAAAGACAATTTGCTTCATCTCCCCTTCCCCAGAGTGGGACACGAGGGTATGAAGTATTTATATTTATATCATAAGATTCTTATATGTAAAGAAAATAAAAATAAGGTAAGAGTACAAACATATTAATTTATTACGTAATTAATAATTAAACAAATCGTATAATACGTATGGTCTTCTTTATTTTTAATTTTAAAGGGTCATTTAAAGTATAAATAATTATAAAAATAATGATAAATTAGAGTTCTGAAGAGGGCGGTTTGATTGTTCGTAAGTGATAATATTAATATTATAGATATAATCTGATGTTAATGCAACAAAGATAACTATTATTTTAGTTACAAGTTGTCCAATATGCAAAATAGTGAAAAATTAGAGTGGAAAGAATATATAATTTTTACTTTAAATGAAAAATATAAAATCACCATCTTCTGGGAAAGTAAGCAGAACAGTAAGATTGTATATTTAATAGGATTGGTTTTTACATAGGGAGCAAGTACAGCTTCTAAATATAATGGCTTATTATATTCTACATTATAATTATTTAAAACCAATATATATATATATATATATATATATTCATATTTATTCCAAAAAATTACAATGCATGCATGTATTTATGCATGTGTGTATTTATGTGCATATATATATATATATATATATATATATATATATATATATTATTTGATTTGTACGGCATTGAATATTTTCTTCAGCGCCATCTATTCAAAAAATCAGAAATTAAAGTTCTAACTTTTTTATCTACAGAATTGATAACTTGCACCCTCAATTTTATGAATAGAAAGATGAAACAAAGTTCATTCGATTCATTATTCAATTCTATATCCGGGGCTATCCAACTTTGATCTGTACTATACGTATAAAATTTATAATATTTGTTGATATTTGATGGTATTGCAAAGCGGCGATGTCTATAGTGCAGACGACAGTTAGATAAACATTTTCTTATTTTTTTAAACTAACTTGGAAACATATTATGAAAGCAGTAAGGGAAACCCCCAATTGTAGAATTTTTTAAAGATTCGTATAAAATTTGTTTGAACATTGTAAAACGTAAAATGAAGACGCAAAACGAAATCTACGATTTACACACTTTCATTTCCGTTTTAATAGTTCATCGTGGCGCTGGGATCGCGGTATGTAGCACTCTTAAAGGAATCTGTTTTCTATCTATCTACTCTTTTTTTATCTTACTACTATTTTTTTTATCTCTCTATCGCTACTCTCATATAATATATAATAATAATGTATAAGATAAATCTATTACTTATAATATTTTAGAAGTTTAAATATAAAAACGTATATATATATATATATATATATGTGTGTGTTAGAAGTTGAAAATACAAAAATTTTTCATTAATAAACAAATATAATTAAATTTTTTTATGAATTTATTATAAATTTTATTTATTAATATGCAATGTATTATCCAGATAACTTTTTTACAAATATATTTAGTTTTAAAGGAATAAAAAATAAAATTAAAATTTTATGAATGTAGTTTATTAATATACTTTTACAGTATTATAATAAATAAACAATATTTAAAGGAAACTGTTTTTTTCATATCCAAAAACTCGTACCTACTCTCATAATTTACAATACTGTATATGATTAACAAATATATTTAAATTTTTTTATGATTTTATTATAAATTTTAATTATTAATATATTTTTTTATGGTAATATACAATTTATTATGTAGATAACTTTTTTATGAGTATATTGTTGATAATATAAATTCATATTATTGAAGATTAATAAAATTAATTTATCAAATATATATTTCTTGTAATTAAATAGGAAAATTATTTAAAGTCATGATTTGATTTATAAATTCATTTTATTAATAATATTTTTTATAGTAATATACATTTTATTATATTCCTATCCAATTTCGCTTCGTCCATTCTTTCCACTCAAATAATTTTGTAACCATGTGCGTATTATCAAGACGTTATGGATGGCACACATTGGTAAATGTCTCCTACACAATTGATGATTTTGACACAGCACATATGAACCTTCACTCTGCATTGATTGTAATGAAGGACAATGCAACTTCACATCCGATATAATTCTGGAATTAAATTATTTTTTTTAGAAAAAGTGTGAAAAAATATTATAAAAGTATGAGAAAAATATGAGAAAAGTATGAGAAAGTATGAGAAAAGTATGAACAAAGATGAACAATTATAATAAACGTATATGAATATATATATATATATATATATATATATATATATATATACATATATATATACATCAAGATGATTGTAAAAGTATGAAAATTACTTACATATTTGGTAGAAAGTTTGATAACCATTCCTTCTTGTCTTGCCCCTCCACAAACAATTATCGCACTCTAGTGCAACAAATGTCTAATGTCCTTTTGAATCGGTAATAAGGAATATCGCCAGAATCCCATTCAATTCCATGATATTCACGTTGCAGCCAGTCTACAGTTTTTTTTCACTCCAAGTCAATTCGCTCCATGGAAATGGTGACTTAAAGAGGTACACGGTGGGCAGTGCTCCTTTTTCTAAACTCAGCAAACAAAATTCTTTTAAAATGAAGCTTTGCGGGCCATTTGTTTGGAATCCCTGTATGTCACAGAGGAATACTTTATCTTCCAGACATTTCAGGATATTTTTTCTAGAAACAATCTCATATTGTTGTACTGTTGACATTATGCACTTCTATACACTTATTTTAGAAGCTGGAGTGATGACAAGAAATGTAAAGTTTCGTGCTCACATTCTCATTTTATATCAAGATTCTCCGCCTTCCGAAATTAGCCCCTCTTTTATGATTGCTTGAGTGAAAAAACATAAATATAGGTGCGTCTGGGTGAAGGAAGGTCAGTTTATTTCATTTGAGCTTTAATTAGAGAGAACGCTTATGCTTGTGCGTATAAGAGGGAACGTAATGATCTGATTGGACGAACGTAATCGAAGACATTTATGTTGTCCTATCGCTCAGACAGAAATCACTTTCCCAATTGGTTGCTAAAAAAAGAAGATGTTGGTCTGTGATGATGAACTGAAAGATTGATGTTCGATTGGCGGCAAAACGATATATCCCTCCTCCCGATTTTAAAGCACAATTTAGTGTTTTCATCATACTCAATATTTTCCGTTCACCTCTGATTTCTCCTTCCTCTTCTTTACTTTTCTATAAAAGAGGCCAATTTTTCTTGAAAGAACACACTCGCTGCAACGCAGTCACATAAGTTCATTTAAGTTTTTCTCTTTTGTAATTCTCTGGATTTTTTTCTCTAAATTTATATCGCAGTAAAGAACATTGTTGGTGACTTTATTTTTTCTTTTACTAGTTCAACCGTAAACATAAAATGAAAATGGCTTCAATTGCATCTATCGAACGTCTTGTGAAACTTTACCGTGGAATTTTATAAACTGTGAATATGTGCAGTAAAGATGATATTCGTTATTGGCTGGCTATGGCTGATTTATCCATGAAGGATGTGAGGTGAAAAATGGAAGACTCTAATCTTTCTCGAGGAGAAAAGCAAAAGTGGTCCACTTGTTTTGTTAACATGTCGTGTATACAAGGAGGACTTGATGGCACATTCATCATGGAAGAAGTCTTAACTCTGACGAGACAGAAGCTAAGGTGAAATGGCGTGATGTCCAATCTGCGTTTAAAAATTGTATTAGGTCTGGTGTAGTTTTAAATTTGAATCATGTAGGCATTCTCAGCTTCTTAACTGACACAGAAAAGATCTTTCAAAATAAGGTGAAAGCATGCTTAGAAGAATTTAGTGCAGTCAAAGTAAATTCTGATTTCATATCATAGTTTTCCGTACAGAAAAATGGTGAGGAATTGACGGATATGAAATATTTTACGACACAGAGTGCTACAGTTTACCTGTCCACGGATTTACTGAAATGGTTTGAGGAATATATTAGGAATCCACTTTTTGCACATTTGGAAGAGTTTCAGGAAAAGGATTCAGGATGGACCTTGAAAAGTATTATAAGTTTATGCATCAACATGGAACAATTTTCTCCACACAAGGGCAGATCATATATACCTCTTCCGAAGTTCATAATATCAAAAAAGGCATGTGTTAATGTTCGTAATAGTGATAATTAGTGCTTTAAATATGCTATACTTTCAGCTTTATATTCTAATGTAATTAATCCTCAAAGGGTCCAGAATTATTAACAGTATACGAATGAATTGAATTTCGGTGATATTGAATTTGCAGTTAAACTGAAAGATGTTGCAAAATTGGAAAAATTAAATATTATTTCTGTAAATGTGTATATGCTTCGAAAGATTGGACAGAAATATGAGGTAGCACCTTGTTACATTATATCCAACAAGAAGGAGAAACATGTAAACCTTCTCCTCATTCAAGATTACTACATCGATGAATTCGAAGAAAATAATATTCATGATGATAATGCTAGCTCGCCGAAATACCATTATGTTTGGATTAAAAGTTTGTCCAGACTTTTAAGCTCACAACTGAATAAAGCCCATGCAAAATCATTTCATTGCGAAAGGTGTTTACAAATTTTTTACAACGAAGGGAAGCTGAAAAATCACGAATACTATTGTAAGAATATGAGCGAATGCAGAATAAATTTGCCAAATAATTCCAATAACATTTTTAAATTTGAAGAAGATAAAAAGAGTGAGAAAGTGCCATTTGTCATTTATGCAGATTTCGAATGTCTGTTGCAGCCTACTCAAAATGAGAACACTTTTCAGCGTCACGAAGCGTATAGCATTAGATATTATTTAAAATGTAGTTATGATAAAAAATTGTCGGTTTAGAAATCGTATAGACAGAAGAGTACAGATGACGAGACACCTGCACAGTGGTTTGTTCGTGAACTCAAATCCATTGGAGAGCATATCAATCGACTCTATACGACACCAAAACCAATGAAACTGACTGATCCTGAAGAATTACAGTTTCGATGGTCGTCTGTTTGTTATACATGTGGCAATAAATTTGAAAAAGATCAACTTCCTGTACGAGATCATTGCCATCTTACAGGACCGTATGTTAAATGAATTATTTTATAATTTATTCAATATTTTAGATAAAAAGACAAAAGAAAAATAATATTTTTTCTCTCCAGTTTCAAAGGAGCAGCTCATAATTCATGTAACTTGAATTATAAAGACTCGAGGTTTATTCCTGTTATTTTTCATAATATTAATTATGACACACACTTTATTTTAAAAGAAATTGGTACGTCTTCGTTGATGAAAGATCGAGTTTCTCTAATACCCCACAATAAAGAAAAGTATATTTCATTTACAAAGTTCATAGATGGTTGTGATGTGAGTTTTAGATTTATTGATTCATGGCGATTTTTACCATCATCTTTAGAAAAATTAACATCATATCTACAAAATGTACCATTATCTGTGAAGGAATTTGAATTAGATGGATTTTCAAATGAAAATATTCATCTTCTTAGGCGGAAAAGTATATTTCCATACGATTTTGTAGATGGATTAGATAAATTAACCTGTACAAAACTGCCAGAGAAAAACGAATTTTACAACCAATTAACCGATTCACATATTACTGATGAAGACTACATGCATGCTGTTCAAGTATGGAATAGATTCAATATCACAACTTTAGGAGAATATTCTGACTTATATTTAAAAACAGATGTTTTACTGTTAGCTGATGTCTGAAAGTTTTCAAGAAACATCTGTTCAAGCCTACGGCTTATGCCCTGCTAACTTTTACGCAACTCCCGGATTGACATTTGCAGCAGCTCTTAAAATGACGAAAGTTGAATTGGAACTTCTAACAGATATTGGTACGTTATTATTCATTGAATCAGGCATTCGAGGAGGAATAAGCCAGTGCTGTAATCGATATGCGAAGGCAAATAATCCGTACATGGGTTCGTCATACGATAAAAACAAGAAAAAAAAAACACTTTTATATTATGATATTAATAATTTATATGCATGGGCGATGGTATAACATCTGCCAACGGGAAAATTTAAATGGATTGACTATGAATCCAATCCAGATTTTTTCAATGCTCCATCAGATTCAGATATAGGCTATATTGCTGAGGTATTTTAGAGCATCCTGAAGAAATTCATGACGAACATCTTGATTTACCTTTCTGTGCAGAGCATCGTACACCTCCAGGCTCATCGCAGAAGAAACTTCTCACTACTTTGGACGATAAGAAAAGATATGTTATTCACTACCGAACACTCAAACAGGCACTGGATAATGGTCTTCGGCTAAAAAAGGTATATAGAATTTTGAGTTTTGAGCAAAAACCATGGCTTAAGCCATACATAGAGTTTAATACAGAAAAAAGGAAACGGGCAAAGCATGAATTTGGAAAACTCTTTTACAAACTTTTAATTAATGCAGTTTATGGAAAGTGCATCGAGAGAGAAAGATCTCGTATGGATGTACGATTAGTGAATAAATTTACAGGTCGATATGGAGCAGAAGCACGTATAGCTTTATCCAATTTTCATAGCTGTGTAATTTCGATGAAAATTTGGTTGCTATACAGCTCAGAAAAACAAGTGCTACAATTTAAAAACCTATGTACGTTGGTCTTTTTTCACTACTCTTATATGAAAAAGCGAGTGGGAGAAAAATGTAAACTGCTATATACTGACACCGACAGTTTGATATACGAAGTGGAAGACATTGATATATATAAAATTATGAAAAAAGATATTCACAGATTTGATACTTCTGACTATGATGAAAATAATCCGTATGGTATACCTCGATCAAATAAAAATATAGCAGGATTAATAAAGGATGAATGTAATGGAAAAATTATGATGGAATTTAATGGTTTACGGAGCAAAATATATATTATTTTAATGGATGGAGGAGAAGTAGTAAAAAAAGCTAAAGGTATAAAATCGAATGTTGTAAAGAAGACAATTACATTTGAAGATTATCGAAAATATCTTGATGACCTCGTCATTATGCATCGCGAGCAGTGTAACATCCGTTCTAAATTACATATAATATATACTGAAAAACAAAAAAAAAATTGCTCTAAGTCCATATGATGATAAAAGATTCTTAATAACAAATAGTCCAGATACTTTACCGTGGGGGCACTATAGAATTATGGAAGAACACATGGCACATGCTGCATGTGAAATGGAGAGGGAAATATTAAACAAAGCAAATCATTCAAAAGAGGGAGACATTGAGATAAAGAACGCTTACATAGAGACTAATGAAAGAGCAGTTGGAGTGGGGATAGATAGTTATGTAGGAGAACTAAGATATGAAGTCAGTAATGAATTTAGAGTGACCCGTGTAAAGGTGCATGCAGAAGAAGAGAGGGGGAATATCGAAACGAATGAAAATAGAGTGACACGGGAGGTGACGCTTTATGGAGATGAAGGTGAACCAATCACCATTGAATATTATGTATCACTTGAAGTAATGAACGAATGGAATCATGAAAAAATTTTGACAATGCTGGAGGGGATAAGCTCAATAGAAAGGGTAAAAGTTGATGTGGGGAATAAGCTATATGAAGAGACCGATGATGATGAAGAGCTCATTCGAGCAGTTGAAGAAGTCGAACGAAACCACTCATCTCCTCAAAAGAAAACAAGACTCAATTAATTCTCAAGGTAAAATTTAAGTTTATATTCTCTACAAAAGAACAAACAAAGAATTATATTCATAATTTTAATTTATTCATTTCTTTTTTGTTATATAGAATGAATCTAGCTACTCTGAATAAAATTGCCGAGAGCGAGTTCCTGCCGACGAAGAAATGTACAGAATTAGAGAAAAATAAACAGTATATGGCGACTGCTCTCAAACTAGTCAACACTCGATATGGTGCGAAAATTGTAGCAGAACTTCACGATAGTTTTCAAATATTTTTACCACAAAAGATGTCGTCAGCAATATTAAAGGACCAAGAATTTTTCGAAAATCTAGCAAATACTGCATATAAACGATGTTTATTTTTACTTTATCAAGGCGAAAGTTGTTTTAAATTTGATAAATGTACTTCTTAAGAAAGAATGAAATAAATACAATTCATGTTAAAAAAATCATTTATTTTTCAAATAATGATATACATGTATGCATAATAATTACATAAATAAATCAGATTATAAAAATATTGCAATGTTGTTTTCTTATTTACTGAAAAACTAATGTCCTTAAACCTATTCTTACATAAATTAGTATTATTTATTAATTTGACTTATAACATAATTAAATTAAAAAACTTCATTTTTATCTATCCAACTATTATGTTCACTACTGAATCCTAGCCACTTTATGTATACGCGATTACCACTTTTCTTTAATACTTTTTCAGCTAAATAAATTTCAGGATACTTAGTTTTTTGAATTTCACTCTCCTAAAAGCCACCAGAGACAGGTTTATCATAATAATCGTTAATGTGATAGATTATTTGATTAGTCTTTATTATTCTTGTTATTGTAAACATTTTAGTTGACCAGTTTGGTGTATATTCTTTTTCAAAAATATTTTTTATTTTACTTATTCGTACATATCTCCTACTTTGTGTTTTTAATATTCATATTTTCGATTGGAAAATGCTTCTTCATTTCTTCTGCATTTCTTTTAGTTACATTTGAAGGCTCAATTCCTATTGTTCGATGCTTTCTTGAATTATAAAATTCGAGTAAGTCTGGTAGGATATCCATCCATTTACAGATTCCCTGCTTACTGAATTTTATCCACAGTGCATTTTTCAACGTTCTATTAAATCGTTCATATATGCTTGCAGGAAGATTACTGTGTGAAGAATATAGATTTATTTTATACTTTTTCATGAGATTTTGAAAGTGAGAATTGTAAAATTCTTTTCCTTGATCAGTTTGTAGATTAGATGGTACTCGTCCTTGTTTCAATATCTCATTCATAGCCTTAGTAACATCGTTGCCCCTCTTTGACTTACTGGAATGGCGCATGCACATTTTGAAAATATATCAATGGCAGTGAGTAAATAACGAAAACCTTTATTGTCCTTCGAGAAAGGAATCATTTCTACAAGATCAGCCTGCCATGTCTCATCTATTGCACGTATTTATCATATTTTCTTCGCTTATATCTACGACGTGCTGGTTTGTGTAACTCTTCAACCACTTTTTCGCGGTACATCTTTTTTGAATCTCTTTTATAATATTATTTGTGTTTTTAAAAAGTTCCGTTACGTTCTCTTTCAAATTATCATATTTTTTAATAAGATCCCCCAGTTTTGCTTTTATGGACAAGCGAATATCTTCATGCCTTTGCTCACAATCTTGAACGTATTTAACCGATTCAGAAATTTCAAATGATAACACATCTACTTGGGTCTTTAGTGTTACATTTAACATTTTCACGCTAATTACGTCATTTTCTTCTTTAGCTTCCCCAATATTACAATGTCGTTTACTTTCGATATCATAATTTCTATCCAATGTAGTATTAAAGCCAATACCTGGAAGGCCTCGGACTCCCTTTCGAGACCTCTAACGTTCTTCCAAACACGTCAAGACTCATGTTGTTACTGATTAAATCGTCTATGAACATATCAATATATGCATCTTATTTCGCGTAATTCTTCAATAATGGATTGAATTTCATTGACGTGATTGTTTTTTCCAGCGGGTTGTTCGGCAGTTCGTAATCTTAGTCTCTGAACAAACTCATTCGGATCATCCCAGTATACTAACTCTATTGAAGAATTTTTCTTTGCTATTTTATATTTAGGTAAGAGAGCTCCTCCTCCCTTGTTTTGTACGAGTAGCACTGTTGCGAAGCATCGGTGCAATGATGTTGAAATATTTTCGACTCTTCGATGATCGTATAGATCCATCTTTGCTATGTTTTTTCCGGTGAGCACTTGTTGCTTTCAGAATACTGCGATAATTTTCACGATCTGCTAAACATATCAGTGTGTCGTCTGGTTCTTTTTTTATGAGTAGCTCCATTAGTCCATTACTTTTAGGATCAGTTAAATCTTTCACTTTTATTTTATTATCATCAAATTTAATTTCAGAGTCATCAATCATGTATGCTCCTCCAATATTTCTTACTCTATATATGTTATCGAATTTACTGCGGCTTTGATCTAAAATATTGGTTTTAACACTGTCTTTGTGCATCAATTTGAATGTTGAATTCATCATTGAGTTGTCCAATGAGGCAAAATCATCATCAGAACCAAAATCGTTTAAGGAAGCTGAGCCAATATTATTATCTAACATAAAACTTAATTTTTTTGTAATGACTGGTTTCAATGTATCACCTACAACTTTTTCAAGATTCTCTCTTTCCTGCTTCAATAGTGCCGACTTTTTTCTAATGGCTTTACGAGCTTGCAAGAGCTCGCTAAGGATATTCTTTTCTTTTTCAAATTCCGACATGGTGTCGTGTTGCTGTGTAAAATTGAACTGAGTCATTAAGATTTTTTAAATTTCTTTTTATTGCAAAGCATTTAAAGCCTTTTCTGTATCTTCCATTATCCATCGCTCTATCTTTGTCAATAACAACAAATCCATATTTATCATTTTTCCAGCATTCAGAACTAAGATTTCGAAAGTCGTTAAAAGTCAGATCACTATTGACATGGTCATCATAAATATGTTTTAAATTCACATAAATTACTAACATAATAATAT
Organism: Sycobia sp. Sy_11; assembly: GCA_018907035.1. NCBI lineage: Eukaryota > Metazoa > Arthropoda > Insecta > Hymenoptera > Epichrysomallidae > Sycobia > Sycobia sp. Sy_11. The sequence goes on along the minus strand of JACCIC010000135.1, from coordinate 267,574 downwards.
TATCTCTAATAAGATGTTTTGGTATATGAGCATATGATTGGCATAAGTAGAAGCAGTCTACACTTTTATATCTCCTCATGCAGAATAATGCTCTCACGTTATCCTGCTTCTCACAAGCTACATCATCAAAAATCATAATTGAATTGGGCAATGCTTCATTTGGTATTAAATTCACAATATTATCCATATAATAATCTAAATCTTGACATTGCTAATAATCAATATGCACTACTCTATGATATGTATGCAACTTTTCAAAAAACATACTATGCAAGAGATCCTCAACCACTCTTTACAAGGACAAACTTTCTTTTTAAGGAACCACTCATAGTTATTTATTTTTCGCGACAAAATGAATCTATAAAGAACGCTCCTGTAGACGTGTGGCTAGAAATTGAGTCAGGAAATAACTTCCCAGATAATACTACAGCTTATTGTTTGATCTTGCATGACCGCATCGTTCAATATAATCCAGTAAGTAGAGATGTGAGAAAAATTTTTTAAATAGCCAAGAATAATATTACAAAGAGAAAATCTTGAAATTATTGTATTAGTCCTCCATTAGCAACCAACAGAAAAAAACAACTAAAAAGTAGAATTAATAGCCATAAGCATTGTGGCACATTTCAAGGCGCACTACCCGCTCCTCCAGGCATTGCTCAATTTGAAAGGAACCTTGAGTAATTCGTCGGTGTGACGTCGGACGGGATAGTGGCACAATTTTGAGGAGTGGGAGTGTGCCAGAATGAATGTATACGTTCTGGCACACATTTTGCGGTGCCACAATGCCTATATGCCAGTATGCCTATAGCCTACCTACTCATATCTATCAAAAACTAAGCTCGTTTCCTATATAAAATGCTATTAAAAGTGGGACAAATCGGAACTAGAATCACATTAGATTTCCCTTCTGGATCCGAACATTTAATAAGGAAAACTAACCCGATACTGGTTAGATTCGAGAATCAATTTCTACGCGGGAATGATTCAAATCATTGATCAAAAATTATTTCATACTATTTTTTGAAAAATAATTTTAAATAATTTTTACCTGGCTAATGAGAACTTCCTCTTTATGATTTATAGATTTCTTCCTTGTTAATTTTAAATGACTTTTTATATTATTAAAACCTCCTTTAGTGTAATTTATGCAAAATCGGGATCAAATATTAAAATATCGTCTATATGTCTAACGTATAACGGAAAGTCAAAGAAAAATTTTTCTAGAACAGTGCTTTCTATGTCTTACATTACAATATTATCGAAAATTTATTTAGTTTTAAATGATGTAATTTTTTTACAAATAAAACTGTAGAAAATATACGGAAATTAATATATATGTATGTCAAAGTTAATGAAAAAATCAAAATTATAATCTCCTGTAATATATAAAATTATATAAATTTTAACCCCTTAGTACATTTGTAGTTGCAAATCATTGATGTCAAGGGTGGATTGATAAGTTTCCGACCTGACCAAGAAAAACAACGTTTTGAAGAATTTTTTTTTATTTCTCAACATAATCTCTTTCAAGGCTGATAAATTTCTCATAGCGGTTTTCTAGTCTAGTAATGCCATATCTATAGACTGATTCGTCAAGCTCCTCAAAATACCCATTTACAGCTTCGATTACTTCTTCATTGTCCGCAAATCTCTTATCGCTAAGCCATTTTTTGAGGTTAGGCAACAGATAATAGTCACTCGTGGCTAGGTCTGGAGAGTAGAGAGGGTGCGGCATCAATTCAAACTTCAATTCAAAATTCTATAGAATAGCATGGTAATTCATTTCAAGCCAAATATTTTACGCTCTGAGATTATCTATAAGTCGTTCACGAGAAAATGGCTTTTTAAATAAAAATACTATAGTTTCTGAATCGCCTTTGAGTGGTAAAATGTTAAACTCTTGAAGCAGATTTTCGTTGTCACCCTGCTTGAAGCCTTTTATATCAACGACGTACTTCATCTTGACTGACTGCTTCTGATAAAACAATTTACTTATTATTATCTTATATCAACCACATTACAACTTCTTAACATTGCCACTCATAGGATAATATTGCATAATATGATCATGCAAAATTATGCAGTAAGCTGAAATATTTAGTGGAAAATTATTTTTTGATTCAACTTCTAGGCATACATCAATGGGTACACTTTTGAGCGACTCATTTTGCTTTGAATAATCAATAACTATAAGTAGAATATGATCTCGGAAATCTGTTCTTTTTAAGATAGGTTGAGACTCCTTGTTGTACAAATTTTTAATTTTTTGTTATTTTGCTCAGTAACTGACTTGTTTCAAAGTCGGCTAAAGACCAGTTGTTTGCTGACATGACTTGTTATTCATATACCCAGGAGCGTTGTAAATAATTCCCATCGCTCATTAAGCTACTTGTTTAACGTGTAATCTGATAGTTAGAACGTCTCCTCGGAAATTTAGTAAATCTCCGTTTTGATCGATGATGACTATATGATCTATGCACTTGACGGTTACTGGAAGGTAAGTGACATGTGAAGTTACTTCAATGGTCTTATATTCTTGTGGCACTGCAATAAAGAACTCGAGGCTTGTGTGAACACGACACTCATTTATATAGGCACCTGCTGTGATACTAGACTCTATTATCAAGAAATTTACCTTTAGAATGGTCACTGGTAAATCGGAATTGTGCATAATACTTGCTGGCAAAATTCGCTGTTGAAAACTCAAGAAATTCCCTATTGAATCTTTAGATTCAAATTTCTTTTGATGACTACATTCAATAACACTACGAAGCATGCTATTATTATGTTTAAGACTTAATATTATACTTTTAGAATTTAATCTCTACTTCAGATAATTTTCAACATCTTCAGATTCATAACTGCGGATTCGTTGGCTAATTACTTCTTTATCAATATAAAATTTATTGTTATTTTCATCAATATTAGGAATCAAGTTAAATGTTAAAAGCTCAACTCAACGAAAAACATAATTGTTATTAGATGAAAGTTTAATAGTAGGAAAATATTGAGTATCAAGAATAGATGATGTATCGGAAAGCGTCCAAGTAAATGATTTATACATCATGATTAAGTTAAGAATGTCTGAGATTATAAACAACTGCTTGCAAAATTATTACACGGAAATTGTAGGCATCAATGACCATAAATATTTGTGATAAAATCCTCATATCTTTCATAATTATACATAATTTTCGCATCACTAAAGTAGAATATAAGGTCTAAGGGCGGCTTTAAATCACCTAAAATATTGAAATATAGTACTATGCTGTCTGCGATATACAACCCAATGAGTTCCGAACCGCTTGAATCATGAAGATTCACAATACCTGATACATTATAAGTCGGATCATTAGCTGCCAGTACATTTCGCGTAAATACGGATCGAAACGCAGATTTTTTTAAGATACGGGCGTATTTTATTAAATCAATGCATGATAATGGTCGATCTGTTAATTCTACAGACAAGCTTTTTTTTTAACCCTTTGCCTGTGTACAGTTATAAGTAGAGATCTCTCCCATTGCTTTTATAGGGTTTCAAGTAATGATCATAACCTTTTTTGTAAGGTTTTAAATAAAGACTTTGTCAAGAGCAAATGCTTCCATTTCTTTGTTATGTCTTCGATTTTCTTCCAATTCTTGCTTTCGGCAAATGAAGGTAAACGAAATAGTAAAATAGCGCCAAATTTTTGAGGAACCGATAATATCCTTGGAATTGTCACATTGCCTTTACCATCTGCATTTTTAACAGCCTCGTTAGCGCCCTTTAATGCAGAGCGAAGTTTTGAGAACTCGAACCTGGAATCATAGTATATACAGTAGATTTAATTTTTTTTTTCACTGTTGATTTATTGCTTTTACCAGGCAATTTTTGTTTCTTATTTTTTTCCATCCCATTCCTAACTTTACTTAAAGTTACATTGCATTCTAGACTGCAAATTACAAGTCAAGCAGCCTTTTCAGTCATACTTGCATCCTTTGGTTTAAGACGGAAGCAAGCTTTGTCTATAAGAATTTGATCCGCACGTGCGTAGCTTTCAGATTGTTAATAATATTGGAATATGCTATGTCTTGATTTTTGCAAGCAGAATCAAGGGAATTGTACGGCATATGGGGCCGCAGTATTGAAAACTGATAAATGCAGTTCAATTGATATTTTACTAAGTATCTTATTCAATACTCGACTACCTTCTCGCTTACGCACGATTACTTTGTATCAAAGGTTAAAATGATGCTACTCTAATTTATATATGAGTGCTGTTTATAGTCTACTCTCACAGTTTCAGTTAGATCTGCAAACATGGAATTCAAAGAGTACTTAACAAAATTACCAATCAATAATTTTGCCTATTTTACAGAACAGGGAAAAAAAGTAAATGAAGTGAAGATTTACTGCCAGGTAGTATACGCGATCATTAGGTAGTATACCAGATCAATCAATTATAATACAAGTATGTAGAAAAATTTTTGGAACCCATGGAGGGTGTAAAATATTTTCCATTCAGTGAATATGAAGCAGTATTATCACCTGATAATGAACTTACTAACTCTATTATGATTTTCGATGATATTGCTTGCGAGAAACAGGACAATGTTAAAGCTTACTTTTTATCTTTGCCAGTCTTATTCAAATATTCCAAAAAATCTTGTAAGGTGTAATATTAATTTACTTATATTGTTTCGACAATGTGAGGTTAATAAAATGATAACTGATATAGGTTACTGATAAAGATCAAAACATAAATTATAGTAGATATAGAAATGGGTCTCACTGATTTGCTATAAATATAGCATAACATAAATATGTCGAACATTGTGGTTTGGAAAATTGAACACTCGACATGGACCACTATTAGCGAGAAAAAACTATATTGCGTTAACTATCCAAGTCACGCGAAGCAATAAGACGTAAATACAATTTATTAAAATATAATCGAGCGAATGTAGAACGTGCTTTAAACGAAACCTTCAAACCAATCATTACTCTTCTGAATAAACTCATTACTGTAGCAAAAGTGCCTAATATATCAAATATTAAAAAAGAAGAGAAGAACAATTTATCTACTTTTAAACAGGAAAAAAAATTAAAAAATCGTTGTCTGATGATGAGGATAATTATGATACTAATACTGATATTAGTAATAATGACACTCTACAAAATGATCAAAGCACTGACAACATATTATACTTCTTTCGAATCAGCTGAGAGTGATATTGAGCTAAATGATAAAAGTCTTGCAAAATATCTAGGTATGGTTAACCTTAATCGCCATACATTTCTTGATTTTCTGTATGGAGTATATAAGGAGAATAATGAACTCATGTTTGGAAATTTACCAAGAAATTTCGCCAACGGTAATGCCATAGATAATAATACAAAGTATTCCATCCCTAATGAATTGTTAAAACTATTATTTAGAAAATTGCCAGACGTAAAAGTCATTAACAATAACGATCGTCAAACATATCAAAAAAATTTTGAAGTGACTAACGCTCATAAAAAAGATTATGATAAAAATGAAGGATTTCATGTAATGAAAAATAAAAAATGTTAAGTAATTATTTTACAGATATTTATGAAAAAAGGAAGAAGCATTTTGGCTCGAATGACAATTGTACAACAAAACATGCCCTTAGACTATGCATACTGGAATACACTGAATGAGATAATAAAGATTACAAATACATGATTACAGTCATAGATACCTTATCTATGTTTGCATGAGCTGAACCATTGAAGCGCAAAACTGGTAAAGATGTGTTAAGAGCTTTTAATACTGTTCTCAAGCATGGATGTGTACGAAAGAATCTGCATACAGATAGAGGTAAAGAATTTTACATTTTAGATTTTCAAGAACTAATGAGATAAAATTATATTAAACAATACTCAACATATAGTAATCTAAAAGCATCTATATGCGAGTGTCTCCATCGTACTTTAAAATAAAAAATGTGGATACAGTTTAGTCTTTGCGAAAATTTTAAATGGACTAATATTTTATCCAATTTAATTACTGTTTATAATCCGACAAGGATAGAACTATTGGTGTTAAACACAAAGATGTTACACCAGCAAACAAATAACAAATTTTAAGAACATTACATGGCAGAGAAGAAATGAGGAAGAAAATTAATAGATTTAAGGTTGAAGATATAATACGAGAGAGTGAACTGAAGCAAAGTTTTGAGAAAGGATGTACACCTGACAGGTTTACAGAAATTTTCTTCATCAACAGAGTTGCAGCAACAAATCCGACAACTTACCATTTAAAAGTTTATAAACATTCACCAATGGCTGGATTTTTCTATGAACAAGAGCTTCTAGGAACCAAGTATACAGCTATTTACCTCATTGACAAAAAAAACCTCTTTAACGTCGAGGAGATGAAGTTTTCGTCAAATGTCTTGGATTTGATACTTATAAAATAACTATACTCTTAATATCCAAATTAATTTTATATAATTTTGATAATGAGGATTAATAAATAAGTACAGTTCGGTTTAAATAAAATATTGTTTAATTTAATTAAAACATCTTACTCATACATTTTATACATTATGTTGTTATAAATTCAAAATTATCTTAACCAAAAGATTTTATAAATAAAAATTATAAAAATTAATAAGATGTTTGCATCTATTGTTAATGCTATTATATTTAAGCATATATCCCTAAAAATCCTGCAGCAAGTCTTCTTTTTCTGACGTTCATTATTAGGTAACTTCTATCTTTCAAATAATTAAACTAAAAAATATATATTTGACAGTTTAGTAGTAATAACTGTATATTTATATTTAAATGAATAATATATTTGAATAATAATAATATAATGAATAATAATAATTTATATCTTTAAATGAATACTAGCTTTGTTTTGTATTTTTACTTCTTATTTAAAATATTTAATGTATTATATATATTATTATACAAAGAGAGAGAGAGAGAAAGAGAGAGAGAGAGAGAGAGAGAGAGAGAGAGAGAGAGAGAATAAGAAAAGAAAATTCAAGGGGATTAACAGGAATTATCCAATACTGATGGGTGCTGCCTATAGCACGTGCGTGCATTCACTCGATACCTCAGCATCCCTCTCTGTCAATCTTTCTGATATGTCCATCCGGACGCATGTTGTTCAGGGCCTAGCGCAGCAATCTACTTAAATATATATGTATATATATTGAGGAGGTTTGTAAATAAACTACATTTTGCCATCATTTTTTTAAATTAGCAAAAAAATATCCTATTATGTTATCTTCACGGAAAAGATTATTTGGTGAAAAATCGATCTTTAGATTATGATCTGTGTTCTTCATTCGAATATCTCAAAAATCTATTTTATAAAAATGTTGTGCCTATGTTAGATCAACAGTTATTAAATATGTAAGAAGGCAGCACGCTGAACGTGTAAAATTATTTATTATATTATATGATGGCTGGGATATGTTGATTGATTACGTTTACGAGTAGGGTGATGAAAGGCTTTTTGAATTCTCAAAATTCAATGAGCCTATCACTTGCAATCGCAGCAAAGTTGATTTTCCTATTACTGGAAGATTGAGAATTATAGCCTGAATCTCGGGTCGGCACGCTGCATAACTTGAACGTAGATATATTTAATAGCATTTGATAGAATAGAGACACCATCTATTTCAAAAATGAATTTTGTAGATGATTTATAGAAAATGGATACAAAGTTAGCTTAATCAAAATATTTTCCATTATTTTCTACTATTTTTTCTCATATTTCTGGTAATATAGCGATACCGTGGCGAAAGATCGATGGCAGTTTCGAGGTGATTCACTCATCCACAAATTTTCACACTTCTTAAACATGTCGGATGTGCATATCAACGAGGTCGTGCTGCATCGATCTGAATCGGTAATAATCAGAAGATGCTATGTCTGGTGAGAACGCTGGGTAAGGCAACACTTTTGATTCGAGCTCCAACAGGGTGTTTTTGACGGCTTTCGTAACATGTGGCCGAACGTTGTCATGCAAAAGAAAGACTTTGCGCCTATTGCTCGCGATGGCTGATCTATGTTCGATCAATTTCTGTTGCAAATCATTCACTTGGTATTTGTATATCTCAGCAGTGACGGTTTCATTCGACTTTAACAACTCTTAGTAGAGCATACCCTGTTGGTCTCATCAAATGCACAGCAATACCTTTTGGCCATTCTGGTGTCGATGTGGATGGTTGAACTGGGTCCACTTATGATTTTTGCAGTTAGGATTGTTATAGTGGATTCACTTTTCATCACCAGTCACAATACGCTACAGAAAACTCTTCCTTTTTGCCTGGCAAGCAAAGACAGTGCGATGTTGTATCGATTCTTAATGTCACTTTTGACCAAATCGTGTGGTATCCATTTTCCTTCTTTATAAATCTTTTCCATGACATGTAAATGTTTGCCAACTACTCTGACACTGATTCCTGATTTATTAGCGAGTTCTTACTGCGTTTCACCTGAGATTTCGTCCAATAATGCTTGCAATTCACTATCTTCAAACTTTTTCGGATGTCCATAACGTTCCTTATCATTAACATCAGTATCTCCACTTCTAAACCGTTGAAATCACTTTTTACATGTTGTAAGCGATGGAGCGTGTTCGCCTTAACATTATTGAAGTAATCGATAAGTTCCTGCTACAGTATTTTTCAAATCAAAATAGTGCAAAAGGACATGTCTAAAAAACGATTTATCACGATTTATTTTTCACTGATCAAAAAATTTGAATGTCGGAAACTAGGTTCACCTCGTAATTGTATATTAGTATATTATTGAAGATTTTAATAACCCGTCATTGAATTCTTTTCGAACGTTCAATATCTGTGATTTATTAATATATATATATATATATATATATATATATATATATATATATATATATATATATATACAAACCATCGGATATAAAAGTAATAAAATAACATAAATTAACTATTTGTTTACATAAAAAAGTTAAGTTTAACGAAAACAAGTTTGGTAAAAATAGTCGATATTCCAAACATCACTAAAATTATTTCTGTAGTCGAAATATTCCTGTAAATCTAGATTTAAAATATTTCAATTGCGGCATGAATTATATTACAGTATATGAGGGAAACGAATTAAGATATATCAGATATAATATATCGTGCATCTATTATATTGCAACTGCAATATATATATATATATATATATATATATATATATATATATATAAAAGATCTTTTATTTCAAGTATAAATAATAGATTAAATATGAAATATTTCAAACGTAATTTTATATAAATATATTCTACAGACATGTCAAATATTTCCTTGATAGAATTTCAGTTGCGATATTTTCTGTTACATTATTTTTGAAATGATTTAAAAAATTTTACTTATTATCGTAGAAAACTATTTAGAAAAACAATGTGTTAGAATTGATGAAAAAATATCCTCGAAGTTTTTCAGAATTTTTCAAGGCAACTTTGAACTGTTCAATTAATTTGAATGTTTAAAAATATCATTTAAGGAGTCTGAACATTATTTATTTGATATGTTTATATGATAATAACCATTTGAAGGAAAAAACCTTTAATATTTGTTTATGTGAAATGCACATTTATTGAGCTCAATTTTTGCATAGAAATTATAGTCATGTATCAGAGACATGTCCGTATAATATATAATATGAAATATTTCTGTATTATATAGTATAGCACCTAATAGTGACTTTCAAAAATAGATTTCAGTAATATAATATTCTATAAATATATTACATTACAGTTTTAGATAGGATATTTCATATAACAGGAATATTACAAAGATATATTACAGAAATATTACTTTTAAATTATAGCAGAAACTGTAATATTTTAAAGATAGAGTAACGGTGTGCGATAAAATTTTATGCGAAATTCGGCGAAACCGCGACAGAAACTTATGGAAAAATATGCATGTGTTTTATATACAACAAATACATGGTAAACCTCATTAGCAGCATTATTGAGAGTATAAGAACACTTCAAGACAGTCGATTATATACGAGGTTAGACATTTAAGTAATGCAATCGATTTTATGTCTCGGCCTGTGGTAACACTGCAAACCTGTAACTCTGCCACCGTAGTAATCGATCCTACTCTCTTGATTGAGACCTTAGCGACCCTTGTACGATCATTTCTTGTTAGCTGTTTAGTGTTTTGTAATAACGCGCGAGTAGTGCATGTCACGAAAATGGAACAGAGAATTTTGGAACGGTGCGCGATAAAATTTTGTGCGAAACTCGACGAAACCGCGACAGAAACTTATGAAAAAGTGCTTAAAGTGTATGGCTGTGATTCCGTCAGTCGTAGTCAGGTGCTTCTATGGTATGCCGATTTTAAAAAAGGCCGTGAGAGCGTCTCGTCACCAGTAATGATATGTTTGATGAATGTAGGGTCCTCAGCTACGTTTTGAAGCATCTCTTTTGCGACCTCTACTCGACGTTGTTTTTGCAAAAGATTCAGATGTTTTGGAAAAGTCTAGCATTAACACGCTTCATATGCAAAACATTGATTAAAATATGTTGAGTCGATCCATAAGAGATGTTGAGAGTCTCTGCTATCTCTCTGATGCCGATACGACGATTTTGGAGCACCATTTCCTCTACTTTTTCGATGTTATCGTCGTTAACAGGGGTGGATGGGCGACTTGCATGAGGCAAGTTTTCGAAGACTTCACAACCTTCACTGAATGCTTTGTGCCATTCAATATTTGCGTTCACGATAAGGTAGACTACCCAAAACACTTCTGCAACATTTTCAATGATTCCGCAGCTGTAATTCCATTGCTAACAAATTTCAAGCAAACACGTTGATCAACATTTTACACCCGTCCGGGTCAAATTTGATCATAATTAGTAGCTTCATCGAGATCTATTGAATTAGTAAACATAGATCAATTGATGATAATGGCCATGAATATTATCTCAAAGTTAAGTTAATTTTTTTAAAGTGTACCTATATTTTGTTACATTTTAATTATTTAAGTTCAATGGAGAAACATTACAAAATTAAATCTAATACAGGAAATATTTTATTTTTTCAAATAATAAATAAAAAAATAAAACAAATTTATTAATTCAAAATACATAGATATATAGTCATACAATTAAACTATCAAACATACATTTTTTAATTCCAAATATTTGAAAAATAAAAGTGAACACTTTCAATTAATTATGTTTCTGAAAAGATGTGCATTAGTGAAAAATGCATGATTTTTTATGACGAATATTTATTTATTTTTATAATGTCGAAAGTATATAATATTTACCAGAAAATTATATAAGGAATTAAAACTAATAGAATCATGTATAATTATAAGTATTTACTGAATATAGTAACAAATTTATAATTGACAAATAGAAGCGTATAATAATTTTTAAATAAGATCGGGCACTCCTGAATTATTTAAAAACTAATAATTTTATATTTTTGACGAGGAGTCCCTCGGAATGATATAAAATTAAATACGATAAATTGCGAGAAAGCGAAAACTCAGGCCGTGGAAATAGACGACTAAAATTAATAAAGAGAGAGAGCAAAAATCGGTCAAGGTCGAATGGCCGATAATAGGATTAGGAATATCAATCGCGACGAAATAAGCGGAAATATAAAATTATAATATGAAAGAAATTATTAAATAGTAGAATACTATAATAATTTTTCTTCTTTTTTATTTGTTTATTATAGGAAGTGACTAGTGAAATACTGGTAGAATAGCCGAATAACATAATTGTTTTATTATTACATATTGTTATTTTTCTTGTTATTGTGATTTTTTAAATAAATAGAGTCACTTTTATTAGTGTCTAACAAAATTTCAAATAGTTATTCACCTAATCAATCCGCCCGTCCCGACACGATCCTCCATCTTCCTAAGAGCCCTAAAAAAATGTCTACATTGTTAAAACCGCAAGAAGCAGATAGGAAACGGATCGTTACAGAGTAAATATACTATAAATAGATTTACATCTAGACTAAACGAATTTAACCGAATTAAATATTATAACCGAATAATGACAACGCAGTCGCCAGTGAAAAGAGATGGAGGAACATCGACTCACACACTGCATCAATGATGCGAAATAGCAACAACATGTGCGATAGCACTTATCTTAGAGAATCTCGGGCAGACCAAAGACTTCGTCAACGGCAAGTGCGCTTCTTGGGAGAACCACGAGAAAATGTAGACGAATTCATTGAGAGACTAAAAGAGACCATAGGGAGCTTAGATCTCCCAATAGAAGATGTGATAAAGTTAATACCTGGAGTTCTATGTGGAGCAGCACGCGTATGGGCAAAGCTGATTTATAAAAACTGGCGAATCATGGAGAATATTAAATCGGCACTGAGACTCAAATTTCGCCCGATAGATTTCGCACTGCCCCGATACCAGGAAATTAGAGACTGAACTCAGGACGAAACGAGTCAATCAGCGTTTACTTAGTAGGCACGAGAGTGTTGCTGAAGAAATTAGCACCACCTATTCCCCTGGACACACAATTGAACAAGATTTATCGAAATCTTCTTCCCCATTTTATCAACAAAATCAATCGTAACGATTTTAACTCAATTAACGAACTGCAGCGGCTTGGCCAACAAATAGGGTTAAAGAAGGAACTAGCCAAGCGGTGTAAGGCACTACCACTGGCAGAAAAATGCAAGGTCAGCATAGCTGCATGTTCCTCAACGGGGCCGATTAAGTTCAGGAAGTCGATCAAGAGTGGCAGCCATACACGCCGACAGATCTAATGGGACAAAAAACATGTGACTTTAGCTGACGAAAAAGGAAGAGAGACCACGAGATTTAACCTCAGAAAAGAGAAAATGGAATCCTTCATTAACGGAAAACAGAAGTCAATCACCGGAAAGGCAGTCTGAACGAACCAAGCGTTACCGAAGCCCCTCACCACGAGAGGGTTATCGACCACAATCATTGTCCCGATCCAAATACGACCCGTACCGGCCATCAGCTAACAGAAACAGGATTCTTTCACGCCGATACAACAGAATGTACTCACAACGGAGTTCCGAAAGTACGCCAACATCGTACCGAGATACTAGAGACCAACATCAGTACACGTGACCACCTAAGAGGAACAGCCCCAGACTAGACAATACATCGTGTCGGATATGCAGCAGACCGGGTCCCTGGACGGATCGATGGCCGGATAAACGCAGGTTACAGTATTTTAATTGCGAAGAGAATGATGTGACAACCTCTAATTGCATATGCTGTTGCAATAGGCATGTGTCGGAAAACTGAGAAGGGGATCGGAGATTGGAGTCAACTCCCAAACCCCAAGTCGTATGAATCGAGAAACCGACGACACGAATAGCGACCACACCTCACATGTACCAAACATCACCATACGAGCGAAAGAAGTCACTAATATGCACCCCGTTGCGATAATACAGGATAACGAGAATCGATTCTTCTTGAATTCGGAAAGAACAGGGGAAATATCTCCAACATTTGCAGATTCGGGAGCAAGAAAATCGTATATTTGCCCAAACTTGGAAAGATGATCCAGTCAGTGACCATGCCTATTGTATCTTATATGCAACTACCCGACGGACAGCTATACGCCAATGACGGAGAAGTCGACCTGACAATTAATATCGACGATCAAGAAACAAAGGCATGCTTCAAAGTTCCGAGCTCACTGAAATACGATATCATCCTAGAAATGGATATCCCAGTGAAGATCAAGATAACGATTGACTTCGGAGAAGCCACTTGGCATACGCCAAGAAAAATACTTCAGCGATTTGCAAGCAAACAGGGAGACCACCTGTAAGTGATCACTGTATTAGCAACAGTAGCGAGTGTGGACTCGCCAAATCAGAGAGAACGGCAATCGCTTGAGAGTATACTGAGAGGTTCACTACCAAAATAGAGCAACAAATTACCTCCAGCAAAACGACCGCCACACCATATCGATGTACAAGGGCAATGATCGATTAATCAATGTCTACGTGGCGTACGCGATAAACTGCTCCGACAGGCACATGCTAAGATTGATAGACTAATAAGTGAAGGTATTATAGAATCTTCAGAGATCTTTTGGAATAGTTGCACTATCATTTTGCCAAAGAAGGACGGCAAAATCTGCTTTTACATAAATTATAAAACGGTTAATAAAGTTACTAAAACAGTTGCGTACCCGTTGCCGTATATGAACGTGCTACTTGACAACCTCCGAGACGCTTGATATTTATCTAAGATCGTTCTCAGCCAGGCATACCACCAGATCTCGCTGGATGAATAAAGTAAGGAAATCACGGCATTTGCCTTACCACAGAAGGGTCTATACCAGTAGACGCGAATACCCTACGGACTCACCAATGCCACCGCAAGCTTCCAGCGCGGCATGGATGTCATATTTGACCCCGAGTTGCAACCCTCAGTTTTCGTGTATATGGACGATATCATCATCGCCACAAACTCATTCAAAGAATATACACAGAAAGTGACGGTTAAGCTGCAGTGCCTCAACGAGGTAGGACTTCGAATAAGCAGCGAGAAGTCCGAATTCTAATGTCTCGAGATAAAGTGCCTAGTTTATATCATTGATAAAATGGCTAGCGGACTGACCCGGACAAAGTTAAACCAGTGAGCGACTATCCAGCTCCAAAGAGCATTAATTAGCTTCGGGCATTCCTCGGAATGGTTGGGTGGTATGCCCACTTTAGAGAACATCCAGCGAAAGTCAAACTACCTCTGACGAAACTATTGAAGAAAAACGTACTGTGGATATGGAAAAGTAAACAGCAGGACGCTTTTGATAAGTTCAAAATCTTGCTAACCCAAGCGCTACTATTGGCGAGGCCTGTGCGAAACAGTCTCTACACTTTACACACAGATGATAGCAGCTACGCTTTAGGATATGTATTGAACCAGATAATCCAGGGAGAAGAGCATCCCATAGCATACGCCAGTATATAACATAACTGTGAACTATTGTCGTGAAAATAATACAAATAATTACATCGATAAACCTCGCATAGCTATAAAATGCCAAAAATGTGGAAGGATAATTGTAAAATCATAGGTCACCCAATTTTTAAGTATAGAAAAAGACTATACAATCAATGAAATGGCCAAAGTCCAATCAGGTCCCCAGAATTAGAGCGTGACCGTGGGAACTACCAACAACTCGACGCGCCCGCTTAAAGTTATACAACTAACACATCTATTAGGGGAATCAATACCATTGAATCCACAGTAATTAAATATATTCCACATATAGAAATAACATTTGGCATATATGTAAATTTAAGCTTTATGCTTGATACTAGCTCAGAGGTTAACATTATAAAAAAGGGATCTTTACCAAATAGAGCTTCAATTGACCCTCATCGAATCTTTACGTGTAATGGCGTTGGTAATACTAAAGAAAATACATTAATTAGCATAAAATTTAGAATAGCAGGTTATATTACAGAATTCCTCGTTATATAGGATGAATTTAATCTTTCCTATGATGGAATCATAGGTTCAGAATTTCTGCTTGACAACAACGGAAAAATAAATTTCATTGATAAAACTCTTATCCTAGGTAATCAGAAAATAAGATTACAGCAAGGCAATAACATGTCTGACTTGTCCGAATACAATGTTATTAACATGGAACTCGGCAAAGAAACACACCATTACTACCTATTATAACCACCAGAAATCCAACCGTAGATTCTTGTAGATTCATGATTGATACAGGATCAGAAGCGAACTTAATAAAACGTGGAACTATATCACCGAGATTTACAATAGGTGAATCAATGAGAGTATATTTAAAGAGAATCAGTTCAAACCTTTTCTTTACTCAAGGTTTGGTAAAAATAAAAGTTTTAGGTGGTATTTCGTACTTCCACGTTATTCCAGACGATTTTCCCATACCATACTCAGGAATTTTAGGAGTAAAATATTTTAACGGTTCTCAAGTAATTATCAATTATACAACAAAAAAACTACAATACCCTGTAGTCTATCACACTTTCGATTTCATATCACCCGAAGAATTAACAAAACGACTAGGGATATCTAATTTAACGAACGACTCGCTATATATGAATACATCCTGCGATAGCGAAAGCAAACAGAAATGGAGGAAGAACAAAGCAAACAAGATGAACAACTAGCAGTTGATGGCATAGAGGACTATTTAGATGAATATTATCGTGATGAAAGTATGGCAATAAGAACTTTATATTCACTCGCGTAAGATAATGTCCTAGGAGAAGTACATGAAAAAATGAATAAAGACCGTAAACAGACACATTCTTCAGTAAAACAGATAATGTGCATGTAACATTCATCCGTGCGAAATAGTAAATACTGAATATCTTGAGGATACTGAGACGGAATATGTGCGAAATTTAGTTGAAACAAACCGTGATGTAGTTTTCTTACCAGGGGATTCCTTACCTGGAACCGATGTTATAATACACTGAATTAAAACTACCGATGAAGAACCCGTCCATGCCAAACAATATAAATTTCCTCACTCTCTTCAACAGTCAATCAACAAGCAGATAGATGATATATTAGCTACAGGTATAATTAGGGATTCCGCTTGTTAGTGGAATACCCTTTTATGGATTGTATCCAAAAAGGCACACGCTCAGGAAAACTCAAGATGGCGTATGATACTCAACGTCAGAGCACTTAATGATAAGTCGTAACTGATTTAACTTCTTAATTCTAATCACTTAATGATAAACAGTAAGTGATGCCTATCCATTGCCAAATATAACAGAAATATTTGATCAAGTCAGAGAAGCGAAACATTACACAGTTCTCGATTTAGCATCTGGGTTTCATTAGATAAAAATTCATCCTGCTGATGCACGTAAAACTGCGTTTCACGTCAAAATGGCTTTCGGACTTAAAAATGCACCGGCTACGTCCCAGAGGCTAATAGACAGCCTTCTAAAAGACCTACAAGGAATAAAAACGTTTGAATATCTAAGAGATATTGTCAGCTAGGCAGATTCCTTAGTAAGCATGACGAAAAGATTAAGCAACTTTTACATAGGCTCCGTGGAGCAGGTCTTAAATTGCAATTCGAAAAACGTGAATTTTTAAAAAGATTTATTTAGGGTCAATTTAGGGCATCGATTGAGCGAAAAAGACTGAAGTTTTTTCGAACCAGAAAATTTCTGAACCAAAAAATGTGGAAGCAGTTCAAGAATTTCTTTGTCCAAATATATGAAAAATGTGCGACAGTTTTTTGGTTTAGCTGAATATTATTGACGTTTTATCGCGAAATTCACTGTAATATCTAAATCATTAACCAATTTGCTACAAAAAGATACGCCTTTCGAATGGACTGATAAAGCAGAAGAAGCGTTTCAGACGTTGAAACGAATTCTTTGTAATGTCCATTTATTGCAATTCCCCGATCTTACAAAACTATTCAATATAACGACAAATGCCTCAGGCATGCTGTTGGTGGCGTTTCATTTCAAGGAGAGATCGGTAAAGATAGACCTATCGCATATACGTCTAGAGTATCACGTAACGCGAAATTCAAATAGAATTAGAATTAGAATTGTATTTATTAGAACCTAAGAACTCGTGGTCCTTCATAGGCCAAATATGAAGTATATGAAAAGGAAGCTTTACCCGTCCTACACAGTGTACACGCCTTTCGCTCATATGTGTATCGCAGACAATTTATTACAGTAATGCATCATGAATCCGTAATTCGGTTTAAATCTGCGGATCTAAATACCCACGTACAAAAGTGGCGTTTTAAATTATCCGGGTACGATTATACCGTTTTAGAAGACGGGAAGGTCGTATGCCAATACCGATGCACTATCACGGAGTCCTCCCTAGAGTTTTGCAATCAACGTAGTCACACGATCTGGTCGCAATAAAAGAAAATCACATCAGCATCCGTTATACAACTACTAAAAAGAAAAACTGGATTCCACAGTTACTCAAAATCCTGAAGAAGAATCAGAATCATCTAACACTACTGGAAAACGCCCTACGTGTAAGACTGCCCAAAATAGACCACAATATGCTGAAAGCGAAGAAGAAGAAGAAGCAGAAGATTATGAGGCTGAACTCATAACTCTACCACCACCTCATGGCGATCTCAATCTCTAGATCGCTAGAGTCAACAATCGATACAATCGCTAATCTCTGAAAGGGCCAATAACGCAAATGTCAGATACAACCAAATCATAGAATGTGAAGAATTATTTTGTCACCGTAAGGATCACCTAGTATGTTTTATTAGCAGTGGTGGGCAACCATTTGACTACGGTGCTAGGAAACTGATGGAATATTATAAGTTGAAGGTTGATTCCATAAAAGTAGGCGAAGTGCACAAAAGTAGAAACTGTAGAAATTTCTTTACCTTATGCAGACGAGGATTACATCACGTCTCGCTGAGCATCGCCGAATAATCTATTTATAAACCACTGACTACCTTAAGATATCTCCTAGAGAAGACAGGAGAAGATATAATAAGACCTGTCAAAAGCAAGACAATAGAAAATTTAGATTGGGCAAATGTCCTCGATTAAGTCAAGATAGTATTCTCGGATTCCTCGATAAAAGTAATCATCTGTACAAATGCCCTCAAATAATTTCCCAAGGAAAAAAGAGATAAAGTATTTCACGAACTCCATAAATCACATATAGGAGGACATAGAGGTGTATCAAAAACGTACAATAGGATCAAACAGGATTATTATTGGGAAAATCTAAAAGATGACATTCAACAAAGAATTCAACAATGTTTGGATTGCCAGTTGAAAAAGTTAGTACGTTTAAAGACTAAACAGCTAATGTTAATCACCGATACACCAGGAGCACCTCTTCAAAGAGTAGCACTAGACGTTGTCGGGCAATTCAAAACAACAAAACATAGAAATAAATATATTTTAACGATCCAGGATCAATTTTCCAAATTTTGCATGGGAACACCTCTACGAGATACCTTATCTACCACCATCGCTGACGCCATTATTAAGAGATTTATCTGTATATTCGGTACACCAAAGGTCATTTTAACCGATCAAAGAAAAAACTTCCTAAACAGTCTCATGAACAGAGTCGCGAAATGGTTCGAAATCAAAAAACTTCGAACTACTGCTTTTCACCCACAATTGAACGGATCATTGGACTGTTCACATCAAGCTTTAGGTAAATTCCTAAAGCAATACACGACTAACGATGAGGAATGGCATAGTTGGCTGGATATTGTAATCCTAAATTATAATATCTGCGTTCAAGAGAGTACCAAGCATACTCCTTATGAACATATTTTTGGAAAAATAGCACGAATGCCATCCACAAATTCATTGAGTGAGGGGGGCCTATTGCCTACTAACAAAGGCTATTTAGTTGACTTAGTTATAAGGTTAAATGGTATTCAAAATATAGCATATAGCAATCTATTATCTTCAAAGCTTCGATCAAAAAAAAATATTATAATCAGAAAATCGACAAACAAAATTTAAAATTTGGAGATTACGTGTTCCTTTTGTCGGGCCCTAAAGTAAACATAACATCAGAATAAAAATTAATAAAAGTAGTAAAATAGTTCATGCTAACAGACTTCCGATCTCACACGTAAATCAAGAAACTCTAATACCTAAACGGACGCGAAAAAACAAAGTGGAAGATCCTACCTAATAAATACATCGATCATTTTTCCTTTGTTCTCACCTAAACTCCTTTCGAAACTAAAATTAGATTAAAATATATATATAATAAGAACATGGTAGAAATAATTGTATATTTATGACAATAAGGAATACAAATTAATCATAACCATAAAGCACGAATAAGGCCATGATTTAAAACTTTCATCAAGATTTTCTATTTTTCATTTACCTCTAACAAATTTTGTTAACAGAGTAATTATTAATAAGTAATTTTATAACATCACCACTTTACTCGTATCATAGTCACGAAACTTACCGATTTTTGATTTCTGGAAAAATGATATTCCAAACAGTGTGCCTATTTTTCTGACTTCATAACAATCCCGTTCGAGAATAATTGGTTGCGACTGTGGTTCATCCCACTCCAATGTGACAATCGTATCAGTCAACCTACACCACCACACGACAACGTGAACATCACTGACCAGTACATCGAACTACTTCAAATAGACAGATACAAAGAAACTCCTGTATTCCAATGCAAAATCGATATTCACAGGACGATATACCACTGCGGAGCATTTTCACATATATCAATTGTACATAACGTCATAGTACAATACATAGAACAAATTCACGCTAAAACTTGCGAAAACCTTCATTATACTGGAATATTAAGAATTGGGAATCAAGTACTCGATAGATTAAAAGTAAATGAAACTTCATCACATAGTATCATGCTCGCAGGAGTTCTCCATTCCGATGGAAAATGGAGCGGAGCCGGTTACTCCGATCCTTATCGTGCTTGGAAATCAGTAGTAGTCTAGGCCTTAGTAAAAATCACACTACTATTCAACATAGGATAAATTAATTTAGAGGCTAACGAAATGCGTTTAAGGTCCGGAACACTGTGTCATTTTTCGAGCGAAAATTGTATCGATTTGGAGGGTGGGTATATGTACTAGAAAATCTTCCCGGAAAATACCTGTAAATTCAATCAATTTAGTATCCTATATGAAGAATTAGCAAAAAAAATAGTAGACTTAGATGTAGAGGAAGGACAGGCTGTATACTCGTTCTCTTTTAAAGGTGTAACTTTCGCTTTGACTATTCGCGGTGTAAAATTGTAAAAGCAGAATACCCGAAACATAATTTTTGAGAATATTAAAGGTCAATCCTTTGCTCACTGTATTAAGGAAGCTGTACATGATTTAGATTTATTTACATATGTTAATTCAAAATCTGTATATGTTAAAAAGCACATTCTCAGACAAGTTAAACAATTATAAATGAACGTAGTTTACCAACGCTGTAATTTAGAACGTCAAATCTTCTCTCGCTATAGCTACACAAGCTCCTGACGAATTTGCTCATAACTTAATGAAGGGACCAGGCTTTATGGCAGTTTTTCTTGGTGACGTCATCCATTTAGTCCAATGCATTCCAGTAGATGTGAAAATAATTCATCAGAATAAATGTTATATAGAACATACTCACATCACGAACGCATATATTGAAGAAAACGGGGACAGAAACCATTTGTAAACCTACATTGCCGATAATTATCAAATTAAGAAGCATCGAGATAAATTTCTACCAAGACCAGTAATTAATGAACCTCCGGCTATCTTAAACGCGCCAACAGGGAAATATATACAGTCAAGAAGACTTAGAAAAATTAAGAGAATCAAAAATGTTCCCCGTAGAACGTTCAGCTCTCATCAACAACGTAGCACGTGAAATCCATGAGCATCCGATATCAGTTGAGGATGGAACCATGATGAAGCTGTTGAATGATGTTGCAGTAGACAAGCTGACCGATTCCACTTAGAATAAACTATGGGGTAAACTAATCTCTTTTGGATCCACGAGTGCAGCCATGATTGTCATTATTATAATTATTCAAACCATAAAAAACGTAATAAGAGTAATTCTCAATGGTTATGCACTACATCGTATCTATGGATTCTCTATTTATCTGCTTGAAGCCGTTTGGATAGAACTCACTCGGTGCATAAATACCAAGAAAAATTATATGATCGTAAATCGCAGGCTGAAGGCCGTTGCCGAGACGGTGCACGCTAAGCTCGGGAAGCGAGAGAGAGACAGATAAAATCAGACTACCACTTACAGTAGCTACAATACAGATGGTTTGTCTGCACGTCGATCACGAGGATTGGTGACGGCCGATACGGGAGGCGGCAGCAGGAGGATCTAGAGGTTGCGGTAGCTGGCGGTTGAGCCACTGAGGTAGCCCTCACGAGGGGATGGCTGATACGCACTGATCACGAAAGAGGCACTGGCGGGTGCACGGGTATAACAAAAACGGAGAACTGGGCCGGGGCGCGATCGCACTGGTGCAACACAACCAGGAGAAACTTTCGTTTGGTATCTGTCAGTGATACCTACAGCTCTTCTTGGTAGCAAACACGATAATAATTCGCGTACGGTATGAATCCCCCTCCCCTCTTTCGCTTTCTTCCTTACATACCTCTTCGTCAGTGGCATTATTGCCGGCCTGTAATATAACTATACAAATAAATAAATATAAATATATACATATTAAGACGCACACATATATACAGGCTACTACTGAAAAGAGAACATATGGATGCGAGATAGCTAACGAAGACAGTGTTTTTAATCCCCATTATGATATATATATATATATATATATATATATATATATATATATATATATATATATACATATTTATTGTACACCTGAATATAATCTTGGAATAAATATTACATTATTGCTTTGCGTTTATTTTAAGCCTACATACGGTAATGAAAGTAATTAAATAAAGATGAGAACATCCTTAGCCGAAATGACATTTCCGTTAAACTAAAATAATATCGAATGAATTTTTTTTAATATGCGTTTTAGGATAATGAGGCTTAAAACTTCGTTTGTTTAAAATAATCTATTCCTAATGAAAAAAATTTTCTATTTCAAATTTTAGTTCTCGTCCATTTGTTTATTGTGATTTGCGTATTGAACCACCCCGATTTCCAAAAAAGACCTCAGGATTCGTATTCTACGGGTCAAAATATATAAGAAGCGTATTTTTTATTTGGGGACATCTCATATCATAAGGGCAGTATAGCCATCGCGAGGGCTACGCGAACGGAAGGTTTTGAAAACAGAAATGAAACAAACACATACCTATACATATATATATATATATATATATATATATATATATATATATATATATATATATTACGGATTAGAATAATCTTAGAAAGAATACAAGGGTGGTTCCAGAAGTACCTGGCCTGACCTAGAGGTGGCGGTAATACAAAAAATATCAATGTATAAGAAAGTACACACTCTGTAAAGCATATGTCTTAAGTTTGAAGAGGCCATGATGTTTAGCATTTGTTTGACAGCCATCAATAGTGAACGTTTTCAGTGAATTAGTAAATATGAAAAAAATTGGTCATCGTTATGTGATATACTTTTATTTGAAAAGCCACAGCCGAGCCAATATAAAAGCTGAACTAGACTCTACTCTGAGTAAGACGACTCATTCGTTTGTAACAGTAAAATATTGACTAGCAGAGTTTAACTCTCCGTACAAGCTACCAAGAGGAGCATCGCAGTGGTCGACCAAACGAGGTAACGACTCCAGAAATGTTGAAGAAAATCCACAAAGCGGTACTGGATGATCGTGGACTGAAAGTGCACGAGGTAGCAGACATAGTAGGCATTTCAAAAAGTGCGGTACATCGCATATTAACTGAAAATTTGAAAATGACAAAGCTGTGCACAAGATGAGTACCGCGTTTGCTCACAATGGAACAAAAACAGCTTCGTAAAGATATTTCAGTTGAGTGCTTGGCAATACTTTGCAAAAATATAGCCGAATTTTTGCGCCGTTTTATAACCATGGATAGAACATGAGTCCACCACTTCACACCCGAAACAAAAGAACAATCAAAACAATGGACTCAAAAAGGAGAATCGGCTCCAAAGAAGGCAAAAACCGTTCCATCGGCAGGCAAGGTTATAGCGTCGGTTTTTTGAGATGCGTGTGGGATAATTTTCATTGAATATCTTGAAAAAGGAAAAACTATCAACGGCGAGTATTATGCGAACTTATTGCAACGTTGAAGCAAAAAACGACCGCATTGGCCTAAAAATAAAGTGTTGTTCCATCAAGACAATGCACCAGCTCACACATCTGTTATTGCAATCGCCAAAATTAATGAATTAAATATTGAATTGCTACCTCATGTATCCTATTCGCCAGATTTAGCTCCCTCGGATTATCTTCTGTTCCCAGACTTGAAAAATGGCTCGCTGGTCAAAGTTTTCCAACAAAGAAGAGGTGATTTCCGCAGTTAATGGCTATTATGAGGAGCTTGACAGTTCTTATTATGACATGGTATAGAACTTATTGAACATCGCTGGGAAAAGTGTATAGATCTCAAAGGAGATTATGTTGAAAAATAAACATATTTTTTTCAAAATTTTTAATTTTTATTTGTTGGGCCAGGTACTTCTGATACCACCCTCGTGTGTATATATATATATATATATATATATATACATATATCTATCTTCGTATATATATATATATATATATATATATATATATATATATACATATATCTATCTTCGTATATATATATATATATATATATATATATATACATATATCTATCTTCGTATATATACATATATCTATCTTCGGCTATCCTATATCCCACTCTGCATTCATTCGTCGTTAGTACATACTACGTAAGTCAAATTTTTAAAATTCGGCAATGTAACTGTGGCTGTTCGCAAAATCCTTCCCCTTTTTTGAGGAAACATTTTATTTATTCATTTCCGACTGCATATAATTGAACGCATTACACTTTTTAGAATAAATGAACTTAATATAACTATTATCATAAAGTGCATACAAATATTATATCGACGCAAAGTGGTCTTACACACAAAAGTTAAGATTACAATGAAACGTTGAGTTCCAAAGTTTCAGTTACATTAAGCTTGTAATTAATAATTCAGCCTTTTAACAATACGTCCACTACGTGCAATAACAGCTGATTTCTTATTATTTGATTTGCCGTCTGTTTTCTTATTTTCTAATACATCGCATGTTTTCTTTTCAGAATCCGCCTTTTCCCGAAAATTTAAAGAAAGGGCATTTCCTTCTCTGCTATTATTTTCATTTATAGATATTTCTAACGGGAAAATTTTCTATACTGGTTATTTAAGTATACCATTTTTTGTTTTTAAGATGATCACTCTAGCTTTATCATCGCGGCCTTGAACAACATCCACTAAGAGTGCGAGAGGCCAATCTATACGCCTATGTATATCACACCAATCAAAACTGTATCGCCGATTCTTATTACTTTCATTTCTTTATTATTTCTTTTTAAAATTAATTTACTTAAATATTTTGTCCTTAATCGCGTTCGGAGATCATTGATGATTCTCTGTCTGTATTGAAGCTTTTCATTTAGTTTTCCACAGTATAACATATCACCGTCTGGGACTTCGAATTCTTTATTTCTCGCAAAAACAATGACGGCGATAATGGCTGTAAATCATTAAGATCGTCAGAAATGTAAGTTAATGGTCGCGAATTTATTATGGCTTTCGATTCGGATAGAACTGTTACCAGTTGTTCGTAAGTTAAAGAAGTTTTTCCTAAAATTTTTAGTAATAATGTTTTTAAAATATCTATGAGTCTTTCCCACCACCCTCCCCACCAGGGTAAAAAAGCCGTACTATTTTTTTAATTTTTCTCCCAATCTAATTTACCAAAAGCATTGTCAGTACCGACAAAATGAGTGCCGTTATCATTATAGATAATGCGGGCCGTCCCCTTCTCGCCACAAATTTACGTAAAGATTATATAAACCCTTCTATAGATAGTGACGTTGCTAATTCAAAATACACTGCTCTATACACCGCATAAATAAATATACATATTTATGCCCCCCCTCCGCCTTTGATAAATAAAGGCCCTGCGAAGTCTATACTGACGATATCGAATATTGCTGCATCATAGACTCGATTGTAGGGTAAAGGACGTGAATCATACTGCGCAGGTTTTGCCTTTTGTCTTTTACAAATCACACATTTCAATATAACTGTTCTTATCATTTTACGAGGGGAGGTCAATAAGTCCTTACAAAATGTAAGAGATGGCACTCGTAGCATTGCAAATGGCCTGTTTCTAGTAAGCATCATTCCTCACTAAGTATCTGGCAAAGTTTCAGCCATTTTCATCTAGTGTTTTTGTTTTTATCGTCAGTTGAAGTAAATAACTTTTGTTTGCTTAAGAAAATGGAAAAAAGTGAGTTTAGAGCGGTGATTAAACATTTCTATTTAAAAGGCTTAACAGCAAAAGAAATAAAAGCTGAGTTGGATTCAGTTCATGGCACATCTGCCCCTGTTTTTGCAACAGTTTACAATTGAATAAATGAATTTAAACGTGGCTGTACATCAACAAAGATGAACATCTTCAGGATGTCCCGTAGACGTGAGTACCTCGGAAATGATCGATAAAATCCACGATATGGCGTTAAGTGACTAAAGAATAAAAATGCGCGAAATAGTTAAGATCACAGGGTTTCAAAAGGTACCGTCATTTAAATTTTGCACAATAAGTTGGCTGTGATAAAAATATCTGCGAGATAGGTGCCGCGTTTGCTCTCAGCTGAGAACAAACGCAACCGCGTGGTCTCTTCTAAGGCTCTTTTGGAGCGCATGCGTCGCAACTCAAATGAGTTTCCGTGTAGATTAATCGCTGTAGATGAAACATGGATACACCATTACACTCCCGAGACGAAAGAACAGTCTAAATAATGGATTATTCAAGGCGAACGGGCTCCATAGTATGAAAAGTAAAATCAGCTGGAAAGATTATGGCTACTGTGTTTTGGGATGCACGTGGTATTGTCCTTATTGACTATTTGGAAAAGGGACAGACAAATACTGAAAAGTATTATGCGTCATTATTAAGTCAGCTACATGAGAAAATAAAAGAAAATCGTCCTCATTTGAAGAAAAAGTCCTCTCTCCAGGATAATGCACGAGTGCATACGTACGCAGTTACGATGCCTAAAATTCAGAAATTGAAGTTTAAATTGATAGACCATCCACCGTACTCACCAGATCTGGCTCCAAGTGATTTCTTCTTATTTCCAAATTTTAAAAAATTGTTCAACAGACAACGGTTACGTCAAATGAGGTCATCGCTCACACAGATACTTATTTTGAGGAACTACAACAATCCTACTTTTCTGAAGGCTTCAAAAAATTGGATATACGCCTGTGAAAGTGTATTGAACTAGAAGATTATGTTGAAAAATAAAAAAAATTTACCCCAAAAAAATTGTTTTTCTATCTTTTTCTAAAGACTTATTGGCCTATCCTCGTACGTAAACAAATAATCAAAATTGCTCGTGTAAATTACTCATAACAATTAAGGCTCCCAACTCATCAAGTTCGACTCCTAATATTTATAACTATTCGTGAAAATGCCTTTTTAATATCAGATATTACTCCGATTTCTCCCTCGCGAAATCGATTCAACGACGATGAGACAGACTCGATTAAATTTTGCCCTTTCTCGAGACACTGATTTAGCGATGGGCGCCGTTCGACTCGTGCAGATGCATCAACAAATACAGGCTTTACTCTCGTCGTACTGTGAGGTTTAATTACTGGCCGATGCTGTAAATAATGACACGCGTTTTCATCTCCTCTATCGTAAACAATTTCAACAACATTGTCGACTAACCATATGCTTCGTGTACCATAACCATATGCTTCGTATAGGTTTTCTTGTTTGAGTTTGTCAACGCTCTTTTTTAGTCTCGCGCACGCTAGATCACAATTACTAGGTAAAAGCATATAATCTTCCACCCACGGTAATCTAACCTCATAACGACCATCATCATTCAAACCAGCCATTTGGATTAAAAAATTTTGTGTTCGTTCAACTTTTACAGATGTTTGTAACTTTTTATTTGCATCAGTAATACTAAGAAAATCGATACGCCATAAATCGACTATATTAGCGTCTTGCACTACATAGATCTAAGCATGAGAGTAATATAGTCTCTTTGACATGTGTTTGATAGTTTACCTATCATAATTCAGCCTAAATATAATTCCAAAGCGGTCAGCTGGTTTTTCAATGTATATTTTTTACCCGTAAATTTTCCTGCGACATCTGCTCTGATTAATACGTCGATCGCGTCATTATTGCCTTCAAGATCATTTACAAATATTTTATTTCTGTGTAATTCATTTATCCAGTAATTAGATTTCATCATCGGTATCGAATCGCATATTATACCTGGACTCGTGGCTTAAAATTACATGCGTAAAAGTTATCTAATGATTTAAAACGTATTAAAAATATATAATGTTTTGCGCTTTTCGATTTAACACCACCAAATAAGCAATGTGTTACTTCTTGATCACCGAGAGAAACATAACCTAATTTTTTTGCAAGTTCGCTACAAATATACGGACGATGAAAACAGTTGTCTATAAACGCTCACAACCTTCTTGCTTGAATCTGAAAATATTTTATCATATTTTATCTCGTTTTGTATTACAAGCTTTAGAAACTCACGTACGTAACTTAACAACTGTGTCGTCACGATCAAAACGATTTTTTAAACAAGTAACTACCGTTTCATAATTTCTTTCTGTGGGCGGGAAACTGCTAATTATTTCATTCGCTTTTGAGTCCTGTACTCCCGTCTGCAGGAGAAAGCGAAACTTTTCATCGTTGGTGAAATTTTTATTATTGTCTACTTGTTTAAATTGGCTCCAGAAAGGAAGCCATTCGCTCACGTGACCTTTAAACTTCGGTAACTCAATTCTTGGAAACTTTATCGATGATTTGTCTTCTGTTTTCAATCCACCATCTTTACATTAGCTCTTATATGATTTATATGGTAAATTTCGTCCGTTTCAATTTCTTTTTCGATGGCGTCGTCTACTAGGTTTGATTCGTAGAGAAGCTGGTTATATGTCTAGTGATCTGCTTCGAGTTCCGCCATCGTAGATTCAAAATACTGAAATACGACAGTTATCACTTCTTTTGTTCCACCTTCTTCCATAATTGTAATAAAGATTGTATACGCTTTCGTAACTGCCGTTTCTTAGTCGATTCCATTTTGTTTTTGTGTGAAGTCGTTTGATAAACGACGTTTTTTCTCAAGACTTTCTTGCTTATAATTTTCAGAATCGTCGGAGATCTCGTTTTCTAGTCCTGTAACAGTAGCCAGATATTATGTAAGGAATTAAAGGATTGGGTGAAGATAGAAGTCCAAGAAAAGTGATAGTATATCAAACTTTATTATTTACAAAATCAAAACATGTTCATTTCCGTTCTAGACGGGAGCTCGTTTCTATCTATCTGCCATTGCTCTCACATCGGCTATCCTATATCACACTTTGCATCCATTCTTCATTAGTACACACTATGTGAGTCAAACTTTTAAAATTCGGCAAAGTAACTATCGCAACAGTCTGTATGTGAAAAAAAAACGATTTAATATTTGTCCGGAAACCAGCGACATTTTTATGTCATAGATTTATCCTGAACTGAAAATTAGTTTAAATGATTCGTTTCAATGTGTTCTAAAGCGTAGCGATTGTCCGCTGCGTCTATTAATCTGGATGTGGCAACGCTAGGCAATAGTCATATATGAAACAATAGAAAGTTTGTTACATATTGTTTTCAACAAAATTTGGAGGACTTCCTAAAATAAAAATTTTTTACATTTAAAGTGTTTTTGCTTTAAAACTATAATTTTCTGAGCAAAATTAAAAATTAAACAGTACTTGTACCATGTATCATCTGAGCAACGAGGTAGATTCCTGAAGTATCGACTGAGACTTGAGCTGATTATAATACCTTAAAGTGCTCATTATTTTTCTTGATAATTATTAGTTTTACAGCAAAAATGGATAGAGCATAAAAAATTAATTTGAATAGGATCTAAAACTTTTGTTTGAACAATTTTTTTCACAACTGAAAATTTTCCATAAAGTTTGGTTTTTATCAATTTTTTTAAACATTTTCAAAAAATTGGGGCAACGAAGATAGACATGGATAGAAGCGTAAAACCCATATAAAAAGTGTCACAGCTCCGACGATAATAGATTTTGCACAACACCAATGAAGATAGACATGGATAAAAGCGTAAAACCCATATCAAAAGTGTCACAACCACGAGTTATGTACTACCCTGACACATATATGGTGCAACCATTTCAAACCACGATGGTAATAGTTTTTTGCACACTACTAGCCCCCGTTTTGCAACTTCACATACCGACGGGAATTACAGTTTTTTACTAACTGCATTTCGGCATGTAATATATTTACATGAAGTTCAGTAAGTAAAAACTGTAATTCTTCAGTAAAATACTTCAGTATTACTTGCTTCAGTGGAGTTTGTAAAATAAAAGTTTAATTTCCGTCGGTATGTGAAATGGTAAAACAGGAGCTGGTAGCATGCAAAAAACTATTATCATTGTGGTTTGAAATGGTTGTACGAGGCATATGATGGCTCGATCGCTAGAGCGAAGTCTCGGTCTCGGCCGATTGACACAGACACCGCTAATATAATTTACATGTGCTTTGTTTACAAACACATCGTAGACCTCCGTCGCTGATTAGCATCGATATTTGGAAACATAAATAGAGCGACATTAAATAACATAACAAAAAAAAAATGGTTATACCATTTGTATGTCGGGGTAGTACTTACCTCGGGATAGTGACACTTTTTATATGGGCTTTACGCTTCTATCCATGTCTATCTTCGTTGATTTGGGTGCCTGGCGTCGCTACATCCAGATTAGATGCCGCAGCTGATGAATGTTCTACTCTGCAGTACATTCAAAGAAATCATTTAAACTAACTTTCGGCTGAGAATAAATTGGTCACTAATATATGTTCCTGGCTCCTGGACTAATATATATTCCAAATTGTTATCCCAATGTATAAAAAAAATTTTAAATAGCTTTTTATTATTATTAGTTTACTATATTATTATTATTATTAGTTTACTATAATTTATAAAGACCTTAAAACAAACTCGCATACTTAAACGAAATATAACAATAAAATATGTGTTTGAAATCAATTTTAATTGTTTTTCAATTAAAAAAAAAGTTTTTTTATAGATTTCCTGTGACTTATAATCCATACAAATTTTTTATTGTAAAGATTTTACTATATTATTTATTTTTTCCACACACTCTTCTTTCTTTTTAGCAATAGCAGACTCTGCTTCAACAAACTGTTGTCGGCCAATTTTTCCAGGAGCTAACTTATCAATATACAGGGACTGTTGTTGATTATATAGATCTTTAAGAGTTCTATCCTGTTTTTGGAGTTCTTGAACACGATCATGAACATCTCCTGATTCTCCTTTGAGCTTCTGAGCTATACAAAAAGAATTAGTTAATGGTCTGTATTGATAAGTAAAACTTGAAATTTTATACCTAATTCTGCAATAGTAATAGTTGCATTTTTATATTCTTGAGTAATGCTCTTAACTGACGATAAATAACTATTTACATCTTTATTTGTTTTTAAATATGTAAGTTGATCATCTAATTCATTATAAGATGACACTCTACGATCCTGTGCAGCTAAAATTTTTTCACACTGACCCGCAATTCGTAACCTACTTTCAGAAATTTCATCTTTATCAATAGCAAAATCTAATCGTACATAAACTACAACAAGTAAGAATAAAAGATAAAGGGCTGCAGCAACAAGAAGAGGTTCTTGTAACATCAATATTTTTGGAAAAGTATATTTTAATCTAAAATGTTGAATATGATTTTCTACTAAATTTCTTTTAGTTATAGATATTACAGTACGTCCAGTTGTATCCAAATAAGTATAATGCAGAGAGTCTGGCAGGCGAGAAGCAACATATGGGAGTGCCAGTTTAATATTGGTAGAACCTTCAGGTAAAATAATTTTTACAATAATTTCATCAACAACCATATCATCATATATATGATCCAATAATCTCATATCTAAAATGTATTCATCACCAGCATTATATAAATATTCATAACTAGGTACATTATATCCTACTGTGTAGCGAGTTTTCCATCCACCAAAAAGTGGGAATCGGGGTCTTAAATTCAATTCAACAGAATCTTTCTTTATTCTTGTATGAGATGTAGAAATGTTACCAATTTCATCTCTATAGTAAATATCAGAAGCAGCAGCTGGTAAAACAGTATCAAAACTTGGAATACTTGGTTGTCCAGATTTCGATTCTCTTGCATATTCATATCTTGAAAATGAACCTACAATATAAAAAATAAACAAATATACTAAAAAAATCATTCAATGATAAGAAAAAATATTTTTAATAAATTACAATAATAAATTAATTACTTCTAATAATAAATTACAATTAAGTACATAACAAAAGTGTCTAATGAAATATTTAAAAAAATTTATTTTCTTTAGGAAATAACTGTTATTCTAACTCAAAACAGTTTTTTTAATAAGGATCTATAAAGCACAAATTTTAAATATTATTTTCACCAAAAAAATTTTATGATTATGAAATTAAAATCAGTATTTATTATTCGAGATAATATTGAAAAATATTTTATACTTTATATGAGGATTTAAAATGATGTGATATAATTTTATCTTTCTGTCCTCTTAAGTATTATTAGTACTAACTTTTAAAAATATTGAAACAATGACATAAATAGTAATATAAATTATAATGCTATGCAGATATACAAAATATGCTATTTTTAATACTTTATTAATTCAACAAATTTTTAATTAAATATGGTTTTAAATTTTATTCAAACCAGATTTACTAATTTTGTATAAAATTTGCATCAATGATTGAATTGTAATGTATATTTAAGAAAAATATTTACAAAATAACTTTTTATTTTTATCAATATTGTATTCTAAATAATATAAGTTATAGAAATTTATGAAAAATAAAACATATACTATTGAAATCAATTTGATATTATTCTTAATTTTATAATTTAACATTTTTACATATAACAAATATCTTTTGTTAATTCAAAGTTATTTATTTCTTTTTAATGTTGTAGATTAAATAAAAATTATTAAATCTTGTATTAAATATTTATAGATTGATTTTTTAAAGCTAAAACTTGTTTTACCTTTTAATAATGCTCCAGTGTGTAACAGATCAATAGTTTCCTCCACAGCAATATTACCCCAATGAGAGATTTCTATAACTCTTTGCAATTTTGTTACAGTTAAAAATTTATTATTATTTTCAAAATGAACAATTAGCTCTTCTTGAGAAAATGGAATTTTTTTATCAAATGGACCATAAGTAATTGCACTATCACTTTGAATTACCGGTTTAGATTTAGTATAGCTTTCAAAATT
The DNA here is from genome assembly GCA_018907035.1 of Sycobia sp. Sy_11. NCBI lineage: Eukaryota > Metazoa > Arthropoda > Insecta > Hymenoptera > Epichrysomallidae > Sycobia > Sycobia sp. Sy_11. Next base: position 234,509 of record JACCIC010000135.1, on the reverse strand, counting down.
TCGTGAAGGTATTATAACAGTAGTAGTTTGTTTTGTTACAGTATAAGGTGAATATAAGTAAAGATTTCCTAAATATTTTACTAATTGTTTGTCTTTCTGTAATATTTCTTTAGGATGAGGAATAAGTTCATGTGTTAAAATAACTTCAATTTCAACAGTAACTGATCGATCAGGTTGTAACGAATCTTTAAATTTGACAGAAAAGAATATTTTATCAGAATGTACTGAATTTAATTTTGGATCTATAATTTCTTTTGTTTCAAGTTCTGGTCTACCATGCCCTCTCAAGAACGCGGATATATAACTCAAATTATCTTTCTGCTTACTATTAAATGAAAATAAGAATGTGTGCACTGGATTTTTACCATTGTTTTCAATTACTAATTTATTTGTAATTTTTGTTATTTGAGAATGTAAATCAATAGTTCTATCCACGTTCTTTATGTTTAAATTCGAATCAATTAAATTACAGTTAACTAAAGAACAAAAAAGAAAAAAAAACGGTATTCCTCTACTCACAAATTTCCAAAAAATATAGAACATCATCTTTACTGTCGATTGGTTACTATCGAAAAACTTTAACACGTTAAGAACTAAATCGTACTTTACTATACACAGGTATTACCGGTAAAAACTGCATGAACATGAACGTGGCGTAAAGTAACAGACGTGGCCGGATGAGGCATTGTTAAACCAGAAACAGAGATCCTACGAAGATAGATACATATATAGAATAATTCTTATTGGTATCCTGCGTAGTGACGTCCACGTTTTACGTGGCATTCTATGTAACTATAAAAATATATCCAGATAGAAGTGCACCGCATAAAATTGGTGCAGACTCTCACAGCGCTTTCGCGTTTTGTGCACAGCATTTGCAAATATAAATTACAACTGCATGTAAATATTAATTCATAATAATGTATTTATATAATTATTAATATTTTTTATAATTAATAATGTATAATAATTATTAAAATTATGTATTATTTTTATTTTTAGTCTTTTTTGATAAAATGTACAAAGCACGCAAGTGTGGATTACCACCCGAGCAAAACAACTATTACAAAAACATCCATTCAGCAATTATCCGTTCTGGGTAAATCCGGAGATAATAAGGGGACATCACCGATGCTTATGGACGAAACTGCAGTAACAATATTCGACTGAAAACGAGGCCTCTGGTGGCTAAAGCGAGGTATTGACCTTTCTTTGCGATTTTCCAGATGCTGCTTTTCGAGCTCGTGTGATCGAGGAAGACGGGGAAGGCGACTATCTTCGGCGCGTGCGGGGGAAGGCCTGGCAAAACAATAGGCTGGCAGCAGGGTGCAACAAAAATGAATAGCTTATAAAAGAAATAATAAGGAGAGATCGCCAGAACCCATATAACAATATTAAATATTTTAAATATGATGTAAAAAAACAAAACAAAGTTATTCATTCAAAATATATAAATATATAGTTATTGCAATTAGACTATCAAGTATACGAGGGTGGATTGATAAGTTTCCGGCCTGACCAAGAAAAACAACGTTTTTAACAATTTTTTTTTTATTTTTCAACATAATCTCCTCCAAGGCTATTACATTTCTCATAGCGGTGTTCTAGTCTAGTTATGCCATCTCTATAGACTGATTCGCAAAGCTCCTCAAAATACCCATTTACAGCTTCGATTACTTCTTCATTGTCCGCAAATCTCTTACCGCCAAGCCATTTTTTGAGGTTAGGAAACAGGATAGTCACTCGGGGCTAGGTCTGGAGAGTAGGAAGGTTACGGCATCAATTCAAACTTCAGATTGTTGATTTTAGCCATCGCAACGACTGACGTGTGTGCTGGTGCGTTATCGTGATGAATTAAGATTGTTTTCTTCGCCAGATGAGGTCGTTTAGTTTTCACTTCGTGGCTCAAACGTTGCAATAAGTCTGCGTAGTATTGATCAATAATAGTTTTACCCTTTTCAAGGTAATCAATGTATATAATACCTCTTGCATCCCAAACAACAATACCCATAACCTTGTTCGCCGAAAAAATTGTTTTTGCCTTTTTGGAGTTGGTTCCCCTAGTCCAATCCACTGTTTAGACTGTTGTTTGGTTTCAGGAGTGTAGTGGTGGACCCAAGTTTCGTCAACAGTTACGAATCGACGCAAAAATTCGCTTGGATTAAGCTGAAAGAACACCAAATTGGCGGTAGAAATGTTCTTTCGAATCAATTTTTGGTCGACTGTTAGCAAACGCGGCACCCATCTTGCACAGAGGTTTTCCATATACAAATGTTGGTGAAAAATATTTTGTACACATTCATATGACATCTTACAGGTCTCAGCTATCTCACGCACTTTCAACCTGCGGTCTTTCAGCAATATTTGATGGATTTTTTCGATCATATCTGGAGTTGTTACCTGAATGGGGCGTCCTGAGCGAGGCTCATCAGAGGTGCTCACACGACCCTTTTTAAACTCGGAAATCCACTGCTTAACGATTGAATATAATGGGAAGGATGTCCGCAGTGTTGAGTCCATCTCTTCTATAATTTCCTTCGGTGTTAAACCCTTCAAATAAAAGTATTTGATGACAGCACGATTTTCCAGCTTTTCCATTTTTAGCAAAAACACGGAGGCGTCTTGTTCAGCGTGCTCTCAAACCTAAACTAACATGGTGATCGAACTGAAACAATAGCTACAAGCTATGTAAAGATGGTACTATTGAACGCCACCTCAAGTAGGCCTAGTAGCGCCATCTCTTAGTCAGGCCGGAAACTTATCAATCCACCCTCGTACACGGCAAAAATTTCAGCACTAAAACATGTGTATAGTATAGTAAGATAATGTATAGTATTGTAAGATGCTTTAATTTAATAATATGAAGTTATATACGAGCGTTCGATGTATATTAACGGACTTACCTTCTTCCATCAAACGATTATATTCATATACTAATATGAGGTTATGCACGAGCGTTCGATGTATTTTGATGGATTTTCCTTCTTCCATCAAACAATTATATTTATCGTCCCACTTTTAGTATGTTTTACATATTATAAAAAATTTATATAAAATTATTTAATAAAAATTTTTTATAATATGCTTTCCGAAAGATCCAAATATTAACACAAAAATTATTCTACTTTTAACAAAAGTAAAATAGTTAGGCGAGTTTTGTGTATTCTTAGCATATTAATTTAAAGTATATCTTCTCATGTATTTTATAAAAAATGTATATAATATTTTATAATTAAATTATAAACTAGTTCAATGACATAGTCAAATATCCTACAAATTGTAATAAAGGCAAACATAATAATATGTGTTCTTAGCATATTAAGAAAATTACTACTTATAAATCTTATATGTATTTTAAAAAACTTTATATAAAATATTTTTCTAAATTCAGTAATTTATTCAAATAAAAATACATACTGTAAAGAGCACCGATACAAACATTGGTACAGAAGACAGGTTATAGTCTCTTTCTATAACTCTTTCTATAACTCTTTCTAACAGCAAGTATGAGGGAGTGGGGGAAAAATTGAAGACAGTATCGTTCGAACTGTAAAGAGAGATAACTAGATCTTTGTTCTATTTTTCGCTCTTATCTAATTTTATTGTTGTTTTTCTTGTCTCATTCTCATAAGAAATTATTAATTGTCGTTTGAGAATTGAGATTGTGACTGTTAGCTGGCTGTGGTAATTGTATCGTGATCACTTCACTTTTTCCCGAATTAAGGAGAGCTAGCGGTGAAAATTTGTATGCAATTATTTATTGTTTTTTTATAAATATTTGATTGATTGAAAATAATTGTTAACCAAATAATTTCCCATTTTCTTACCAAAAATATATTAAAATTTTAAATATTTTGAATTGATTTTCGGACCCTTCCACCTCCGCGGTGTCCTTGGTATAAAAATTGTATTTTTATACCAAGTATATAAAAAAATATTGATAAATATAGAAATATTAATAATTAATAATATTTATAATAAATTTATAATTATTTATAAATCAAAAAATATTTTATTCATTGCTTCCGGCCAAAGTAAATCAATCCTTGGCGACGGTAAGTCTTTAAATTATTATTTTCTATATTAATAGTAACAAGATTAGGTAAATTAGAAGAGATACACCAAGGTCGTATTTAGTACCTTGGTAACCTAGAACCCTGTTACAAAACATAATAATATATGTAATTATACTGTAACTCTTTTCATAGTAAAATAAAAAAATTTTCATATAATTGAATAATATTTACTAATAAAATTTTTCTAAAATCTTCCGAAATAGATTAACAAAAAATTAAATTATATAACGCAATAACGTCTTAAAATAATGAATCATTAAAACAAATGGCTAACTACATTTTATAAGCATTCCTTTAAATAACAGCTTGTATAGTTTACACAAATATGTCAAAAACTCTAAAAAAAAAATAATAAATAAATTATTTCAATGAAAGTGCATCTTAATAAGGAAATGAGATCAGTTATAAATAGCCGAGTTTATTTTAACATCATGTGGTCCACGTGTGGACTCATAAAAAACAGTTAATTATCTTGAATCATGGATGATTTTAGGTGAAAATTTTTCTGCTAGTTTTTCTGAGAATTCATTATTATTAAAAAAGTAGGCATGAACTTACCAGGCTCGTTCCCACAAAGCTTACACTGTTTTTTTAATAATTAATTTTTGCATGAAAACATTTTACAGTATAAACCGTAATCTCAATAAATGAAGCTTTATTGGTAAATAACTTTCAATTTTGTAACTACATATGTTTTTAATCGCCAAAAATATAAATACATATGATTTATAATTTATTATGCGTGAATTATAGATAACAATTATATATGCTGAAAAATTGGTTGATAAAATTCGGTTAATTCAACTTGGACCATTGACAAAGTTCAATTTAGCCAGTAATGTCCGGCACTTAATGATAGTCAATGATCAAATGCCCTTATTGCCTGAGCCCAAGTTACTCTCTCTCTCTCTCTCTCCCTTCCTTCATTAGTTAGGTTTTATCTTTGTATATAACAAGGTGTATTATATTCGGTGTATATATATTGTAACCGCCCGAACGGCGATTGCAGGTTAAAGCGCTGGAGTATAACCGCGAGTGCTCACGATAAATTCTCGTCAATAATATAAAATTATTAATTTTTAAATAATTCAGGAGCGCCTGATCTTATTTAAAAACTATTATACGCTTTTATTTATTAATTATAAATTTGTTACAATATAAAATTAATACTTATAATTATACATGATTCTATTAGTTTTAATTCCTTATTTACTTTTCTGGTATATGTTATTTACCTTCGACATGTCTCGCTACAATTTAGATTCGGAGAAACGTCTCGCTTTTTCCTATAACACTTTAATTATACGGATTTCCCTATCTTGACGATTTATCGACACTTTACTCTTATTCTGCATTAGTCAAATGTATTAATTCGAGGAGTGGCTCCTCATTAATACCTCGTTAATTTTATCTCTAACAAAGGAGCGCCTTTTCTCAAAGATAAAATCTGATTCTTAATTTTTTACAGATAAACGGAATGTCCTACGGAGTTTAATATATTATTCCAAGGAACACCTCGTCAATAATATATTTTTTAATTCTATTTCTGACAAAGGAGCGCCTTTACTCAGAAAGAGAATTTTTTCTTTTTTCGTTGGCCTTCTCGAGTGTTGCTCGGTACAGTATTTCTTGTTAGCAAGGGAACGCCCTTTCCTAAACAAGAAATTATATCTTCAAACGAGAAAAGGAGCGCCTTTTACTCGTTGAAGAGTTTGCACCGAGAGACGATGTGTCGGTCGGTCGAAATTTGCTGTTTCCCTTTCTTCACTTGAGAGGTGCTTTCCTCAGCAAGTGCCGAAAACGAACAGGACTTTTATCGAACAATAATGCACGTTTATACGAACGAAAATTACATTATTTCATTTTAAATTATAATTTTTTCGGTTCTTATTGATCGTTTATTTATTTAGGGACCGCTAGTAGTATCTATCTATATTATTATATAATACAAGTAAACTATCTTTTATTTAACATTGGACTATGTGCGGTATTTATTCACTATAATATATCTATATATTTATAATATCTATTACTCGCCGCTGAGTAACGCACGTTACAACTCCTTATATCGATTTAATTATTTATACAGATTAATTAATCTAGATATTTTTGATCAATCTATTTGTTTATATTAATTTATTATTTTTGTATATGTTGGTTGATGTATTTATTTCAAAATTTATTTAAATTACTTCATACGTTTATGCTTGTTTCTATCCTTTGCTTACGGTATTAGTGTAGTTTTCCATGATACGTAGATATTATCGGATTTCTCAAGATGGTTTATACTTATTTACAATTAATATTGTTATTTTATTTACACCGGTAATTTATTTATGTATGTGTTATCCAAAGTTATCTATTTATTTCCTCTTATTTGACTGCCATGAAGCTTATTTGAGTTTAGTGATTGTTTAAATAATTGACATTAATTATTATAATATTTACTTAAATTTATCCAGTACTGTTAATAAGCATATAACAAAATTTCATTTGTTATTCATTAATGGATAATTTATGCGAAATTTTTTTATTGTTAATTTTTTTGTTTTGCGTTAATTTTTTGTTATGATCTTGTTATTGTTATTTTATTGTTTTTCGTGTCAATTTAATTATCGCTAATCATTGTATCAATCATCTCTGCTTCAATTGATTTACTGCTACACTGATTCACTAATAGTAACCTAGGTGTTTCTTTTAACACACTTGCTATTGTCTGCATTAGATATCTGCTGAATATTGTAAAATTATTTATGCACCAACTTTCTGCTTCGTTATAATTTTCAATCACCAGCGTTGCAAGCGCTGTTTATCTAGTTTTGTTAGTGTATGTCAGCAGATCTTGTTATATTTTTCCTTGTATTCACTGTCGTTGTTTATTTTATTTATTCTATTGTTACGTAATTTGTTTATCATTTTTGTCGGGTATATTGTTATCAATTATGTTAATAGATCTGTCTGCTTGATTAAAATATGCTAACCATTATCTCTCACAAAGCAGGTCCTATTTATTTAATTCTCTTTTTAAAAATTCTGGTCATTATGACAGAACATGATAATTCATTATTTACACAGTAATAGAATATTGTTAAGTAATTAAATGTTTAAAACTTACTTATTCATACTAATATCATGAGCGATGATATTAAATAAAAATTATTATTAGTTTTATTCACCTAGGCTCCCTTTGTTTTGGAAATTGATATAAATTATTATTAATAATGTTACCTAATTATATGTATTATTTATTTAAAATATTATTTTCTATTTATTCTCTTAGCTTATTATAATGAACTGCTCGATTGTGTCAGCTATAGGTGCCTTGTGCACGTTGCTCATCTATCTGAGTATACCAGTGTATCCTATATGCTGATGTACTTATTTGCATTATTATTTCTTTATATGTTTTACTTACATATATTGTATATATTGCCATATATATAGATTGTTATATACGTTCAACGAGGATGCTGAGTTTGATGAGATATCACTGAAAAAGGCCCCTCCTTATGTTAGTCCTATGGCTGTATTTGTCGATGCTCAAAAATTGTTCCTAATTATTTTCCTGAATAATGTTATTAATAATCCGATTCTTCTGAATTTGATTCCCACCATTTTGTGGGCAATTACTGACTAGAGGCACTTTACAAAAGTGGAAAATTCGCATTCTTTCTTGTAGTTTGGTCTCTGACAATTTTTGTGCACTGTCATGTGCATGTGTTATTAAGGTTACGTTGGCTTTAAGGGTATCGCTCTCAAACTAATGCAGGGATCGATTCTAATTTTATGGCTGAGTAGTGGTGCTAAAATTCATAAAAACTTTATATATTTTTACCCTAACAGGTAGAGTGACCGTTAAAGGAAAGGAATCGCGCGGCGCATTCGGGTCGGTTCGCATATGAATTGGCTTTCCGCTCCGCGCCTCATCTTTGATATTCTCACGGCCTTTACTATAAGTACTTTTTCATAAGTTTTTGTCGCGATTTCTCCGAGTTTCGCAGAAAATTTTATCGCGTATCGTTGCTCTAAATTTCTCTGTTCCAATTTCGTGAATGCACTACTCGCACATTGTTACAAAAGACTAAACAGCTGGCGAAGAGATGTTTATACAAAGGTCGTCAAGGTCTCAATCGAGAGAGTAGGGATCTACTATTACGGTGAGGTAGTTATAAGTTCGCAGTGTTACTACAGGCCGAGAAATAAAATAGACCGCATTACTTAATTATCTGACTTCGTATATTCAAAATAAACATGCACACGGAGAAAAATTTTCTAGGAAATTTTACAATGTATTCTGATATTCTGGATCTATTATTACGGTGGCGGTGTTACAGGTTTGTAGTATTACTACAGGTCGAGAATTAAAATCGGTCGCATTACTTAATTTTCTGACCTCGTATGTATATAAAATAGGTGATACGATATTTTCCAACTGAATTTTTATATATTATGAAGTAAAATAATATTTTAATGAAACAGTGAATATCAAGTTTAATGCCTTAGTAGATTTATTTGGCATGAGGATATTGTTTATTAGCATATTCACTTCAAAGCTGTGTTTACCTATTATAGTAATATATTAGTTTATTGTGCACGCTTTAAAATTAAAACATACTACTGGCACTTAACTATTGTTCTCTAATAGTGTGAGGTGGTTATATATGACGCTCTTATATATGAGCGAGGTGGTACTTGCCGGATAGATGCCGTTGATTAGCGGGGCTCTCGGCTACGGATAGCTGTTGTCCAGGTGGCACTGGCTAGGTGCCATTCCTTTTCTTTATATATATATATATATATATATATACATAGATACATACGAGGTGTGCTGAAAAAGTAAGGAGAATTTTTAAATTTCTCGAGTTTCGAGACTCCGCCAGTATGAAATTTTTTTATTGGTACGCATGCCCTTGAAGTACGATAAAATTTTCAGCAATTTCATTGCTTACTTTTTAAGTGGCAGCCGCTAACGTTAGACGTGTTTTTTCAGCTCGTCAATTTTTGTTTGTGAAAAAAATGGTGCAAAGTATTTCTATTCAAGTTGGAGTAAAAAATGAAATAAAGTGTAGTGAAGTTTGTAAAATGTTAACAAAGGCATATGGTGATTCTGCTATGAGTAAAGCAAGAATTGACGAGTGGTATAAGCGTTTCCAAGATGGCCGCGAAAACGTGTATTGGAGGAGGATAGCAGACATAGGCCTATGCACTTGGTGTGATCTCTTTCGCTGCGCTAGATGTATCTCCTCCTACGTACTTTTACCTTTTACTCAGCGATAAAAAGAGAGTTGATATTGCGCGCTCTCTCTCATTCGGGTTTGCCAGTGTAGTTTCTGTATTGCTATAAAATTAGTTACATCGGTTCATCGGCTAACGCTATTATTTATCTCTTTGCCGTATTTTCGCGCCCTAATGATTTATCCTAATTACTCACGTGGTCTTTATGTGTTACTTCTTAATATAATATTATGGTGTATTGTTTAAATTTTGTGATGTATTGAAAATTTTACAGAACCGTGTATATTCAGTCATCGCAGTTTTTATCAAGGAAAGAAAAGTTTTGTGCTCCTTTCTTTTTGATTTTCTTTTCAATTAAAATATCTAATTTTGAACAGTCAAATAATTGATAGAATTAATAAAAGTAAAGTTGATATATTTTAGAAATTACTAATATAATTAAGAAAAAGACAATTGAAAATATTATTTAATTATTCGGAGGCGAACTTCGTTTCCGATCTTTTTTAACGGAAAAAAGACATTGATGATGGAAAATAGATAGACGTTAGCTTAATAAAAATATTTTCCATAATTTTCTACTACTTTTTCTCATATTTCTGAAGATATGGTGATAAAGAGACGAAAGAACGATGGCGCTTTTGAGGCGCTTGAATCATCTACAAAGTCTCGCACTTCTTGATTATATCGGAAGTGCGTATCAACGAGGTCATGCTGCATCGAAACTGAATCGGTGGTCATCAGAAGCACTATGTCTGGCGAGTATGCTGGGTGCGTCAACACTTCCCATTCGAGCTCCAACTGGGTGTTTTTGACGGTTTTCGTAATATGTGACCAAGCGTTGTCATGCAACAGAATGACTTTGTGCATATGGCTTGCGATTGCTAGTCTATGTTCGATCAATTTCTGTTGCATCAATGTTTGCCAACTGCTCTGTCATTGACTCCTAACTTATTAGTGAGTTCTTTCAGCGTTTGAGCTAAATTTTCGTCCAATAATTTGCAATTCACTATCTTCAAACTTTTTCGGTTGCCCAAAATGTTCTTTGTCATTACCATCAGTATCTCCACTTCTAAAATGCTGAAACCACTCTTTGTATGTTGTAAATAATGGAGCTTGTTCGCGATATCATTCTTGAAGCAATCGATAAGTTTCTGCTACACTTTTTTAGAATCAAAATAGTGAAAATGAACAAGGAAAGGTTTGCTATAGGTGTGGCAAGGCAATACGCGATATGCATAGCTGCACATTCTATACGGAACGATCGATTCCTGCCATGTCATCTTGGGAGGAGGAGACGGACGGTTGGGGCACAATTAAGGAAGAGAGCAAAGAAAACACGCCAGGCGTCAACGCAAAGCTTGGCTGAGGAGAGAGAGGCGCCTTCAAAAGACAAGGACTCTACGGTCGCGCAGACGATCCAAGACTTTACAAACGCAGTAGGAAAATCGCAATCGGTGATTGTCATCATGCCAGGAACAACAGTGGTCCTGAAGAAATAGAGAGAGAGAGTACCGAGCTCTATGATAAACATGATTACAAATGGCTTCGAACTTAATTATATACCATTTCCCGTATCGTTGTCCCCATGATTTACCTTTACCCTCCAACGAAACACAGACTACTCTAAAAGGGGAGACTGGTAGACCGCGACACAGTTTCAAATCATGTACGAGATGACCAGAAAATGAGTATAATTAGAATGACCCCGATGATAATATTAGGATGTGACCTTAGTTTCTGACCTTTTTCAACAGAAAAAGGAGATTTATTAAGGAAAATGGATACACCACAGCTGAATCAAAATATTTTCCATCATTTTCTACTACTTTTTCCCATACTTCTGGCAATAAGAGGTCAGACAATTAAGTAATGTGACCGATTTTATTTCTCGGCTTGTGGTAACACTGCGAACCAGTAACTAGTACCGCAATAGTAGATTCCTACTCTCTCGATTGAGACCTTAACAACCTTTTTACGATCTTTTCTTCATCAGCTATTTAGTGTTTCGTAACATAGCGCGAAATGCACGTCACGAAAATGAAAGTGAGAAATTTAGAGGAACGATGCGCGATAAAATTTTGTGCAAAACTCGGCGAAACAGCGACAGAAACTTATGAAAAAGTGCTTAAAGGGTATGGTAGTGATGCCCTGAGTAGTAGTCAAGTGCTTCGACGACATACCGATATTCAAAAAGGCTGTGAGAGCGTTCAATTCGAGGGGCGGAGCGGAAGTCTAATTCAAGTGTGAACCGACGCGAATGCGCAGCGCGTCCGCGCCCTTGTTCATTAAGACAGGCGACTAACCATTGAAATATTGGCTGCCGAGTTGAATATAAACCGGGACACAGTTAAAAAGATTTTAACTGCAGATTGCGCCATGCAAAAGCTCTGCGCGAAGATGGTACCAAAGAACCTTTCAAGTGAGCAAAAATCATACCGAATGAACATCACTTAAGATTGTTTCGAACAGAATGAAAATGATCCTACCATTCTCGATCGAGTCATTACTAGCTGAAATAAGTGTATAGATGCGGGAGGGGACTACTTTGAAGCGGATCGCAGCAGTGTACTATAATTTTTAAATATAACCGATTTTTTAATTTTGTCGCATTACTTAATTGTCTGACCTCTTATGGCGATATCGTGGTGAAAGAACCATGGCGTTTTCGAGGCGATCTAATCATCCACAAATTTTCACACTTTTTGAACATTTCGGAAGTGCGTATCAACATTCACTTGATTTATTTATTTAATTCCGGAAATTACGCAAATTTAGTGTGTATTTACCGAATGGACAAAATTAAATGACTAGAAAGATAATGAAAACGGAGTAAAAATGTTCACTGCTTAATAAGTTTAGTATTATATTATATTTTTTTGAATTGAAGTATAATAGAATAGCTTTCTTTTAAGCATAATTAGAAGTAATATAATGGTTTAATATTGACGCACTAATTATTTGAAAATCTTTCAACCCAATATGAATGTATACATAGCACGGTCGTCCAAAGGCTCTAGTACCAATACATGCCATTGGATTTAACCAACCTTGAGTGAATTAAAAAAAAATATGATTGTTTTACTTTTATTAAATTATTAATGTTTAACGATAAATTCAGAAAGATATGAGATTTCTTTATTTTGTATGTAGCAGGTAAAATGATGAATGCAATTGATGTGAATAAATTTAACCAATAAGTAATATTGAAATTCATGAAAATGTATCAACTATCACGAAAAGAAATGTTAGGAGGCTTACTGAATATCCTATCTTTTTTAACCGAAAACGTACAGTTATGATGGAAAATGGATACGCGTTAGTTTAATCAAAATCTTTTTCGTTATTTTCTACTACTTTTTTTCATTTCTTTTTGCAATTTGATGAAATAGACAAATCAGTTGCATATTTATTTTTAAAGAACATACGTATGCACTCGCGATCAATTCGTCCGCGCTAGCGACTATACCGATTTTCTCGTGGGTCGAGAGTAAAAAACATATGCCTTTTCATTATTTCTAATGCGATGGAGTAGGCTACTGTAAAAAAGGGTAACTTCACAACAAATATAGAAAGGTACCATTGTAGACAAGACGCGAAGCCGTCGCTCCATCAATACGTAAATATATCAAAACAGTTATGCGAGCGTTAACAATGGCCGGAAAAAAATATTGGTCTTTGTCCATGTTCGCTCGTTTTTCGACTTCGCCTCGTTTTTCTTCATTAGACCTTCTTCTTTCCCGCTCGCAGATAATGATTCACTTTTCCGAGCCCTGATTGGCTCACAGAAATCGGTCTCTACTGCAAAAAATATTAACAAATGACCTAAATGAATATGAATATTTACACATAACTTTTGCTTCCGGATACTGTTCTCTTAATATGAGCAAGGTCTCCGCATAATTCCTTCTTATTATAAATGTTATGTTTTCTATATATTAGAAGGCAAACTTCGTTTCTGATCTTTTTTAACGGAAAAAGGACATTGATGATGGAAAATAGATAGACGTTAACTTAATCAAAATATTTTCCGTCATTTTGGCAATATACCGATACAGTGGCGAAAGAACGATGGCGATTTCAAAGCGATCCAATCATCTACAACTTCTCGCACTTCTTGAACATGTCTAAAGTACGTATCAAAGAGGTCGTGCTGTATCGATCTGAATAGGTGGTAATCAGAAGCTTCTATGTCTGGCGAGTACGCTGGGTGCAGCAACACTTTCCATTCGAACTCTAACAGGGCGTTTTTCAAGGCTTTCATAACATGTGGCCGAGCGGTGTCATGCAAGAGAATAACCTACATCTATTACTCGCGATTGCTGATCTATGTTATATCATTGAGTTGGCGTTTGTATACCTCGGCAGTGACGTAGTAGGCCAAATCGTATGGCATCTACTTCCCTTTATAAATCTTTCCAATTGCATTTAATCATTTGCTATCTACTCTGATACTGACTTCTAACTTATTAGGGAGTTCTTTCTGCGTTTGAGCTGACTTTTCGTCCAATATTGTTTGCAATTCACTATCTTCAAAATGTTTTGGTTATCCAGAACGTTCTTTTCATTAATATCAATATCTCCACGTCTAAACCGCTGAAACCACTCTTGACAAGTTATAAGCGATGGAGCTTGTTTGCCATAACATTCTTGAAGCAGTCGATAAGTGTCTATTACATTTTTTGCAAAACATAATAGTGCATAAGGATATGTCGAAAAAACGATTGATCATGATTCATTGTTCACTGAAAAAAAATTATGTTTACACAAATGATGGTGCCTATTAACTCAATTTTATTGGTAAATGCCAAAACTAAAAAATAAGTACTAGATCCGAGAAACATCTGACTTTTCGTATTACTTATATCACATACTAAACGTGAATTTCGGAAACTTAGCCTCCTACGAAAAAGTTGGTCTCCTAATTGTTTAGTTTGTGAGGATGAGCCATAGCGGTTCAAAACGTCGGGCACCAAAGGTGAATTTAAATTTAAGGTGGTGCGGGCAGTCAGGTTATCGTTTACTAACATAGAATATTGTTTTTATTATTTTTATTTGATTTTTTATTTTATTTTATTTTTAATGTATTTTTAATTTTTAATTTTTAATATAATTTATTATAGTAATAAATTTCTGCTATTTCAGATTCTTCGGGCTGACTATAAAGAAGAACAGTCTTACTATCATTATTTTATTTAATTTATTATATTATAAAGACTGTAAGATAAATAAAAATATTTATTGATTTATACAAAAACATCATATTTTTCAAAATTTTTCGTATTATCATGAATTTTGCTAAATAGATCAATTTTAAAGTCTACGTAGTATATAAATGGGTCCTAGCCGAGCTCCATTTATATCTATAATACCTGAGCAATACGTTCCTAAAAAGTCAATAAATCAGAAGCTAATGTTTATACAGCATAATTTAAGTAACTCGCTACAATATAATTTTAAACGTGCATTTCGATTGATTTCAACTTCTGCTTTTGGTAAAGAACACTCTTAAACAGTAAAATGCAGTTTTGTTCCAGTTTCTGGCAGGCGGTTACATAACTTATCAAATAATCTTTTCTTGTAGAAAATATGGACACATTAAATTAAATTTATTTCTTTTGAGTTTATTTTTCAAAGCAGCTATATTTTATATGTTATATCGGTTATTTGACAAGTAAATAGCCTCATTGCTAGATGGGGCCACTATCGCACTAGAAATACACTACAGTCCAGTATCTTCCTGTAAACATTTACAGACGAACTTTTAGCCGGATCATAGTTATAGTTTATTTTTGAGAGCATATGAAAGGTGAATGCCACATTTGTTGACTGCAGCAAACAAACGCATCCGTGTGACCAATTCAGAGCAGTATTTGGAGCTCTTTAATTACAATCCAATAGAATTTTTACATTGTTACGCGACGTCGACGAAACATGAATTCATTACTACACTCCAGAAACCAAGGAGCAGTCAAAACAGTGAATCTTACCCAGAGAACCTTTTCCGAAAAAGACGAAGACGGTCCCGTCGACCGAAAAGGAGATGGCTACTGTTGTATTCTGGTATTCTCAAGGTACGATTTTTATTGACTGTCTGGAAATGGCCAAAACGGTCACAGCACAGTACTGCGCTGAACTATTGAGCCGAATTGACACCGTGTTAAAAAAAATCGGCCCCATTTGTCTACAAAGAAAGTGATTTTCCACCACGATAATGCGTCGGTTCAGACTGCTGCACTCGCCACGGCTGCCCCATCCAACCTATTCTCCAGATTTGGCTCCATGCGACTCTTTTTTATTTTCGAACCCAAAAAATTCGCTCGCGAGGAAGAGATTCCACTGCAATAACGAAATAACGACCACTACAGAGGCATATTTGGCAGACAAAGAGAAAAAAAATTTTTCATTAAATTATATGAAAAGCTTTTTACTTGTCAAAAATTATTAAAATGCTATTTATAATCTTAAAACGCTAGCCTTCTTTGTTAGCTATAAAGCTAAGAAATATAAGATATTTACTAATTTAAGTTAACGCTGATTTCAAAACATTTTTAATAATGTATAGTATCGATAGATTTTAATAAAAAATTAATTAAATGAATAAATTATTAAATAATTATTATTTGCTTTAACTATATTTAAATTTTATTTATAGATCTTAATAATAATTAAAAAACATCATAATGGCTAGTTACTGGTACATGGCTAATTATTGGTATATTTACATTAATTTTGAAAATCTTGTATTTTTATCTTTCCATATGTATGTTCTTGAATTTTATTATATTTACAAGAATATATTCTTACAACTCCTCAATCCTCAGTTCTACTCTTGGTATTTATAGAAAACTTAATTTAATTAAGATAAATAAATTAATATAAAATCAAGTAATAACTTTAATTCAACCGAAAGTAGCGCGGAGACAACAGGGTCCAAAAATCGCTCAGAATATTTAAAATAGTATTTTTATTTTTGCAGACATTTTAAGGAAATTTTAAGGAATTTATTATTATTTAATATATAAATTTCAATGGTTATAAAATTAACAAATGACTATTTATTTAATCAAATTAATTAAATTAAAAATATAATGAAAATTGTTAATTTTAGTTTATCTATGGTGTGCATCCGCTATCTACCGTATTTGTATCCGAAGCGAAGTAGTAAAAATACTTAGAAATATATACTAACTTATCACGAAGTATTCAATAGAATAATTATATCACCCAGTAGGTATAAAATATATTCAATGTAATATTGATATCGCAACACTGCACTTCGGACTGGTTGTGTGCATAAACAATATGCGCGGTAGCACCGAAGCGCACAAGCTAACTAGTATTATTTAAACTTGTGTGCGTGGGGTTCCCGCTCAAATCAACGTTGACGCATACAAGTAATGTGGATTCACGCGAGCCTTACTTTTTATTTAATTCACAACTAAAGCATGCCGGTCCATTATATGCCGTAGTTAATTACTCATATAGTAACGAGCCGGAACCTACAAATTATAAAAATGATAAAGGATTGATCGTTAAATCATAAGAACTGTAGTCTTACGTCTTAGTGAGAAAGAATAACGTTGTACGCCCAATATCTTCTCTGCTGTCTTTATCTTATTAGGATTCTTTTCCTCTACAAGTCGTATTCGGTTAATAATTACGTCGTATTATAGATGAGATCCACAAAAAACTTTTGGTCTCACTCGTTTATAATAATAACTAATAAACAATAATAAAATTAAAATCTTACAATAAAGAATGTAAAACTTTACTGTAGTTTACTAATAAAATCAATAGCGAGCTATGTCTATATCGTACGAAAACAGTCAACTAATTATCTTTTCAAATATCCTCACTCTTCTATATTCCTTAAAGTATGAAAGCAGTTATACCCAGTCTCCTGTCTCTCTCTACTTCATGAACGGCGCCTCTGCTTTTTAACACGGTACTCGTTAGAATATATATAAGAATAGTGTTCAGTCCATTTTTCTTAAAAAGTAATCTCTATACAGATAAAGTATCTAGAAATAGAAATATTTGTATTGATGAATTTTGTTCAAAAAATTTTTTTGAAATTTTATAGATACATACAATTATTCAGGACAGATCTGAACTACCACCTTCGGCAAATTTAGGATAAGCTATTTCCATGTAATGGGCGAGGAGTTTCCACTCCGTCTTTTTACCCTTCATAAGCCATATCACTATTTTCAAACCTGTAATAACTTTAAAGAAATCTGGCAAACATCAAAGCAGATCAAAAGATGAGAGAATTCCTTACAGAAAAGAGCTGCTAAATTTTTAGTTACTCGACTAACCAGATGTTATTGAAATTTGTACATATACGTTTTTTAGGATTCGGATTCCAGATATGATCGTAAAAATTGGATACAATTTCAAGCACATTCAAACCCAGTAAAAATATAGTTTTTCTAACTTATCTCGTAAAGTAGAAAAAATTAAAAAATATATTTCAAATAAAAGTTGCACATCTCATTAAAAAACAAATTTTTGGTCTATATATTTTTTCTTTGTAAGCGTTATTTTTTTTTTTAAAGATAATGGGCTTAACCATAATATTTCTATTAGTAAGAAGCTTGTGGTCAAATTTTTGTATTATTTTAAATTTAAAAAATATTTTTTAATATAGGATAAATTCGGCTATGATGCCATTATCAAAAAACGATACAAAGTATGTTTAGATAAGATATTAGATTTACTTAATACTGGGGAATTGTGATTTTTAAATTTTGGAAGCTATTCGTAAAAGTTGAGATACAGAAAACTTAATCATGTCATTTGTAACATTTTTATTATTTTTTGCAGCTTTTAAAATTTCAATAATTTCTACATTATTAAACCTTTTGCTTTTTCGCATATTATATAATAATTTACAATTATTTATATCATAACCTACATATTATTAACTATATATTATACAGGTTATTTAAACAAGACTTCTTGTTTTGGTGATTTTTTGTAGATTTTTTATTTTTTATATATTTAATGAGCGATCAGTTTATTCTATATAAATTGCATTACAATCTGCGAAATTAATTTAATAAACACCACTATTATATTTAAAAAATTGTTTCTGATTATTTGCTAATAATGATTTGAAATTTGACTTATTAAAATTGATCGTATTAATATTTAGGTCTTTTAAGTAATAACAATTTTTGTCGCTTAATTTAGGCACATAATTATTTAGATGGTAGACAGCATCCTTTGCTTGTGTCCATCCATAAAATTGCTTTTGTAATAATTTGAAACGTTTTTATATATTAATTTCTCAATAATAGAGCTATCGTAATCATTATTGAAAGCTAAAGTTTTCAATAAATTGATTTCATTATTATAAGAGGTATTGATTAAAGAAAAGGTAATTTATCTGCGTATAAATGAATAAAATGCATTAAATTTTATGTGACTAGACTGATTTGAATTAGACGGAATTAAAGTGTCTGTAAATATGGGTTTTCTATATAAAAATGTACAAGTAAGTTTCCAGCGTTTGTCAAAAGTTGTCACCAGTAGATCCCGCACAGGAATGTCAGACCTCATGTGTTATATTTACGGGTTGTGTATTTGTTATTTACTTTGAAGCATTATATTTGAGCATTTCTTTGGGTATCTTTGATTTTATCGAGTAGTAATGCGCAAGAGCACTTCGTCTTGAAATTGCATAGGTATCTACACACATATATATAGAGCACTCTTATGATCTTAGAATTACAAATATGTGTGTTGCATTGAAGATCTTGCCAACATGGAGAGATTTTCTCATTTCGATGAGTAAATAAAATACTGTAATTGCGCCAATTAATTAAAAACTTTTGTGAAAACGTCTGAAAGGCATAAAATCTCTTCGAAAAGTTCACAATGAAATTATTTGTTTCAATGCGTTATGCGTACTGAATTACATCGTGCTGCTGCACTAGACACAAGGTCCGGAGAGCAGACTTCCGTCTGCCTTATCAAGAACTTGAATCTTGATTTTGTGTTAATAATTGTAAATTGAATACTTATGTATTTATTGTATGATATAAAAGAAATTAATTAACTGAATATGATATGATAAATTAAATGATATTACAATTAATATAAAACAGTGAAATAAAAAGATAAAAAAAGCGATGCACGCGAAAACGTTCGAACTCGATCAACGATCGCGCTGAACTTAAATAGCCTTACAATGGTAATAATTTTGAGATTAGGCTTTCCTTTGTCCGCCGCTCGAATGCTAAATATCGCATTTATATAAGCAGTTGATAAAATCTCATATTATAAACATAGAATTTCCGCTCACGGAACAGTGTATGTGTGTGTGTGTGTGTGTGTGTGTGATAATTTGAAATATTATTGTGTAATAGCTTTCGGATTTAATAATTATAACACGGCGGTTTTGTTTATGCGGTTTGTCCTTCACTCATCGAATGGATGCCTCGCAATAGTTTCAATAAAGTTAATTATTCATTAAAATAATTGCTTTTGAATATGTGTTTATTTATTCATTTTCGAAATACATTTTTATATATATCGAACTATTTACATAAGTGGAATTATTTATACGAACTTGCAGTCCTATTATTTAGTATTAAACTAAAAAATCCCATATGTTTATAAATACGTCTATATATATATATATACTAGCATCCCCCGTCTCGGCTCCGCCCGAGATAATAATTTAACCGATTTCATAAGCAATTCAATAATATCTAAGTAAAAAGTACTTTATATATAAAAATCTATATTACTATAAATAATTGACCGTAATTTATCTATTGTCGCTTCTGTATATACAGTATGTACAACCGTATTTAATACACACATATATGCATATTAAATACGGCTTCTATGAGGAGAATTGTATTTTCGAGCTCGAGCGGTAAAAAAGATGTTCAAATGTCTCGTAACCACTGCTATAGAGAGTTTTGTGTTGGGAAGGTAGAATACGACATCCAGGTATCCCAGGACAACTTTTACTGGTTGTGTGCGTGTTCAAATGATAGAAAATGAATCTCTTTATAGAAGTCTCTTTAACACTCCCTGTAGAAGTCGTTCCAAAACATCCCGATATCGTATTCGAACGTCTCAACATCAATCTCCCCATAGAAGTCGTCCCGTCATACCTGGACATCGTCTTCTACTGTCCGAACACGAAATTCCCCGTGGAAGTCGTTCCGTCAGACCTGGACATCGTTTTCTATCGTCTGAACACGAAATTCCTCCTAGAAGTCGTTCCAAAACACCTAGAAATCGCATTCTATCATCCGAACACGAAACTCTCCGTAGAAGTTATTCCGACGTACTTAAACATCGTTTCCTATCAACTAAATAAAATAAAAAATAGTCCCAGTAGAAGTCGTCCCAAGAAAGCTATCATCGCTTCCTAACGACTAAACACAATACTCCCCGTAGAAGTCGTGCGGAAAGACCTAGATATCGTATTTTACCGTCCCAACACGAATCTTCTCATAGAAGTTGATTTCCTCATACCTGGATCTCGTTGTCGATCAACTAAATACAATTAAAAAGGAACAAAATCTGGGGTTTAATTTGAAATGCTTCGTTTATTAATATTAATACACGACGATCTTAACTTTGAAAGGGTCAGAGTCAAAAAGCCTTATTTATCGGGCGAGCGCTTGGTTATATAGCCCCGTCCCTTCCCATATATCGATATAAGATAAAATAAATTTTATCGCGCGCGTGCACAACCTCCAAACTCTATAAGCTAGCAACGCAGCCTCACGGCCACTGTAGTAACAATGCACGTATGAGAAAATTAAATTTTCGTTATATTTTCTTTCAGAAAATCACGGCTTCAAACGTATTTGAGCATGTAAATTATGGCTTCTAGGCTACAGGCGAACCTGTACACTAAGTCGCTATTATATAAAGAATGGAGGTGCATAATTTTAATTTGCCAGAAAATCTTAAAGTATTTAATAGATTAATAATATCAATTCTATTTCACAAATTCTTAATTATTTAAAACTAACTATTTAAACTTAATTATTTAAATTTATTTCAAACTATAAATTAATATTTCCCGAATTCTGACTCCTTCTTGCATTATCAATACAGAAATACATAAATTTTCTTTTTTCTTTTAACAATCAAGTTTCATGTAGTATCAGAATCATCGGTCACTTCGCATGTTTACATTTATGACTGTTCACAATATCGTTTTACAATACCGCTTAATCTCTATATCTTATTTCAAAAAAACTTAAACATTAAACCTAAATAATTCTTTCTTTATATTATATTTAATTTCTACACACTTAAACTTATTCTGTTAAATTATTCTGTTCTTAAGGACAATATTCCCCATAGAAATCGCTCAGAGACACCTGGGCATCGTATTCTATCATCCAAACACACAACTGCCTACAGAAATCGTCTTGAGGCAACGGAATATCGTAAACAACGACCCGTACATGCTAGTACAATATTTATTAGTAGAAACCGTATTTCAAATGTGTATATATATTATGTAGAATATAATATACATACAATATATATACATATTTCGTATATTTTCATTTTTCAATTAAATACCGTGAATATTTTCGTAGCAATGTCAACTGAAATTCAAGCAAAATTTTGGTATGCGAATAGCGTATTTTTTAAGCAGACGATGGATATTGCCTTTTTATATAGAAGTGACGATATCTTATATATATATATACATAGTTACCAGGTTGTTGGTAAAGAACCATATTTTGCCATTATTTCTTTTGTTGAAACTAAAAAAAAACATAAGCTCTTGTCACAATTGTGAACTTAATAAAATGTATACAAATAAAAACATAATTTGTCGTCACAAACTATATTCAGGATGATTTGGCATACAGAATCATTTTATAAAATGGAAAAGAGAGAGAAAGAGTGAGATTTCCCACGTAAGAGAAAATAAAATTTACAAAAATCAAAAGACATCCATAAGGTGTGAGAGTACTGTCAGATTAACCTGAAGAGCAAAAAAGGTAATACCGACTAACGCCACACCTTTAGGATATGAATACCAAAGTTGGATATGCACATTCGTTTGAGATGGCCTGGTATTAATACTTTAAGCGGAATACTTTGAGTTGATGTTCGTGATTCAAGACACCACCTAGTGGCTGCGGTTGGAGCTGACTGTTAAAACCATTAACTTAATTTATTGATGAAAGTAAAATGATTTTCAATAAAAAACACAGTCTATGTCCTTCACAAGATAATATAGAATCTATATATCAAATTTCAGAACAATCGGTTCAGTAGCTTTTTGGTTATCGTGTACAAACAAAAACACGCTTTGTCTTTATAAATTAGTATATATATATTTATGATATGATATATATATATATATATATATATATATATATATTGTAACCGTCCCGATCGACAGTCTCTGCGTTTAAAATCGCGTGCGCGCGGAAGCGCGAGTAATACAGTCGCGCTGCCAAAAGGGCCCGCGCGAAGCACCGCGCAACGCGACGCTCGAACGAGAGAGAAGCGTAGACCTTCTTCTCTGTCAAGAAACGGTAAGAGACGGACTCATTTTGTCACCCGTTCGTACGTCGCCGCAAGCTCCGTTGTAACCTTCGAGGATTGTCAGCCCCGCACTGTGAGTGGTTCGTGTCTCTGCTTTAAAGCATCAGTTAGAGGACGACTTGAAAAGGACAGGGAGGACCTCGCGAACACTGTTTTAAGCCCCGGCGATTCTCGCCACAGCAAGTGTTCGCATCGGAAGAGCGCGTAGCTCCCCGACCGCCATTACACTACCGACGCCGCCGCAGCCGCAGCCGCCCGCACGACAGAAGTCGTGTGCGATCTGCCGCCCGAGAGTCCCTGCTCTCCTCCACCTCCACCACCAACTGGCCGACGGCCCAGCAGCAGCAGCATCTCCAACTGCCTGCACGACGGGAGCCGAGCAACGCGAGAGAGTGGGCCCCTCACCGCCGCCGCCACTGCCTGCCTGACTGGTGTCAAGCGGGAGAGAGAGAGAGAGAGAGAGAGAGAGCGACGGACACCACGTCCAGCAGCTCGTTTCGGAGGACGATCAAGATCGCCCCGCAGTACCTGACGAAGGCAAGTACTTGACCGCCTAGTGGGCTAGGAAGTAAGTTTGCTTCGTCCGCCGCTGCCGTGCCCGCGCCGTGTTTAACTTAGCGTTTTAACGTGTATTCGTCCGTATATGTCCCTGTTGCGTGTCCGCGTCCCCCGCGTGTATTGTGCTAGAGTGTCCTTGTAACCGTGGGAAGTGTCACGGAATCTGCGCAGCTAGTTACGTGTGCGAGTATGTGTGTGTGAGACGAGTGCGTGTGCGTGCGAAGTCTTAGTGTATCGCGTATGTAAGAATGTGTGCGTGTGTGTACATAAAGAAATAAATAACGTGTGGTGATTCTTTTAGATCGTTTGTCGTGTTTTGTTATCCACTACCGATTTCCCCATTTCGTTACAGGTAGACGCGGACTATCCGCACGTATCTGCACCGCCTCAACGCAAGTGGACGGCGAGAAAACGCCGTTACAAATGGCGGCCATAGCGTGAGGCCCGCGACACACACATGTGTGTGTGAAAAGTGCACGCGCGTCGAATTCGGCGGATACTTGGTTCACGGATATTGTGCGTGTAAAAAAGTAACACCCTATCGAAAAATCCCCGGGAGAATGAAAGAAAAGTAGCAGAGAACAACTGCCCGCCTGACTACGTAGTCAGACGGCCATTTTGAACCGCGCGTACTAATATGCGCCATAGCAGCAAGCGGCTGCTACAGCACCACTGAACTGTGAAATATACATTATATTTCACAGACATTTTTTTTTCTCTTCATGTTATTTTCCTTTCTTGCCTTCCCTCCCGGTTAACGTGAACCCCCATACGTAAAATAACATAGCATGTAACTAATATTAATATTAATATACTTAAGGTCAGGACGATAAACACAATAAATAATTGCTTCTTGTTATTAAGTAAGTGATTAGTTACTGCTAATGCTAGAGGTTAATTACCTCTCAGAATAGCTTTTGCACAAATATAATAACACAGACTTAGTGCTATTTACTATCTATTCTGCTAATTGTTTATCGTCCTCTTAAAATCTAAATTTGAAGTTCTGTGACTTTAATGTTACACATTATTATATGCTAAATCTTATAATAATCTGTAATATTATTACATGCTTGTTATGAAATGAAATGTAAATGTGTATATGGGCTCGCTTTTATGTTGTACATTACTACATTTGTCTTACACATCTAATATTCGATCACATGTGTATAATATATATATATATATATATATATATATATATATATATATATATATATATATATATTTAACACACAGTTGTTATACGTGCATATATATGATTTTCTTTTACCTGATTATATACACATGAATCTTGCTTATATACTCATTTACATACGCATTTATATACGCATTTGATATATGTTCATCACACGTGTGCATATATATGTTTGCTTTATTTGCTATCTGAGCACATATATGTCTCACGTAGATTATATATTTATTCAAATATATATGTAACATATGTATTGAACATATATTCAGCATACTTGCGTATATTTGCACTTTCATCCTCATCTTGTTATTTATATGTCTGATATTCATTCTTTTATATTTATATATACAACATATATTTAGACCTTATATTCTTTTATATTCATATATACAATTTATATTTATCATAGACGTATATTCATTATACATGCATATATTCACCTTTTCTGTTCAGCATTGGATTATATAAATTTCACATATATCATATATTTACTTAGTCATACATAGTATATATTTTTACAATTTTATCCATTACGTATATATCTTATATTCATTTTATATTCTTTAAACTATATGCAACATACATACATATCTGACATATAACTATTCTACATACATATATATTCTTTCCTTTCTCTGTATTAAACGTTCAATTATATTATGTAGTTATTTACATATATTGCTAATATATATTTATGTAGTCATATCTATTAATATATATATATGTGTATAACGTTGCCCCTTCCGATGTTCATGACCCCTATATTAAAATCATCCTGGCCCCTTACACTACTATTAACATCTATATTCATAGTGGTATTGTTCGTCACTGTATTCCCACATCCTGCAGTGTGGCAGCTGACAGTTGTAGCAGAATAGAATCTTCCTTTTTGTTAAGAAAAGAAAAATAGCGTACATTTATGAACAAGATCCAGTATCAGCATTAAACAAATGCTGATGACATATAATAATAATAATAACCACATATGATGAGGAGAAAGGAATAATACTGAAGACTTGTATAGAAGGTTGTAATAGAATAAATACAACTCCATTACATCAGTTATCGACAATTATATTATATTTCCCCAGTATTAGTAGAAGACAGATGATCATCGCTCAATATTATATCAGTTCAGCACAAGTGACATATAGCTCATGACGGTCATTATAATTTTAATTTAATTTTGAATTTAATTCTCCTTAGAATTTAAATCTTCTTAGCCAAATGTGGCCAGTTTCGCTTGATTTTTTCGCTCAAACATTGAAATAATGCCGTTGATAGTTTTTCTTTTTTCAAGATAGTCAATGAAAATTATCCCACACGCATACCAAAAAACCGATGCCATAACCTTGCCTGCAAATGGAACGGTCTTTGCATTCTTTGGAGCCGGTTTTTCTTTTTGAGTCCATTGTTTTGATTGTTCTTTTGTTTCGTGTGTGAAGTGGTGGACCCATGTTTCATCAATGGTTATGAAACGGTGCAAAAATATGGCTTTATTTTTGCGAAACATTGCTAACCACTCAACTGAAATGTCTTCACGACGCTGTTCTTGTTTTATTGTGAGCAAACGCGGCACCCATCTTACGCATAGCTTTGGCATCTCCAAATTTTCAATTAATATGAGATGTACCGCACTTTTTGAAATGCTTACCATGTCTGCTACCTTGCGTACTTACAATCGACGATTATTCAGTACCGCTTTGTGGATTGCCTTCAACATTTCTGGAGTCGTCAACTCATTTGGTCGACCACTGCGATGCTCATCTTGGCAGCTCGTAATGCCTCGTTTAAACTCTGCTACTCAATATTTTACTGTTGCAAACAAAGGAGCATTCTAACCCAGAGTAGAGTCTAGTTCAGTTTTTATATTGGTTGGGCTGAGGCCTTTCAAATAAATGTATTGTATCACATAATGGTGACCAATTTTTTCCATGTTTACAAATTCACTGAAAACGTTCTCTATTGATGGCTATCAAACAAATACTAAACATCATGGCGTCTTCAAACTTGAGACATATGCTTTATAGATTGTGTACTTTCTAATACAAATTAATAAATATTTTTTTATTGGTCTTACAGTCCAATCAATTCAATATAAAAATAAAAATAAAAATAAAAATAAAATAAAAATTAAAAATTAAAATTAAATTAAAAAGTTTAAATTAAGTTTTTGTGCATGAAATGGTGGATGTTTTTAATTCTGTATATGAGAGAATTAAATTTACAAGGGAGGTTGAGGTTAATAATCAGTTAAGTTTTCTGGACATTAATGTCATTAGATGTAGTAATAATAAGGTGAAACTTAATTGGTACAGAAAGCCTACTTGGTCAGGTAGGTTTTTAGATTTTAATTCACACCACCAATGCGGAAACAAAATTGGAGCATTAAAGGGTGTCATTGTCAGAGTAATAAAATTATCACATAAAGATTTTAGACAAAATAATTTACAGATAGTAAGAGAAACTTTCATTAATAATTGTTATCCAATTAAATTTATTAGTAGATTAATTGCTGAGAGATTGTTTGACATTTATAATACCGAAAATAGACATAATGCAAGAGTTGATGTTAACAGAGGCAAAATTATTATCTTACCATATGATAGAGGATTATCTGAAAGAATTAAAAGAAATTTTCAGAAATATAACATTCAAATTTTCTTTAAAAATAGCAATAATTTGAGTAGATTGTTTAATAATTGCAAAGATAAGGATGATTTATGCTTAAAATCAGGAGTTGTTTACAAGATTAATTGCATAGATTGTGATAAATACTATATTGGACAAACAGGTAGATATTTAAAAAAGTAAATTTATGAACATAAATATAGTTTACGTAGCTCACATATTACTTCCGGTTTAAAAGAGCGTTGTTTAAAGTTTTTAATTTCTTTTGATTTTGTGAATGTGGATATTTTGAAACATGGTATTAATAATAAGTATAAACGGGAGAGTCTTGAAAGTATTCACATTTCCTGGAATCAAAATAATGTGAATTTCATGTTAGAGTCTGGTAGATTGGACAATGTTTATCATTTCTTATTAAATTGATTGGTTTTCGACAATTTGTGTAGAGGGGGAATTTATATTGAATTTACTAAATTTGGTGGTGGGAATGGGTATATATATAGATTAGAATATAAAGTTTAGTTTAGTCCCTGATGAGGAGCCGTAGCGAGCTCGAAATGTTGTGAAGGCTTCAATTAAGTAAGGATGTTTGGGACAGTCAGACTGCATTTTACTAACAAAGAATTTTTTCAGCTAATATTTTATTTTCAGATTAGTCTACGGGGGTGAATGTAAAAAAGAACAGGCTGACTCTTATTATAATTTTTAATTTTTATTTGATTTTTTATTTATTTTTATTTTTATTTTTTATTTTTATTTTTATTTTATTTTTAGATTAAATTGATTGAACTGTAAGACCAATAAAAAACATATTTATTAATTTATAGCTCATGAATATAAAAAAAAAATATAGACATAACCAAAAAATACGTATAAATCTTAGAACAATATTCTAACAGAATACATAGTTGATACATGTACAATATAAATATAACAAAAATACTATAAACCTTAGAATAACATTATAACAGAATAAACATACGTATACAATAACAATATATTTATAATAATAAGAAGGATAAAATGAATTTAACTGAATCAATAAACTTTAATACCACATAAATATAATAAAAAAATATATACAAGTATAAAACATAAAGGTAACGACAACAGATGTAAATATAAGGTTTGAAAATAGATAAACCAATATAAATGCAAAATATAAATGTAGCTAAAATAGATATAAATGCAAGATATAAATACAAAAGATAAATATAAATAAAATAGATATAATTAATAAGATAGAGGTAAATCTCAAAAGAAATATATTCATGAATACTAAACCATGACACACATAAATATGTAAATTGCCAAATTAGCGAACATAATCACTAAGCAAAGGAAGAATTAAATAAGGCACCACCATGATAGATAATAAATAAATAAGGATAGAAATAGAAGAGAAGACCATAAATAAGTAAGTTGTGTTATTATAACAGCAACTCGGCAAGACAAACGATTATTACAATTATACTGCTTTATTTGTAATTTACAACTATACTGCTGTAGAAGTACTAACGCATCCTGATATAAGGATACCACCACTGGAGATAACCTCCAAAGTGAGTGGCTGAAACATAAGACAGATCTATGAGTAACAGGATTACTCGTGTAATTAAATAACAAAGCAACAGTATAAATAAATAATTTTTAATTGTTTATAATAAATAAAATCTTTTTGAAAATTATTAGAAATTATTAAGTTTTTTTTGGAAAAATTAATAGATTATGGGAAGTTATTAGTTGTTGTGTGAAAATAGTTGAACAAACTTTCTATCATAAGGAAGAAAACTCCAGCAATAATATATAAAAAAAAAAACAAATCAAAACTTTTTTTTTCAAAACAAAAGAAAAGATTAATAAATATTTTTTATTGGTCTTACAGTCCAATCAATTTCAACCAAAAATAAAATAAAATAAAAATAAAAATAAAAATAAAATAAAAATAAAAACTAAAAAATAAAAAATAAAAATAATAATAAAAAATAAAAAATAAGAAATACAAATAATAAATAATAAAAATAAAAAATAAAAATTAAAAATAAAAATTAAATTAAAAATTAAATTAAAATGATAATGACAGTCAGACTGTCCTTGTTTATATTCACCCCCGTAGACTAATCTGAAAATAAAATATTAGCTGAAAAAATTCTTTGTTAGTAAAGTGCAGTCTGACTGTCCCCAACACCCTTACCTAATTGAAGACTTGTCCAACGTTTCGAGCTCGCTACGGCTCCTCATCAGGGACTAATCTAAACCTTATATTCTAATCTATATATACTCATCCCCACCACCAAATTTCGTAAATTAAATATAAATTCCCCCTCTACACAAATTGTCCAAAACCAATCAATTTAATAAGGAATGATAAACACTGTCCAATCTACCAGACTCTAACATTAAATTCACATTATTTCGATTCTTGGAAATGTGAATACTTTCAAGACTCTCCCGTTTATACTTATTATTAATACCATATTCCAAAATATCCACATTCACAAAATCAAAAGAATGTAAAAACTTTAAACAATGCTCTTTTAAACCAGAAGTAATATGTGAGCTACGTAAACTATATTTATGCTCATAAATTCTCTTTTTTAAATATCTACCTGTTTGTCCAATATAGTATTTATCACAATCCATGCAATTAATCTTGTAAACAACTCCTGATTTTAAGCATAAATCATCCTTATCTTTGCAATTATTAAACAATCTACTTAAATTATTGCGATTTTTAAAGAAAATTTGAATGTTATATTTCCGAAAATTTCTTTTTATTCTTTCAGATAATCCTCGAACATATGGTAAGACAATAATTTTGCCTCCGTTAAAATCAATTCCTGCACTATGTCTATTTTCGGTATTATAAATTTCAAACAATCTCTCAGCAATCAATCTATTAATAAATTGAATTGGAAAAGAAAAGATGTCAAAATTAAAATTACAATTACAATCAAACCTTGAATAACAGAAATATCAATATTGACCAATCGGACTTCTAGTGAATATTTAGCTAATAATAATTTATACCTTAATAAACGCACAGTTATTGTTTTCAACTAAATAATTTAAAAATAGATGGGCTGTTGCTAATAAAATTTTGCTAAATATACATTAATTATACACAATAATATAAGCACTTTATAGATGCGTATATAAGCTTGCAAACAAATCACATAAACTATATATGTCACATCACCAAACTAACACTAATATATCAATATAAATTATACACCATAATTTTCTCTCGCTGTTGGTGTGTTGGTCTTCCTGAATGTGAATTTTCTTTGTATTTAACTAAATTTTAATAAATAATTTTAATAAGTAATTTTAATAATTAATAACTAATAACTAATTTTAATAATTAAAATAAAGTCCTTAATTAACGAATGGAATATAAATAATCTACAATTAAAATTAAAGTTTAAGTAACAAATATAGTAGTTACTCACACCTATTTAGCCACCACAATATAATAAATGGTAATTACAACTAAAATTGATAAATAAATAGTGAAGCAGTATCTTTTTATTTTTTTTTAATGGATTAAGCAAATAATTGGAAAAGAAAGTCCTTAATTAACGAATGGAATATAAATAATCTACAATTAAAATTAATGTTTAAGTAACAAATATAGTAATTACTCAAACCTATTTAGTCACCACAATATAATAAATGGTAATTACAACTAAAATTGATAAATAAATAGTGAAGCAGTATCTTTTTATTTTTTTTTAATGGATTAAGCAAATAATTGGAATTAGACGTGTAAATCACCGAATCTGGATATAAGTTACAATTGTTTTGAGCGACATCAGGGGTTGCAATAACAATATTTAATAATCTTTTTTTTCGTGACGAAAAAAGAATAAAAATAAATAACTAGTTAACTGGACATTTGTACATTATTTGTAGTGATCAATAATATTAAACCATGGATCCTAAACTGACCGAAGTAAAGAGCTCCAACTCTAGAGTAATGGAAGAAACAGAACGATTCACCAGCCTCTTTGAGGAAATGCCGTATGGGCAACTAGTGCAGGAAGCCAATCGACTAAACATACGAGGCAATAGTGATCCGGCAACGCTCAGGAACCGATTAATTCGTTTCGAGCTGCGGCGCCTATTCGGTCCCGAAACAACACCATGGCAGACAGACGTAGACGAGCTGCAACTGCCAGAAGGACAGTCAGAGCTAAGCGAAATCTCAGAAATTAAGAGTTCGACTGCGCTCGAAAATGACAGAAAAAAGGCAATATCAACGGCCGCGCATCGGAATACTGAGACACCTGAACAAGGTCATACTGCCGCAGCGAGACCAACCGCAAGATCCAGCTGGCAGCAACCCGTTATGCACATGCCAGGCGCTGCCATGCCTGTTAACGGCAACCTGCTAAACACCACCGGGCGGCCTCTAGAGAACACATACGTCAAGGAGACCCGGACAGGTCAGCTACTCCGCCAATGGCGAGTACAGTTCTCAGCAGGTCCTAAAGAGGACGTTGAGGAATTCATAGATCGAC
Source organism: Sycobia sp. Sy_11 (assembly GCA_018907035.1). Classification (NCBI taxonomy): domain Eukaryota; kingdom Metazoa; phylum Arthropoda; class Insecta; order Hymenoptera; family Epichrysomallidae; genus Sycobia; species Sycobia sp. Sy_11. The sequence continues at coordinate 202,743 of JACCIC010000135.1, read as the reverse complement.
TGGAGGAGACGATGGGTAGTCTTGATATCCCAGCGTCAGAGATATTAAAATTGATACCGGGCATCCTGAGCGGTACAGCGCGGATATGGGCGCGGCCAATTAATAAAACCTGAGATCGCTCAATGATTTCAAGTCGGCACTACGTCGCCAATTCAGGCCGATTTATTATACCCTACGGCTAGAAGAGGAGCTGAGAGACCGAACGCAAGGCTCAAAAGAGCCAATAAGCTCATATTTACAAGGAATGCGAGTGTTGCTTGACAAGATGTCACTGGCGCTAACCCTCGAGTCCCAACTGGACAGAATATATAGGAACTTAAACCCCGAATACTTAAATAAAATCGATCGAGAAGATTTTAAATCAATTGACGATCTACAGCTACTAGGACAGCGCCTTGAACTAAAGAAGGAATTAACTCGACGGTACAAAGAACCACCTGCAGCAGAAGACTGTATGGCAAGCACGGCAGCATGCACACCATCAGAAAGATGTAGCCGACGTTGGAGGTTAGCTGCACTAGCCAGTGAAAAAGCACCAGATACACAGAAACACGTGACGCTGGTCGAACCGTCATTGTCAATACTGACTAAGTCAGATACCAAAGACCTACGCAGTACATAAGGACCACGGAACTACAGACCAGTAGCTCGGAGCACACGTACCTCACCGGGTCGGCAACGGACCTCACCAGCCAGACAACGATCACCACCCTGCCGTAACCGCACACCTCCACCATCCACCAGATACAGATCCCCTTCACCACACCGAAACAGCTCCAGCACCGAACACCCCTACTGAAGCCCCTCACGCGATCACCGCTTCGATTAACATAACTAGGATAGGAGCCGACGAGATTTGTCACAAACACCAGAATACAGGCACGAACAACCAAGCCGCGAAGACTACAAAGAACGACTCTCGTATCACCCAGATCGGCGATCACCGGACCGACAAAAATACAGAAACGAGCGCACGGCGTATTCCTGAGAAACACGATCCCCTGATTGTGACTCGCGCTCATCGTACGGTAGAGATAGAAGTGATAGTATGTCGATCAGACGTGAGGACAATAGACCCTGCTGGACATGCAAGAAAACGGGACATTGGGCAGATAGATGACCAGACAAACGGCAATTGTACTGTTACAATTGCGGAGAAAAGGACGTCACCACACTCAACTGTACTCGATGTGGTCCGAATAATAGGTCGGGAAACGCATAGGGGAGCAAGTATACGGAGCCAGCCTTGACACTCCCTGTGACACGGCTCCACGCACAAGGGAAAATGACAACCTAATTCAATGCCCAGAAGCCAAGGACGTAACGTGTACGTACCCTACGGCACAAATCTATGAAAAGGAAAACAGGTTCTTCCTAAGTATTGAAATTATGGGAAAGATCTTCCCGGCACTGATAGACCCAGGCGCTCGAAAGTCCTATGTAGGGCCCGATCCAGGCAAATTGGTAGAGTCAGCGATCCTACCAATAACCTCGTATATGCAGATGCCAAATGAGAAATTGACCTGATACTTCAAATCAATGGCCAAAGCTTCAAGGCCCGATTCAAAGTATTAAAAATACTGAAGTACGACCTCTAATTAGGGATGGACATCCTAACCCTAATGAAGGCCACCATTAATATTGCTAACGCCACGCGGCATACGAACAGGAAAATAACACGACACATTATATCGACGTACAAGGGCACCGTCCCATCAAACAACGGGTACGTCGAATCCCAGACAAGTTACTAAAACAGGCGCACAACGAAATAGATCGGCTGCTGGCAGAGGACATTATTGAACCATCAACGAGCGCATGGAGCAGTTGCCCCGTGATTGTGCCTAAAAAAGACGGAAAAATTCGCTTCTGTATTGACTACAGAGCGGTGAACCACGTAACACGGAAAGACGCATATCCGCTGCCCCATATGGACGTCTTATTAGACAACCTAAGGGACGCTCGGTATCTATCCAAAATAGATCTGAGCCAAGCGTACCATCAGATCCCCTTAGACCCAGGCAGCAAGGAAATCACCGCTTTCGCAGTCCCACAGAAGGGACTCTTCCAATACACCCGCTTACCATACGAGCTGACTAACGCCCCAGCCAGCTTTCAAAGAAGTATGCACCTTATTTTCGGGCCGGAATGGTTGCCGACCATTTTCGTTTACATGGACGACATCATAGTCGCCACTAAGACGTTCGAGCAGCACACTCGGAAACTAATCGCGGTGCTCACCCGCCTCAACGAGGTCGGGTTACAAATTAATAAGTACAAATCCGAGTTCTGCTGCCCGGAGGTTAAATACCTAGGCTACATAGTAGACGAAAACGGCCTACGCACTGATCCGGATAAAGTTCGCCCGGTCAGCGAATATCCGAGGCCTACTAACTTAAAACAGCTGCGGGCTTTCCTAGGAATGGTCGGGTGGTATGCCCGCTTTATCAAAGCGCTAGCTGAGATAAAATTACCACTCACTAAGCTGTTGAAGAAAAATGTTAAATGGCATTGGGGTCCGGCCCAACAAGAGTCATTTAACAAATTAAAAATATTGCTAACACAAGCACCCGTGCTTGCTCGCCCTACGCAAAACAAAGCGTATATACTCCAAACAGACGCAAGCAGCTACGCACTGGGGGCCGTTCTCAGCCAAGAGAGCAGCGGCGAAGAACACCCCATAGCATATGCGAGTCGAACTCTAAACCAAGCAGAGTCGAATTACACGGCGACGGAAAAAGAGTGCTTAGCTGTCTTGTGGGCAGTGGAGAAATTCAGAGGATATTTGCTAAGCGAAAGGTTTACGGTCATAACAGACCATAGTAGTCCCAAGTGGCTACACACCCTCAAGAACCCGACGGGCCGCCTAGCAAGATGGGCGACAGCACTTCAAGCATACAACATGGAGATTATACACAGAAAAGGAGTCTTATATCATGTACCCGACGCTCTCTCTAGACCCCCCAACAATCCCAATCCCCTACCACCCCGATAACCTCTATTGAGAGAGATAGATGGTACAATGAGAAAATTAACAACATACAAAGAGATCCAGATAAACATTCAGACTGGACAGTCCGGGGAGACAAGCTCTACAAACACCGCCCGAATGAGCTCACCAACATCATAGGCGAAAGTCCCGATGACTGGAAGCTAACGATACCGTGCAAAGATAGAGAGCGAGTCTTGTATGAGTGTCACAACACTCCAACATCAGGACACTTCGGTGTCGAGAAGACTGCGCACAAAGTCAACCAACATTACTACTGGCCGGGGATGCATAGAGACATCTACGCTTATGTCAAGCACTGCCCCGAATGTCAGATACATAAGGTGCCTCAGAGAGCACCGGCAGGCTTGATGGCCCAGCGAAACCTAGAAGGTCCATTACGAAATAAATAGAAATACGACCCCTACGGAAAGCCACAGGCGATGCATTCGCTAAAGCGCTCGAGGAACTAATTGTATTCAAGTGGGGATGCCCAAAATATCTTATTACTGATAACGGCACTGAATTCGCCAATAACCTGCTTAAGAGCAAATTGAGCGAATTGGGCATCACCCACCAATATATAGCGCCTTACCACTCGCAGGCAAACCCCGTAGAGCGGGTTAACCGAGTGGTCAAAACCATGATCTCTACCGTTGTAGGAAATGTGATTTGCACCTCCCTGAGTTTGCGTTTGCGGTTAACACCGCCGTACACGAGAGTACCCAAGCGTCACTAGCGTTTCTAAACTTTGGCCGACAACCAAGAGAGATGCCGACGTACAAAGAAACTCAGGGAGTAACACCACAATTGCAGACACTAACACCCTCTGACTGGCTAAACCGAGTCAAAAGACTGCCGGTCATCCATGCAATGGTCAAGAAAAACTTGAGTGCAGCCGGCGAAAAATAAACCAAGTATTACAATTGGAAGCGAAGACAGGAATCGCTCGACATAAATGGACAAGTATGGAGGCGCAACCATGTACTCTCATCAGGCCCCGAAAAACTCTCTGCGAAGTTAGCGCCAAAGTTCGTAGCCCCTTGTCGAATAATTTCAAGAGGTACTATCCTCCTAATACGAATATAACTTTCTCCACAGAGTCCAGCACCAATAAGAAGAACAATGCTGAGAGGCATTGGCAGAGGTCGAGGACTCCGGTGGTAGGATATGCCCAGACTTACCAAACCCGGGGAGAACTATACCCCCGAAGACCAATTCTCCAATTTAAGCGTAGCTCGGGATCAGACCCCAACAATCGCAAACGCACGAGCTGTGCAAGCGCGTCCGGGTATCCCCAAGGAAGCGACCTATGCGCTAGATAGAAAAGAGTTAGCAAAAGCCATGAACGAGCTGCAAGGGGACGTAATCCAGTTCAGTCCCGACTGGACCCAAGAGGTCGACGAAAGCGAGGTACCGCCGAAGATTATAATACCGGCCAGCGAAACATCGTTCACGCTATCCCTGTTGGACACGAGCGTGCCCAACTTAACAGATATAGAACAGCAGGAAAATTTCCCTTTCCCTACCGCTAGTACAGGCCCCCGTCTGCAATGATGTAAAACTACGGTTAACGCAGATAGTAACAACATCTGCGACCGTCCGCAACGACGTAAAACTACGACCGAAGCTCAGCTAGAGCTAGACCGTCCGGAAAGACGTAAAACTACTGCAACAACAACGATGACAACAACTGAAGAGCTGAGACGCGAAGAAGAACAGCTGATATACAATCTATATATAGACTACTATATCATATTATATTCTATTATATTATATTATTATATTATTTTCATATCTTAGGATTATATCGAGTCACCGCAAACTGCTACGACTCCTGTGAGCACCAGCGGGTGTCTCAAGTAGGTTAAGAAAAAATGTTATTTTGTCCATTAGTATGATAGTATCGAAAGCGCCACACTTCTACGAGCGACCGAGTATTCATCCCTATGTAATATGTCATAAATATGTATCACTTTCTTTTTCTTCTCTATCGTGTATCGTCTCCCCTCAACGTTATCAGCCTTAGTTTGTATTGGTCTCCACGCGCCCATGTCGGTTTTGGGAGGGGGAATTTGATCATGCTCTGAATATAGTGGAATCACAAAGGTATCGTATACTATGAACTGACCATTGTTTCGACTGCAACTTATTTGTTTGAAGCGAGCATTATAGGAAAAACGGCCAGAATATTAAATCTGTCATGAGTTCATGATTTTCCATCACAATAACACTTGGACACATATTGCGGCTTCGATTAAAACTATTTGGAGAATAGTGATTGGGAAATGCTGCTTCACACGCTTGACAATCCGGACTTTAAACCATTTAATCAACACTTGTTTGAATCAATGCAGAACGTTCTTACAGGCAAACACTTCAGTTCAGTCAAGGGATCAAAAATTGGCAAAAACGTTCTTGGGCTTGACAGAGGAGAAATTTGTTTGGTCTTGACTACGACGTAAGTTCAGATTGGTGCAATCTTATCCGGATCAGGACCATTCTCATCATGACCCACAAGGACTTTGAGGAATCGAAATTCTTCCAGTCCGCAGTTACTTATCCGCCGATTAATAGTCAGGTCGGACAGATGCGTGCCACCTGAAGGCTTATCAGCAGATGTTAGTATTCGATCGAGGACTTCTTCGAGAGCTCGACGTTGACTGTCGTCAATATCAGCTAAACCTATAGAGGAAAGCGAATTCGCCGAGGGAACGGAGATGATGCAGAATTGAAACGGAACGAGATCCGTTGCATCCTCGATCAACATAATACTGTCGAGCGGGTGTATGATGATATTGAAAGTGCGATAGAAGTTTGTACCGAGTAGAAAGTGAAGTTTCCAAATCAAGAATTAAAATGACATCTAGCTCCATTTCGATACCTCCGATCGTAAAAGGAAGGACCACTGGGCTTATTATTAGCTTAATTTTTCCAGTGGAGGGCTGCGCACCAGATCAGGGAAAGGGTCGAATTATATAACCAAGAGCAGATGTAATCTGGAAGCCGATCTATTGCTGTGTGAGCAGCCATTTACATCTAGCAGTGCATGAATGTGTATATGTGTGTGTGGTACCCACCCCCTGATAGACAGGAGTGGGCAATCATTATTATTCAGTGTCCTCGCAGCTGCATACTGATTATCAGAAGTTTCACAAAGTGTAGGGACAAACTGAATCATTTACTCGCCCTTTTTCATATTTCCTGAATATTGAGGACATCTGCGCAAAGTATGGCCTGCTCAACTAGAACTCTAATACAGATACCGTGAGTTAGAGCCTACTGTCTGACTTTTATTTCGATCGGTGAGAGACTTGCGTACAAGCTTCCTCCTCAAGGAAGGCTTTCTCTTCGATTTAGACGACATTGACGCTCTGTTCGTCACTACACGTAGTAACCTCGGGCGCGAGCCGTGGTTGCGCTTTTTAGACATAAGAGCTGCGATAGCTGATATCGTTCAATTCAGAGAGGTGGCGCTTAGGCATGCCTGTTGCATTACTTCTCGCACCAGAACTTTATAATCAGCGGCTTTACATCCTCATGCCGAGAGTACAGTAACGGCTCAACACAGTAACGTGTGTTGTTTACGGTATCCTTTTGTGCTGGTAGACTGCACAATATCCTTTGTTTGGTTTGTATCCTTGTCTTCATTTTGAGGATATTGCTCGTTCCCTGTTATCTTTGAATCATTTGAGGATACTTTGCCGAGGTCAGTTTTGTCGGTCGGTAGCTTGTTCTTGCTCACCTGGCTGGTCAATACTACCTTTGTGTCCCCTTTAAGCTCTGCAAAATTTTTTCTTGTTGTTTTTGCTGCTGCGCTAGTTTTCGTGTTGTCTCTCTGGGCAACTTACGTTTTTGGCTACTCTTTCTCTGTAGCCTTGACCTCGTCTCTGGGTCTCCTAGACTCCCTACTTTCCTCTTCTACTTTCTTATTGTTTTTAGTTTTATTCATTTAATCACACGTCCACCTACTGAGGTCAACTTTTGGCATCCCGTTCGGTGGACAAAGTTGTATTTTACGGGCGGTATATAAATTTCTACTGGAAGATGTAGGAGCTCCCATCTTTTACTCTGGAACCATTCATCTTCTATCGCAACTTCTGTGCAATGTAAGATTAGAGGGATTTTTATACGGTAGTTCCTTCTTTTAGCCGGGCGATCAAGCGAAGCCTCCGGCCTATTAAAGCAGAACGTTCCAACGATTTAACTGTCGGTGGTCGCTGAACCACTTGTAATGGGTTTGCGGTACTTAGGAATTAAGCGCCAATTTCCCACTCCCAGGATCGGTAACTCCCGAGTACACCAAACCCATTAGCTTAAAAGCTCGTTTGAACCTATCCTGAAAGACCATTGCTGTATGTTAGCCGCATCACCATGCCCGCTCCATAAACTGAGGACGAGAGATACGTTACCCCGGCACATGAACCTAGACGTAAACAGTTGGTAGTTTAGTTCCGGAGGAAATCGATATAGTCGCTGGTGTGAACGAACTGATCGCGAGCGTATAAAGAATAAGTACTTGATCCAACACATCTGACTTTTCGTACTACTTATATCACCATCTAAACCTGAAGGTGGAAAATTAAGTTCTCCTTCTAATATATATATATATATATATATATATATATATATATATATATATATATATATGTTATGTGTATATATGCTTGATCTTCTTACAGATTTTGTATATATTGTATGTTATATAGAATTCTGTTATGGGTGACTTAATACATAAATGATTAATAATTTAAAATATTTTTTTCTCATTATTAAATTTTATATTATTACTTTTTGATATTTACTAACAACATTTCTCATCTCGTTTAGTAATATTTTATTCAAGTGCCATTTTAAATTTCTTTAATAAATACATCAGAGTTTTTGTTGGTTTACATATTACTGAATTAACTTATATCAAGATGAATTTAACATCGCCAAAGAATAAAATAGTGTCATGGTACAAAAGTATTCTTAATATATCAGTAAACTAATACTATATTAGTTTTTTATTTTACATGTATAGTTAATATAAAATATTCAATTTGGTGGCAAAATATCAACAGCGAGGTTGCTTTTGCATAAAAGGAAAGAAAAGTTTTCAAGTTATATTATATTAACCACCTTGTTCATCCTACAGTAATATTTTATTTACGTGTGATCTTGAATTTATTTTGCAAACAAATTATAAATTAATAATTTATTAATTTCTATTAATTATTAATCTATTAATAATAAATTATTAATTTTTTTATTGTGGATTTACATTAAATATTTATTATTTTCATTTATTGTTTATTATTATATTATATTAAACATGAAGTATTTGGTATCTTAACTTTTATTTTATTTCATTTTATTATAGTAATTATTTTCAAGAAATCAATTTTTTTTTCTTGAATTTGGTAACTCTTGGTATAGGCTGCTTTAGGCTGCTTTAGGCTGGTTTTATTAATGTATTTTAATTTTATATTAGGGTTTGCTGGAAGAGGCAGGAACGTATCGGAACTAGCAGTCGCAAATTTATATGAATAACTCTGAACTTTTTATATTATAACAAAAACCATTACTAAATTCTCATAATGAAATAGAACAAATATAGAATAAATATAAAATAAGAAAAACTAAATTATTATTATGCTTTTCGCATGTCTATACCATATGATCAAATTTGACCCAGACTGGTGTATTTAAACTCAACGCGTAAACTGCATCGGTAAAATTTTTTTTTCCTATATTGGTACAACTTTTCCTAATGTTTGTATGAAATTTGAATACTATATCTCCATTAGTGTGTGCTGGTCAGCTGTTTGTTTTTGACAAAAAAAGTTTGTCTGGCGATATTGACTATGGAAAAAAAGTTGATCAACGAGTTTGCTTGAAATTTTGTGTTTCCAATGGAATTATCGCTACGGAATCGTTGACAATTTTGCAGAAGTATTTTGGGAAGTCTACTTTATCGCGAACGCAAATATTTGAGTGGCACAAAGCATTCAGTAAAGATCGTGAATTCGCCGTAAAACTGACTCACGCAAGTTGCCTAACCACCTCTGGTAACCATGATAACGTGGAAAAAGTTGAGGATATAGTACACCAAAACTGTCATGTCGGCATCAGAGAGATAGCAGAAGCTCTCAACACTTCTTATGGATCGACTCAACATATTTAATGTTTTGGTTATGAACATAACCGTTAATATGGTTAATGTTTTGCATATGAGCGTGTCAATGCTAGACTCGTTCCAAAATTTTTTGGAAAATAGATGTTTTAAAACGTAGGTGAGGACCCTATATTCATCAAACGCATTATTACTGATAACAACACTTGGGTTTATGAATATGACGTCGAAACTGCTCACAATCTAGGAAAAGGCGCTTCAAAAATGAGTCGAAACCGAAAAAATCACGTCAAAGTCGGTCGAAAATGAAAGTGATACTCATTGTTTTTTTCGATGAGCAAGGGATGGTTCACCATGCATTCGTTCCAGGAGATCAGACGGCCAATAAGGAGAACTACTTGGCCGTTTCGACGCGTCTACGTGAAGCAATTCGTCGTAAGCGACCGGATTTCTGTGCAGACAATTCATGGTTTTTTCATCACGATTCATTCGAAAACGAAACTCTCCGTAGAAGTTGACCCAACATACTTGAACATCGTTGCCTACCAACTAAATATGATAGTTCCAGTAGAAGTCGTGCCGAGAAAGCTAGCATCGCTTCCGAACCTACCGATTATACATAATACTCCCCGTAGAAGTTGTTCGGAAAGACTAGATCTCGTATTTTACCGTCTCAATATAAATCTTCCCATAGAATTTGATTACCCCATACCTGGATTTCGTTTTCCATTAACTAAATACAATATTTCCCGTAGTAATCGCCCAAAGACACCTGGACATTGCATTGTATCATCCGAACACACAACTGCCTATAGAAATCGTCTTGAGGCAATGGGATATCGTATTCAACCGCCCGTTCACGGCAATACAATATTTCACAGTCGAAACCGTATTTAAAATGTATATATATATAATATGTATAATATAATATACATACAATATATATACATATTTCGTATATTTTCATTTTTTCAATTAAATACCGTGAATATTTTCGTAGTGATGCCAACTGAAATTGAAACAAAATGGTATGCGAATATTTTTTAAGCAAACGATGGATATTGTCTTTTTATACAGAAGTGATGATATATTATATATATATATATATATATATATATATATATATATATATGTATATGGTTTCAAGGTTGTTGGTAAACAACCCTATTTTACCATTATTTCTTTTGATGAAACCAGAGATGAGCAGAGATTGCTGGAGACATAGGCGATATTGATTCCGTGACAGCGCCAGATTTTGCGGCAGAATCACGAGCAAGGTCCGTCTGCAATCGCGACTATCAATAAATGCAGCGCACTGATGAAAAATGTCCGAATAGAGCTGTTCGGACATTTGTATATTTATATATAACGCATCAATGCAAAGAAGGAGAAACAGCGGGCGCGTGTACATGCTGCTCTTAAGGGGAGGGGCAAGTTTGTGTGTGTGCGTGTGTGTGTGTGTTTTTAATAGGCGTAGGCAGAGAGCAAGCTCTGCACTAGTGGCCTCTCGAACCAGCATACCGCTGGAACTATCCGGGAATATTACTTCGGCGGGGCTGTTAGTTAGCCTATACGGCTCCTCTTCTTATGACATTATCCTACTCCCCCATCACAAGTGATCAGGCGTTCGGTGTTCGTCCTCTGCAACTTAAAATAGAATCAGCTGGGCCATTCGCCTAATTCTATCGGAATTTCTAAGTTTAGTCATCACTTCTTTTGCGAAACTGGCCACTGCCTTCCAGTTTTCAGCAGATTCCACCATTATTGATAGGATGCTCTCTGGTCTTATTCGCTTATTGATGGTGTTCATCAACTGCTCACGTTGTGATCTAAAACGGGGGCAGCTCATTAATATGTGCTCGGCATCCTCAACCAATGTCGGACAAATGGGGCAGAAATCATTATTATCCAGGTGAAAACGGTGGAAATAGAACCTAAAACAACCATGTCCAGTCAGCAACTGGGTTAGGTGGAAATCTAGTTCCCCGTGTTTTCTGTTGATCCATCTTTGTATGTCTGGAAGGATACGATAAGTCCATCGGCCTTTGTTGGAGTCGTTCCATCGTTTTTGCCATATTTCTATAGAACGATGACGTTCCACGTTTTTAGCATCATGTAGAGAATGCACTGCGGCCTTACATGTGTTGTGTAACCTAGCCAGTTCATCTGCAGCTAAATCGAAAGGAAGAATTCCGGCAAGTACCTCAGAAGCGTCGGTGGATACTGTCCTTTAACCACTAATAATACGTATACAGGAGCGGCGACGGGCCGCAATGGCCAGCTGACAATACGATTTAATTCCATATGCATGATGCCAGATTGGCGCTGCATACATGCTGACAGAATTAACAACATAAGCTAATAGCTTCCTCTGGGGTGGGCGTGGGCCACCAATGTTAGGCATGAGCCGACACAAGGCAACTGCAACTCGTTGCGCTTTTTCACCAGATATCTATAGATGCTCTTTGAAGTTTAACATGGCATCAAGCTGTACACCCAAGTATCGTAAAGATGGCGCAGAACTAATGCGGCAGCTACCAACTTTAAGAGTAATACTATCTACCTTCTTACGACTGCTGACAAGAACTACTTCTGTCTTGTGCTCCGCTAATTGTAGACCAGCCGACTTAATCCATTTACTGATGTTGCTGATTGCCTCATTGGCATTTTCAGTGAGTTCATCAAGGGTCCTAGCCGTCACTTCTAGTGCGATATCCTCAGCGTAGCCTACTGTTATTGAACCAGTCGGTTGTGGAATCCTCAACACGCCATCATACATAATATTCCACAATAAAGGTCCCATAACCGAGCCCTGGGGGACTCCCGCAGTAACCTTATGCGATACAATGCCTTCATCCGTTCGGTATAATATTATCCTATTCTCAAAGTAGTTGGCCACAACATTCCGTAGATAAGCAGGTACTCAGAACTCTTTAAGAGAATTCATAACAGAAGACCAGCGCGCTGCGTTGAAGGCATTCTTGACATCTAAAGCGACAATAGCACAATACTGTTTAGTGCCACCTTTCCATCTCTTACCACTGATTGTATTTCTTGCCGTACACACTACCAGTTTAATGGCATCGACTGTTGATTTGTATTTCCCAAATCCAAATTGGCGTGAGTATTAGCCGGGCAATCCTTCAGTGAATGCTTCTAGTCGGCTACATATTATTTTTTCAAATATTTTACCTACCGCATCGAGCATACACAATGGCCTCTATGATGACGGATCATCAAGTGGCTTATTACCCTTAGGTAACAAAACTAACCTTTGTGTTTTCGAGCAATCAGGAAAAATACCCTCAAGAAGACAAGCATTATATACTTTTAGAAATATAAATGGATTCTTCTGTATCGTATGTGCATTTTTGGCTATCTGTTCTAACTGAAATACCAGGGCACCGCTTGCATTTCTGTATATCCTGTTAACTTCGTTCTTCACATGAGATAACTCCGGGTCATTCTTTATTTGACGCAGTACCTCCGCGTATGTAACTCCTTCATTGACCTTAATCAAGATGAAATTAGGTCTATTTCGTCCACAAAGCTTGCGTGCACTAGGTAATTCTTTCTCTTTACCTTTGGGCTTCTTGCGCTTGATGGTCTGCCATTGATTTTCCTTGGCCTCAGACTTCCTTGTAGGTACTCCAACTGCTTCTGATGGTCTCCTTAAACCCAGTGATAGTTCTTTCGTCTTTTTGCTACCTACTGTTTTAGGAGTGGACTCTATCCTTTCGGCTGCGCTTCGTTTGGTATCAAAGCATAGAGTCGGCGTAGTCTGAGTCACCACTTCATGAGTACCGGGACGGTGATGCTGCAACAGATCATCCTCTGCCATACTGATGCATTTGTATGAGGCATTAATAGGACGAGCAAGATCCTTAATGGACTTGTGCAACGTTATGCCTATCTTTCACAAAATCCAACAGTTGGCTGATCTTCTCACCAAGTCGCTCCAGATGATTGTTTCTGCGCGTGATGGAAATTTTCCGATCCGTCATTTCTTGATCCGTCATGACATCTCCCTTAGTACTCAATGTACTGTCTATGATGATATTTGATTTGCCCTTCCCAGAATCCGAGGGGCGACCACCGACCATAGAGGCTTGCACTCTATCGGAATTGGTGAGGAGATTGACCGGACTTGCTGGAGTTACTCCCTGGGCTATATCCTTGTTTATACCAAACATTAATCATAATTGGCCTTAAATTCGGGAGGCCCTCCCTATTACGTTTTTCTATTCGCCCTCAGTATTTTATTTCCTCAGTGCCCTCTACAAATTGTAGCGAGCCATCCCCTATCCGCAACCTGGGAAGGCGCCAGATGGAAGAAAGCACCAAAACTGCACACTAGTGTATGTGTGTGTATGTGTGTGTCATATATATTGAATAAATATGATCCATTACCAAATGTATGTAATCTCAGCTCAGCGTTTTACTTTCCAAATATACTTAATCATTCGTATATATTTTAAACATATTGCAATTTAAATATTCAAAATATTAAATATTAATTATTATTACATTTTCTTATTGAATTTTAAGGAAATATTATACTTTTAAAATCTTACAGGAGATTATTGCGTTCTCTTATATTTCTCATAAATATGTAAAATAAACATATTATGAATAATAAATAATTTTATTAGCTTAAAATATAAACTAATATAATATATATTTTTTGAAATTTTACGTTATAAAATATTATCAAGGGATTTATACAGATAAAGAGATGATTTAATCTAGCAAAAAGAATAACAACAAACAAATAATTTATATAAATCGAAAAAAATTGATTGATAGATAAGCATTCAAAGCATAAAATTGGCCAAAACAAGTATCTGTCACACCATTCTGATAATCAAACAAGAATTTTTTATATTGTTGAATATAACAATTAATGTTTAATTACTTTATTTTCTTTTGTATATCTCATAAATATATATTTATTTTATATATTTATGAGATAGATAAAAGAACGTAATAATCTCTTGAAAGGTTTTAAAAATATAATATTTCCTTAAAATTCAATAAGAAAATGTAATAATAATAATTAAAATTTAATATTTTTAACATTTAAGTAACATAATGTTTAAAATATATACGAATGATTAGGTATGTTTGGAAAGTAAAACATTGAGCTGAGATTACATGCATTTGGTAATGGACCATATTTTTTCAGTATATAATAATGATAGAAAACCGATGATCGCATCCATAAATAATATAAACATTAAGTATTTTACTTAATGTTTTTTCATTTCCTAAAATGACGTAAATTTGTATAGGAAGAACATATATATATATATATATATATATTATTAATATTTATTAGTTCATAAATATTTAATCAGTAGATGTATATATGTAAAGCTCCGTCTCTGCTCTGCTTATAATTTTTATTATAATATTAGGGTTCAATTGAGGAGGAAGGAGCGTATCGGGATTGGCAATCGGAAGATTTAAGTGAATAACTTTTAGCTCGTAGAATTTTTACTAAAAAAATAATATGTACTATATTCTATTTCATTCAATACAAAAAATGTAAAATAAATAACTAAACTATTTATTAATCGGGATCTCTGTGTAGATACCCTGCAAGATACAAATAAATAAAATAATAAATTATTATTTTGCTTTTCGTATATCCTATGAATATATATATATATATATATATATATATATATATATATATATATATATATATATATATTTACAAAGTATCGGGCGCTAATTCGATTATTTCAGGTTCCGAGATTTCGAACGGCCTTCGCCGATATTATTTCTCTTTCTACTTGTTTTATATTTCCGTATATTTATCTGTACAGCCCGGTTCGTCTTCTTACACGAAACCGAGTGCGTTTTGATAATTTTATTTCGCAACGACACTTGTTCGTTTTTATATTAGTCTAAGGTATGACTTATCAATAATATAAAAAAGGTCGAAATTTTAATAAGGATATATTTAACTCTTATTAAAACTATCGCTTCCAAGTGGGTCTCACATAAATTAAATAATTTATTTTCTCAACTAGTTCTATTTACATGACCTGCATTTTTGATTGTCTGTCTGGCAGACTTTTGTCTGTGTATTGTAATAATATAAGATCTTGAATATGGCTTAACCGCCGAAACAGCTGTCGATTGATTAAAAATAATTTTTGTGAAACTAACCAAGTGTCGATTTTATTATTTTATATAATTATCTATAATATACGATTAATTTATTCTATCTATTCTACTCTATGTTTGTGTTTATTTGTTTATTAGTTATAGAAATAACTTCGCGCGTATATTCAACTGTTATAATAATTTAGACGCTTTTCTTTACTTGTTATTATATATATATATATATATATATATATATATAAATATATAAGAGAATGTATGTGTATGTATGTCCTTTATAGAAGCCGAAACTAGTGCACCGATCGCCTTCAAATTTTAACCATGTATTCTACATGGTCAGGATTGGATAATAGGCTATTTCTTTTGAAAATTAAAAGCAAATGACAAAAAAATAGCTACTTTACTACAATCTCAAGAAAGTATATATATATATATATATATATATATATATATATATATATATAGACTGCTAAGCTAAGCTCTATACAATGTGTTGATGCCAGCGCAGGTACAGGTCAAAAAGAGTGTGAGAGAGGGAAGGTCAGGTATTGGGTGAACGTGGCCACATGCTGTATACAGGCCCCATTCGTATCGGGTAATCCAATCCCTGTTATAATCCGGGAGCCAGCAACGTTTTTATGTCATATATTTATCTCCGGCTGAAAATTAGTTTAAATGATTCGTTTCAATGTTCTCTAAAGCATAGTGATCGTCAGCTGCGTCAATTAATCTGAATGTGGCAACGCCAGGCACCCAAACTTTGTAGAAATGTTTAAAAATTTATAAAATCCAGGTTTTATGAAATAATTTTGAGGTTAGAAAAAAATTGTTCAAACAAAAGTTGTAGATTCTATTGAAACAAATTTTTTATGTTCTATCCACGTCTGTTCTAAAGCTAATAATTATGGAGAAAAACGCAATTAATTATGAACATTTCGAGCTGTTTTCGACCCAAATCTTAGTCTATACGTCAGAGATCTACCTCACCGCTTAGATCATATCTGATACAAGTACTTTTTTATTTGTAATTTTGTTCATAAAATTTTACTTTTAAAGCGAAAAAATAAGGAATTTAAAAAATTTCTTGTGGGTAGGTCTCCAAATATTGTTTAAAAAAATATTTAACAAACTCTCTATTATTTCATATCCTATTATTCATTTGTTATTACATACAAAGTTTTTAATGATTTTAAATATTTCAGTATTAATTCGTTCAAATTGATGTAAATATTAATGTTCCAAAGCTCTAAAAATTATTTGTAAGAACCTTTTCCTAATTGTTATAAATGTTTCATTACAAATAAATCAAAATTTGTTAAAATGCAATAACGGTGAAGGAAATTTGTTAGATGCAAGTATGGTAGTGATATATGAATATATTTCTTTAAATTTTACAGGATTTTTTTCTAGAAAAATTTATAAATTATTAAAATAATATACACGACTCTTTAATTTATAATAATTAGATATTTCTATACTGGCATAAGGCATGCGATCAAATCATTTAAAAGTTAATAAAGAAATTTAAAAAGTTAAAAATTACAGAAATTATGTACGCTCATATCACATTCTGTCAGAGAATCATATAACAGATAAATATGAAAAAATTATTCAAATAACAATAAGATTCTGGAAAATTTATTATGTGATTCGATGACAGTGCACCACGCCAGATAACCATCGTGTTCCAGGTTCTCCGAAAGCGCGCGCTACAACTGTAGTTTTAACCAGTTTTAATCAGTTTCCATTTATCCTAGCAAAATTCTTTTTCCACCTTGTTATACAATACATATGCGATGGCCAAAAACATGGCCGCACAAATTCCTTTGAACGAAACAGAAAAGACTTACATAAATATACCGCGCACGCATAACAAATTAAACTTTCGAGTTATCATTACGTCTAATTTCGTGAATGTACTCTATATATATCTACAAAATTAGATGTATAAATACCACTAGAAATAATATATTAAACATTTTAACTACAAATGTAAAACTAAAACTAATGTATACGAGATAAATATAGCGAAATCCGGACAAAGGTCGCGACGACTACTGGAGAAGGTAGTCGTCGCAACTGCCGAAAACCGAATAAGTAGAGAAAGAACGCAATATCTAGTCTCTCTCTCTACTACTAAGCTTAAGAACGGAGTATAACGTAGAGGCGATACACTGCGTGCGACAGGAGAGAACGCGTTCAGTGTATTAGACCGGCGGCCACTATCCCCTCTAATACGCACCACACACACACTACTATACGCGCTCACCAAATAGCGTGAGCCGCAAGGAATATTGCGAACGCGCGAATTCCAATATATACAACGGGTGTCCGAAAACGAACGCAGCCGCTGTATTTAATTAAATTAATTAATTCAAATTACTTAATGTACGCAGAATATAGAAATATGTATATATATATATATATTATATATATATATATATATTATTATTATCAATATAATTATTATAATTCAGCGCCTCGTCCGAAATTAAACGAGCGGCGATGGAATTATCCGATTATTTTGTTATAAAAGGACCTGCAAAAGGCAAAATCAAGAGTTCGCCCGGTGAACCGAGTGCCCCTAAGTCGAATCAGACGAACTCCTCCCGAAGCTAAAACTTATCCAGAGTTCGAAATTATCGTTACTTTAAATCCTGTCCGACATTATTAGCTTGATCTCTGTTGCGAGGCGCTCCTCAAAAGACAGACGGCTAATAATTTTACCTTTCCTTAAGTAAACGTGATCCTGGTTGCGAGGCGCTCCTCAAAAGACCAGCGGAGTTAAGCTTACCTTGTTCTATCCTATTTTAGAATCTACCTGTCACGTCTCGTATATTCCCCGCGTAGAAAATAGCACCGGGTATCCGTGCGGTAAATAGCGCCGGATATTATACATTTAGCAAAAAATAACGCAAAATTAGTTTAAGTATCATATAGATCTAGTTTATATATATTATATTTTATTAATTATATTGTTTATAATTTATCTGTTTCAGAACACCTTGTTAACTGCAGTTCAAGCTCGCGTTTTCAAGTTCATTTTATTCATATTCTGTTATGGGGAACATACTTTTCATTGCTTCAGCGGACATACATTCCAGATTGTTGTAATCCTAAAAATTCTTGTAAATAAACTTACATGTATTGTAGAACAAGATGGAAAAAGAATTTTGCAAGGATAAATGGGAACTAATGGTTAAAACTGCAGTTGTAGCACGCGTGTTCGGGGAACCTGGAACACGATGGATATCTCGCGTGGTGCACTGTCATCGAAATACCTAATAAATTTTTCAGAATCTTATTGTCATATTTATTTACTATATTATTCTTTGACAAAATCTGATGAGAGTGTAAAATTTTTTGTAAGTTTGAAACCACTTTTAAATACAGCACCTTCCAAGCTACTCTAACATATTATAATAGGAAAATATATCTCTAATAAATGAAAGATACTGTATATGTTATTTATCTAACTTAAATATATTTGTGATAATAAAAATTAGCAAAATGTATGCTATAAACAAAGTTCTCCGAATTTTATGGTGACAAGCATTAAAAACTTTCTATATAATAACATATAAATGACGATATATAAAACAGTGGAGAGTTTCTTAAATATTTTTTTAAACAAAATTTCGAGACCTACCTACGATAAATTTTTTAAATTCCATATGTTTTTGCTTTAAAAGTAAAATTTTATGAACAAAATTACAAATTAAAAAGTACTTGTATCATGTATCATCTGAGCAACTGGGTTGATCCTTGAAATATCCACTGTAACTTGGAATGATTATAGTAACTGGAAACGCTTATTATTAATTGCATTTTTTTCGATAATTATTAGGTTTACAGCAAAAATGGATAGAACAAAAAATGTATTTGAATAGGATCTACAACTATTGTTTGAACAATTTTTTTCTAAACTCAAAATTATTCCTTAAAACTTGGTTTTTATCATTTTTACAAAGTTTCGGTGCCTGGTGTTGCCACATCCAGATTAGGTGTCGCAGCGGACGATCGCTTCACTCTTCATTACATTCAAAGGAATCATTTAAACAAATTTGCGGCTGAGGATAAATTGGTCACTAAAATATGTCACTGGCTGCCGGACTATTAATCCTCTTGGGGTTTTCTCCAGTTTTCTTCTCTCTCTCTCTCTCTCTCTCTCTCTCGCTCACTGTCTCCTATATATAAGATTGGTATATATCAAATATGATTATACCTATAGCATGCTTCACAAATATGAAAATCAATCAAAAAATTTTTGAAATATGTTTTGAAAAAGTTTAGTCTACAATTAGCAGATATTTCTAGATCTATTCAATTTGTAAATACTAATAAATTACTGATAATGCTCATTATTATTATCTCAATGTTAAGTTAATTTTATCAAAGCAATTTTGTTACAATATAATTTTTTTGTGAAACAGAAAAAAATTACAAATTAAATATAATACATTGAATATTTTAAGTATGAAAGAAGACAAACCAAAGTCAGCGGTTCAAAATATATAAACATATAATTATAGCAATTAGACCTTCAAATATACATTTTTTTGTTCTAAATATTTTCAAGATAGAAGATATTTAATTATACACTTCAGACAAAGAACGCGTTCAATTAATTTTCAATGATTTTTAGGACATCTTCTCAAACAGAATAAGAATTATATTGAAATATCTGATGCAGACATCTAATTTCTTTTTATAATTTTCAATTAATAAAAAAATTGATTGATTGTGTTCGATTTAGTTTCTTTGCAGATTTTTTTTAATTTAAAATATAGTCCACTTAAATATGTCCTTTTGAAATTAAACAAATTTAAAAGCGAGTTTTCCTAGAAAGCCTCCCCCCTCTTCTACACGTTCTCAGCAAGCGGTTTAAAAAGCCTACTCGGGAAGCCTCGGCGTTGCCGGCCGCGTGGTGTACGGGGCCAACGCAGCTCAGCGTATGGAATTTCCACATCCCTTGTGTTGTATGGGGCCGTCCGCTGGTCAGCGCCACGTGGTGTGTAACGCGACGCGATTTGGCGCGCGATTTCCGCTCGGCGCTGATGCGTCGCCGCACTATCGCGCGGCTCTCTCCCTGGTGGCACGGTGCAGCGCGTGGCCTTAGCACATGCTCGGTTGGCTGGACTCGACCGCGTCCGTCGCTGCTCGGCTCCGCGGCTGCAACTCGGCGTCGCGCGCACGTGGTTGCGCCGATGTCTTTGTTTCTCTCGCTCTCTCTGTCTCTCTCCTTTGTTCAGGAGGGTAGAGCGAAAAGAGAAAGTATTCCATTGCACTACACTTTTTAACGGAAAGCTAAATGTTTGCGCGGATTTCCGATTGTGTTCAAAAAAAATATTCACTCTGAGATTCACGCGGTTTCGCGTGAATTTTTAATGAAAATCGGAAAATTCACTTTGTTTACAGATCAAAAGGTTGCGTGAAATTTTTACGAATTTTTTTTAACACGCGTTAAAATTTTTACGAACGTCGAAAAAAATTTTCGGAAACGTGGTGTTTGGTTTTCGTCACCAAAAATAATGTCGGGTATGCGAATATTTATATCCTACGATAAATATTCCCTCCACCACTCGACTCCGTTATGCGGCTTAATTCTCTCCCGAACATGCACGAGGATTAAATTAAGGAAATTAAGATCGGTTAGGATGCGTAGATACCGAACTGAACCGAGCCCACGATTTATTATGTATAAGGCTTTTATTGAAAATACATACAAACCGTACGTGTGCTCACTAGAAGCTACACGACTAGACTAACTCTACTATAGCGCGGATGCGCTTCGCTGCCACCGCTACCCCCACTTTCGGTGGTGAGGGTGCTCGTGGCATGGTTATGTGGAGGATGCAATCCCCACAGTCTTGTAGGAAGCGCAACGCCATTTATTTTGAAACGCAAAATCTCTGCCGTTCAAATTTGACATACATAATTATAAACGTTAAGAACCTCTTTCTGAAGGTAGTAGCCGGTAGAGTCATACCGTAATATATGAATTGCGATGAATACTAGATACACCTAGCGAAAAAATTTTAGAAAAATTTTTATTTTTAACTAACTAGATATGAAAATTAATAATATGCTTATGTAATGAAATTTAATGCTTTTAAAAAAATGAAATTGATTTAGGCAATTTAAATAACTTCTTTTTAGACAACAAATAATAGTTTTTTAAATTAAAAAAATGTCGTTTCAATTAAATCAGTTAATACATGTAAATATAAATTTTTTATAATGAAAAACAGTTATTTATATTAAACAAATTTTTCGATCTTTCAATTTGAAGAAATGTATTTATTTAAAATTATCAAATTTTGTTATAGTGTACTTAATTTTACAAAAAGTATTTCAAACAAAAGTTGTAGATGTTATCGAACTTCCTTTTTTTGCTATGCGCTAAATTTCTATAACCAGTATTTCTCAAGAAAAATGTATTCGAATATATCTATATTTTGTATAAACGTAGAATTATTCGGGGGATCCCGAAACGGAAATATAGACAGATAAATTCAGCAAACCATGATTTTTAGAGGGCTTCAGAGGGAGCCCAAGATTAAATTTTTGATTATTTTTCGAAAAATATTCTCACAGGATAAAATTATCTATAGTAATATAGATTTGTAGATAGAGAATTTACATAGATATTATTTAAGTGTTTAATAAGTCGGATACATTACTATTTTGAGTAAAGCCGAGACGGCGGATGCTTTTATATATATATATATATATATATATATACATTTTATAACCCGACTTTTGAGGGTTACTTACCTCAGAGATCTCTGGTGGCATCGGCGTCGCTGGAGCTGAAAAACAGAGAACGGGGAACGGGAATGACTAAGTCGATCTCTTTCAAATCACGTAATAACAATTTATTTACTAGAGATCACAAATAATACTCTTTAGCCTAAACGCTATACATTATATACGATTTCATGTACTCGTGAATTACGCATACAATTTTCCACGCGACGGCGACAAATACCACGGAGCGGGTTCTGCGGACATAGGTGTATACGGCAGGTCGGGGAAAAGGGGGGGGGGCGCGACGCGTTGATGTTTCTAACGAGACGCTCGCACGCGCGACCGTGCAATGATGGCGCGTTCATGCCGGGACGCGCACTTCACATGCAATTTAAGAGGTAGCTACTTGTCAAAGGGACCTAGGTGCCGCTGCTTCCTCGCGTGCTGTGGCTTCCTATCGTCGATGGCCTTGCACATCTATATGATGAGGGGGCATTTGTGCAAGCTTTAAGATCCCTGTTTGTTTTGGTATCAACTGATCCAGTTAATGGTTCAGTTGTTGTCTTTGCATCTGCTCCAAGTTGGCAACCCCGTTTACGGCTGTTAAAGCCGTGATTGCTTGTACGTCGTTGTTCGCGCGCGTCACAAAGTGTCTTACCATATTTTTAGGCGTATGCCAGGTCGACATGGTGAAATTAATCGTCATTTGCAATTGTATCAGTATATCCATCCCTAGGATGATATATGTTAACGAGCTAGACACTTTGTACTAGTAACCTCGTAATCTATTGCCCATCTATTTTCAAGAGGAGATCTATTTCTCCGTCGTTGGAGCAGATCTGACCATCTGGCAGCTGCATAAACGATGTGATCGCTATAATGGCTGCCTTAAGAACCTTTGCAGGAC
Source organism: Sycobia sp. Sy_11 (assembly GCA_018907035.1). Taxonomy (NCBI): domain Eukaryota; kingdom Metazoa; phylum Arthropoda; class Insecta; order Hymenoptera; family Epichrysomallidae; genus Sycobia; species Sycobia sp. Sy_11. The sequence continues at coordinate 179,847 of JACCIC010000135.1, read as the reverse complement.
GTGGTCCAATATATAAATCGCGTGCCCTCGGATCGACCAATGCTGGAAATATTTTTCCTAATAATTCGATATTTAGGAAAAACAGATTATCGTCCTCCCGAATTGGGGACGTGCTTCGAGAATCGGTAACGTGTGTGGCTGTTATTGATGCACGTCCTACGTTATTCACGTTTATAGTTATTTGCGGAGTCTTATCGTAAAGGATAATAGGGGCGACTCCGATAGCCTCTTCCCTGAAGCGTTTCCCGAGCTCCTCCTGTTCGGGCCGTAACGTGTGCAGTTTACTGTTGTAACGCCATGTTCGCCGCAATTATAACAGAAAATACTTTTCCGTTCGGGGCATTTATCTGCCCAGTGGCCTCGTCTAATGCATATCCAACACAATCGATCATCTTCTCCGTAGCTTCTTCGTTCCGTGCGTGGTTGTGGTGACTCACGACGTGTTCTTTCATACTCTGGATATTTATCGTTGCGTTCTCTTGTAGGTGATCAGGGATAACGATTTTGGTAACTATTTCCTCGAGTTGGACGGTAGTCGCGAGAGGGGATGGTTATACGGGTCATGTTATTTGAGGAAGAACTTCTAGGTCTATATCGCGATTCATCGGTCGATTTTGATCGAGGCCGAGGTGGTGTTACCGAACGATATCTGGGAGAGGGACTTCGGTATTGTTTTTCTCTCGACTCTCTTCTAGGTTCGTCCCGTGGTTTTCTGGGTGTTGGGCTGAGGCTATTTTCCCGGTTTTGTCTATCTGGCGAAGAGCCTTTGCTGTGTTTTTTCTTAGTTGTTAATATCGTTGCCGGTGGTTCGGCCAACGCTACGTGTTTTGGCTTTTCCTCGTCTAGTACTGCCAATCTAGATCGTCTGTTCACTCTTCCAGACTGTGGGCAGGCTGCGCTGCTCATTAGGGCTTGCGTCCTATCTCTATGTTCTCTTGCAACCGCAATGTATAGTCAATAGGCCGGACTTTTTGTCGTAGTGCTGTCTTTAGGTGTTGCAATATTTGCCACTGTTTATAGATTGGCGTTACCCATGTACGAGCAGATCCGCATAATATACCTGGTATTAGTTTTAATATATCTGTGCGGGGAGGTTTAGACTTTCGCAAGTCTCCTCTAATCTTTCGATAAACTCTACTACGTCTTCTTGCGGTGTTCCTGAAAACTTTACATTCCATTGTCTTAGCAGTTGGCCTGCTCGTATTTCCTTAAGGTAAGTGCTATCATATGATCTGTTTTAATGCCAGGTTTGTATATTCGGCATTCCGTTGAACGTATGCGGCAGTAGTGTTGCTGGCTCTTCTGCGTGCCTGTTGTTATCTTGGGCTGCGGCGGTAGGTAGTTCTGGTTGTTGCTGCCGCATGCTCGCAGTATACTGCTGCATCCATAGGTTATAGGGGTCACTCCATGGTCCTGGTAATCGTACCATGGTTGCTGGTATTTACTCTGCAGTCGGCAGATTTGTACTGTAGGCCGGTGGTGATATCCATTGGCCCATATTGTACCCTTCGAACGGGGTATTAATAGGGAAAGACGATGGTGTTATCGCCGTGACTGATTTTGGTTGGGGGCTCTGCTGAGCGGCAGCATTCTGCGCCTCCACGTTAACAGCTGTTGCTTTATTAGCTTTTATCTTATCTACCGTGTTTAACTCCGTGGAGTTTAATACTTCTGATATCTCAGAAATATCTAGATGAATCTCGTCGTTTATCTCGTTCCACTCAGCAGCGCTGTTTCCAAAAAGTCGGCGTAACTCAAATCGGACTAGTCTGTCTCGAAGAGCTTTGATATTACCTTGCACTTTAATGTAATGATGTCTTGCTTCTTGAGTAAGTTCTTCTAGCGTCATTACTTTGAAAAGGCGATTTCACCTGTTTTCTTCATCGACCAGTGCCTGACCTGTTGATGGCTTTGCTTCCATTTTACTGAAGTATATATGACACTAATAAAGTTTTTATATATATATATATATATATATAGATATATATATATATATAGATATATATATATATATAGATATATATATATATATATAGATATATATATATATATATATATATATATATATATATATATATAGATTAGAATCTTGTTTTAATAACCTATTGTTATATTTGCTAATATACACGTCTATTTTAAAATTTATAGGTTCGATAAAAAAAAATCTACATATACTTAGACTTATTTTCACTTATAATTATCAGTCTTTTTTCTATAATAGTTAGCTTATTAAATTAAAAATAAAAAATTGTTAAATTGTTAGCTTATTCTATTAAAATGCTGTATTATTAATCTTTACTCCTTTGTGTTTAAAACTTACTTTATTTTATTTATTTCTGTATTTCTGTTTTTGAACCAAATCCTAAAATTATCGTTGTATCAGGTAAGTATTTGCTATGTCTTTCTTTTTCTTTTTTTTCTTCTATTGATTATTATTATATATTACTTGATAGTATTTATTAATTTATTGAGCTATCATATATATTATGCAGGTACTATTGTAGTAAGAAATTGTAAAAGTTATGAATTTTTGTTGCCGATGAAAGAAAATAATTATTTTCAGTGGCCTAAAGTTATAGAAAGAAATTTTTGTGAAAGAAAGATTAATGTCCTCGTTAGCCTTTTTGACTGGTTATTTTAAATGTGAAATCTATTTTTGAATTTTTTTTCCAGGTTGCATGTTATTTATTTATTTATTTATTAATCTATTATTATTAATTGTTTATGTTGTTTATGTTTTAAGTAATCTTCTATTATTTCTATGTCATCAGGTTCTGCTTATTCTCGACTATTTTCCTTGTAGTTATGTTTTGATTTTCTTTTTGTTATTTATTATTAATTATAAGTTAAATTATTTATTATTTCCTCCACTGCTAATTATTTAGTTAATACTTAAAAATTTAATACCAGGGTAGACAATCTCTACTGTTCTTTGTTGACAAAAGGAAAGAATTTGCTGTTTTGATTTTACATTATTTAAGAATCTTGTTTATTATAAAAAAAATTATTTATACTATTGTTAGTGTGGAATTATCGTTATTGTAATTTTGTATTTCCAGGATATCTCATCTATGATTTCAAAATTTGTCCAAATTAGTCTATCTCGTGTAAGCGCACCATATTTTCCTCTCACTTCTATACCTATACTAGTTTATCCTGTGAACGCTTCATTTATGTGCTTATTTATTTATTTAATTGAAAGATGGTTTTTTTGTAAATAACTTACCTTCAATCTCTGCTCCTGCAGTTTCAATCGTTTGAGAAAAAAAAGAATACAAACCCAATACCAAAGTTGTGATTGTCAAAAATTTGTTTATTTAGTTATGTATTTGTTTATTATCTTCTTTATTGTGAATTTATTGATGTTATCGTTGCGTGATGTTCTTAACAAATTTTTATCATCACCTCTATTTTAAAATCTTACCTTATATTAAAATGCATTTTAATACATGTATATTCTGTTCATGACAGCTATGCTGATCCCATGCTGTTCAATTGTTAATTATTTATCTACTATCTATTAATTTTCAGTTCCTTGTTACCTTTATTATAATATCTAATATAAAAAGACTTTCCATTAAAAAAAGTGGTATTTAGAACCAGTTCTATCTGGTAGCACACTATAAGACATCGGAACCCACGTATGGTATAAAATACTCTTAAAGTATTTTTGCCGAAATTTGTAATTATTTATAAATAATTCCCAATTTAAGTTCCACCATTACTGTGGTTCACATGAGTCTACTACACGTTGCTGGGCCAGAAAATTCCTTTTTCTTCCCATACTTTTGATGTTTTTAATTTCTTACCTATATGCACTGCACTTGACATATAGGTTATACGTGTGCTGCCTTGTATAGCAGACAGATATTAACTTTTTTATGTATGTTATAACCACTGGCACTTTCACTGAATTTCTATTTATTAAATAAATCACCATGTATTTATATGTCATGTATTTATATATTCTCGATTTAATCAGCGCCAATAAAGATACATTTATCGTGTCATCATTTGTGGATAAAGCGTCTATAAATTTATCACAAGTTTGCAAAAAATGCGAAAGAAGTTTTGTTCCTCCTTCGTATTTGGGGATCGCGTCGCGCCATATACTCAATCTAAGTTTAAATTGTTCCGCCATTTTATTAAAGACGTTCGTTGTTCTTTTCTTTCAACAATCGCATATATATATATATATATTTATATATATATATATATATATTTATTTATTTGGATAGATGGGATTAAGGAACTTCAAAGACTCACTGTTTATTCTTTGAAGATTCCAGATGACTTTCTGCCTGTAGGTGGTACCTGAGTTGCACGTGGTAAGTTTTCAAAAAGTCAACTGCGAGGATGGGGTTGAAACACCAACTGCCTCCTGGTCGTTGATTTCCTTTACGAAGATTGAAGGTGAATCCTAATTCAGCAGCTTCGCAGTATCCTGTCCGCAGCGCCAGTTAAATAACTATATTTTGAGAACCCGTATTTTTACGAACGAATACGCGAGAAAAACAAAATATTGATAAAGGAAAGTAAAGCAATTGAACGAGAAGAGTTAATTGAAATACTTTTTATTTACACTTCTTTACAGTTTCAGATCCCGACAGAGGTCGCATCGCAGATTATTAATTTATTGATACCCTTCAGTGTCTTTGTCTGTTCTTCTTCACCGATGATCCGTACGGGATGTTTAGTTTATTGCAGGTCCAGATAAAAGATAGTCTACAGAGAACAATAGGAGCTGATAAGATGCCAGACAGATCGATGCATTGGTGCATTCGTGTGATTCATATAACTCGCGCGCGAAGTGCCGCACGACCGAGAGAAAGGCGAAGGCTTTCTTCTCCGTCAAACCACGGCGCAGTGTAGACATTCTTAAGCTCTACAACTTCTGTCCTGTCGAAAACGCTATTCCCCCGGATCGAGAGTGGCTCGTACACCTACGCACGCCAGCCGAGGTATCTCTGTAAGCCAAGAGGCTCACTATTAGCACATACGTCTCTGACAGAGAGGATCCAGCGAGCGCCCAGCTCCCAGCTCCGGCGGTGCCCGTCAAAGCCTTGCACGCATCGGGAGAGCGACCTGCTCCCCAGTTACCACCATCTGGCCGACGATCTGAAGCCAGATAGCATCCCGCTCTCTGTCGCCATCTCCACCCAGCCGACGGCCACAGCAACAGTAGCATCTCCAACGGCCTGCCCGATGGGAGTTGAGCAGCGCGAGAGAGAGAGCGAGTTCAACATCGCCGCAGCTGCGGCCGCTTGCCCGACTGGTGTAGAACGAGTGAGAGAGAGAGAGAGAGAGAGAGAGAGAGAGAGAGAGAGCGACGACTGCCGCGTCTCTAGTCCGGGGTCGCCCAGCGGAGGACGGCTAAGGCAAGTAGTTTTTCGTTACCTTTAATAAAGTGGGCTAAAGATTAGGGTCATCGCGTCCACCATCGGCGTGCCCGCGCCGCTATCGTATTTATACGGATCGTCCATCCGTGTTGCGTCCCTATCGTGTGTCCCCGTCCCGCGTGTATCGGAAGTAATTATAATTATATTATTTGTCTTCGCATCGGAATAGAATCTACGTAGAAGTGTGGCGGAACACCCTAGTATGAGTGAGGCGAGAATGTGTCATGCAATCTGTGTGTGTATGCGTGAAATCGCAGCGTAACGAGTGTGAGAGTATGCACGAGTGAATAAAAGAGCGTGAACCTCGTTGTTTGATACAGAAGTTACTGTCCATTGATTTCTCCCATCAACCTCCCTAGTCGGTTTTCAGGTTAGTACGGAGTACCCGTGGATGTATGCAGCATTGCCTCAAGGTAAGAAAAACGGCGAGAAAACGCCGTCACAAATGGCGCCCATAGCATGAGGCCGGCGGTACACATACACGTGGCAAATTGAATGCGCGTCGTATACGGCGGAAAGAAGACGCCGCACGGGTACTTTTGTTCGCGGAAAATATGAAAAAATAATATTGCGCGCAGAAATCCCTGCCGCGAAAAATCCCCTTAGACCTATAAACACAACAAAAAAAGCCGAAAGTGAAAGTGTAATAGACAGCGTGGTCGGGCGGCCATTTTGACTGTGCGCACAGATATGCGCCATAACAGCAAGCGGCTGCTACAGCGCAACTACACTAAGAGATGCAAATTGTATCTCACTGATATTTTATAATATATTCCTTTTTTTTCTTCCCTCTCGGTAAACGCAGATCCCTTACGGAAAATAGAATAGCATATGTTACCTTGTAAGAGTGGTATATATATGTGATGATATTACATAATATTATATGACTCAGTATATAATAATGTGTAATAGAAAAAGTATATAATTCAAAGTGTGCATCTTTTAGCACTAATACCTACGTTTATTATAAGATTACCTTATTAATAAAAGAAAGTATTCTTAAACTATATTCATCTGTTATATTTATCTGCTGTGTTTGTCATCCTGACCTTAGGCATATTGTTATATTGCTATTATTTACACACAGTTAATATCCGCATCTATATTCATCGTACATGTATATATATTTGCCTTTATTATTACATGATTATATTTATATTACATATATTTTATATTCACGTATATATATAAAACATGCATATCTAAAATATTAGTTATTATATATGTGCAACGTTGCCCCTTCCGAAGTTCATGTCCCTTATACTAAAATTAACCTTGTCCCTTATACTTTTCTTTATATATAAACATTTAGTGGTATTGTTCGTTACTCTATCCCCTTATCTTGCACTGTGCCGGCTGACAGCTGTAGCACAGTAGAATTGTCTCTTTAATAAAATAACGCTCTCCAGGACATAAGGACAAATTGCAGCATGACAAAGCTGTAAAATGTCGTACAGTAACATCTGCTACAGCAATAGTAGATATTGAAAGCAGATCTGTGACTTAAGGATTTTCTTGGAGTAACCTATAAGTTCAATGACCCCCATATTAACCTAACTAAGTACTTGTACTGAGGATTGACAGAAGAAGATGCTATATTAGAATAGATGTAAATAAAGCATCTCAATCATCGACATTTATTTTGCTTTCCTCTGATGCATCCTCTGTGAACTTACACAAGAAAGAAAGATATAACGGGCAAACAACATAAATTATATATTATATTTTTACTATAAATATAATATAATATAATGGGTAAATGCAATTATAATATAATAATATAAATTATATATTATAATTTTTTATTGTTTTTGTGGTTATTTGCCTGAATATTGAATTTTTTTTTCATTTTAACACAAACTTAGTTCATCATATAGTACTATGATAGTACCATTTACTCGTATATGCTGCCAAACCTTGTACTATTAATATTTAATTAAAAGAAATAACATTATAATAAAAAATAAACATTAGATTAACTAATATCTATTTACTCGTACTATAATAAATAAATATTATTGCTAAAGAGGGTGACTCCCCATGTCAACAGGCTAACAAATAAGTAGCAAAGCAGCTTTTGTGAAATAGACAATAAAAAATAATTGTAAATAGATGCGAAAAAAAATATACATGACTAGAACATACATTTGTAATTATTTTAAATAGCACTGATCGTGGCGATAATAGTAATTTAACATTAATCAATAATAATTTTACAATAATAATTAATAACTAATTTAAACAACAATATTATAAGACACGTAGTAAGCAAAACTCGACAATAATAAATTCATTTATTGTAAACTCACGAAATAAAAAAGGGACACCACCCATAAAAGTAGAGGTGGTCAAAGACTCACAATTAGAGAAAATATATCTAACGAATACCGTAAGCACCATCGAAGGATCTGACGTCAAGACATAAACTCAGTAAACATGGGTACCAAATTAGATGCAGAGGTGAAGTCCTTCAACTATAGGTTAACAGAAAAGACGGAGAGACTTACCAGTCTCCTTGAGGAATTGCCTCATGGACTGCTAGCTCGGGAAGATGAAAAAAAATTACCTACGCGTCGATGGTGACTCATCAACGCTCAGAAATAGATTAATTCTGCGCCTGTTCGGCTCCGAAGCTGCACTCTGGCACGCAGACGTAGATGAGCTGCAACCGCCAGAAAACCATTCGGAAATGCTCAGCTCAATAGCGCTGGCGAATAATAAAAACGAAGCACCATCTGCGACTCAGCAACCGAGAACGAAAGCGTCCGAGCAACACCAAGCCGCCTCAACGAGGTTACAGTGGCCGGGCCAAATATATGAGCCATGGACACAGACACCGGCTCCCAGTACCCAAATCGGGGAAGACAAAGATCATCATCCCCCAGATACAGATCCCCATCAGCATACCGACATGGTTATACGCCCAACCGATCCTACCGAAGCCCCTCACATAACCACAACCCTGATCGACCTAATTACAACAGAAACCGACAAGATCGGCTGCAGACACCAGAATGCCGGCACGAACGATCGAGCCGCGAAGAACACAGAGATCAATCCATGGGTTATGCAGAACGGTAATCGCCTGACCGACATAGGCACAGGGACGATCGCACATCATATTCTAAAGAGAGAAGATCATCTGATCGTGACACGCGCTCATCGTATAACCGAGACAGGAGCAACAGCACATCGAGAAGACGTGGAGACAACAGACCCTGTTGGATGTGTAAAAAACCAGGGCACTGAGCAGATAGGTGCCCAGACAGACGGCAATGATATTGCTATAATTGCGCTGAAAGGGACGTCACCACGCTCAATTGCCCGCGATGCGGCCCGAACAACAGGTCGGGAAATGCATAGGGGAGCAAGCATCCGGAGCCAGCCTTGACACACCACTTGACACGGCTCCACGCACAAGGAAGAACAACCCCAGAACACGATGTCCGAAAGTCAGGGACGTAACAAACACTCAACCTACGGCACAAAAATATGAAGAAGAGAACAGATTGTTCTTAAGCATAGAGATCATGGGAAAGATTTTTCCGGCGCTAATAGACCCAGGCGCCAGGAAATTCTATATCGGGCCTGAGCCAGGCAAATTGGTAGAGCCAGCGATCCTACCTATAACATCTTATATGCAGATGTCTGATGGAAAGCTCTGCCCAAACGACGGAGAAATCGACCTGGTACTGCAAATCGATGGCCAACGCTTTAAGGTCCGATTTAAGGTATTGAAAGGACTAAAATACTACCTCATAAAAGGGATGGACATCCTTACCCGAATGAAGATCACGATAAACTTTGCAGACACTACATGGTACACACACCGGAAAATAATGCGACACTTCGTCACGCCAAGTAATGTGCCTCAGCAAACCATCACCGCCATAGCAACCGTGAATGGAATAACCCGTCTGAATGTGGCAGAAAGACAGGAACTCGATCGGATGCTATACGACCTGATACCCCTACCGAGAAATACCTTGCGTCTGGCGCGGATGTAGCCGCATCACATCGACGTACAAGGGCAACGTCCCATTAAACAACGAGTATGTCGAGTTCCAGACCGGTTAACCACATAACAAGGAAAGACGCGTATCCGCTGCCTCATATGGATGTCTTGCTAGACAACCTAATGGATGCTCAGTATCTATCCAAGACAGATCTGAGCCAAGCATACCATCAGATTCCCTTAGATCCCGGCAGCAAGGAAATCACCGCCTTTGCAGTCCGATAGAAGGGCTTATTCCAGTACCCTAGACTACCATACGGACTGATTAACGCTCTAGCCAGTTTTCAAAAGGTGTGAAACTTATTTTTGGGCCGAAATGGCAGCCGACCGTTTTCGTCTACATGGACGACATAATAGTCACCACTAACACATTCGAGCAGCACATTCGGGAATTAATTAACAAGGATAAATCCGAGTTTTGCTGCCCGGAGGTTAAGTATCTCGGTTATATAGTGGACGAAAACGGCCTACGCACCGATTCGGATAAAGTTCGCCCGGTCAGCGAATATCCAAGGCCTACCAATTTGAAGCAACTGTGGGCCTTCCTAGGAATAGTCAGCTGGTATGCCCACTTTATCAAAGCTTTAGCTAAGAGATAAAACTGCCATTCACTAAATTACTAAACAAAAAATGACAAATGACATTGGGGTCCGGCCCAATAAGAGTCGTTTGACAAACTAAAGATATTCCTGACACAAGCAACCGTGCTTGCTCGCCCTACGCAAAACAAAAGCGTACATACTTCAAACAGACGCAGGCAGCTACGCACTGGGGGCCGTGCTCAGCCAAGAGAGTAGTGGCCAAGAACACCCCATAGCATATGCGAGTCAAACTCTAAACCAGGCAGAGTCGAATTAGACAGTAACTGAGATAGAGTGACTAGCTGTCTAGCGGGCTGTGGAGAAATTCAGAGGATACTTGCTAGACGAAAGGTTCACGGTCATCACAGACCATAGTAGTCTCAAGTGATTACACACTCTCAAGAGCCCAACGGGCCGCCTAACAAGATGGGCGACAGCACTTCAAGATTACAATAAGGAGAGTATACATAGAAAAGGTGCTTTACATCATGTACCAGATGCTCTCTCTAGACCCCTCCCCCAACAATCCCAATCCCCTACCCCCCGATAACCACTATCGAGAGAGACAGAGGGTACAGCGAGAAAATCAGAAATATACAAAGAGATCCAGATAAACATCCAGACTGGACAGTCAGACGCGACAAGCTGTACAAGCGTCGCCCGAATGAATTCACCAACATCATAGGCGACAGTCCAGATGACTGGAAATTGACAATACGATACAAAGATAGAGAACCAGTCTTATATGAGTGTCACAACACTCCGACGTTCAGACACTTCGACGTCGAAAAGACCGCACATGAGATCACCCAAGGCTACTACTGGCCGGGGATGCATAGAGACATCCACGCTTATATCAAGCACTGCCCTGAGTGCCAATACATAAGGTATCTCAGAGAGCACCGGCAGGCCTGATGGCCCAGCGAAACATAGAAGGCCCATGGACCAGCGTGGCAGCTGACGTAATGGGGCCGATTTACCAAGTATATCGAGATACAACCTCTACGAAAGGCCACAGGCGATACTATGACAAAAGCACTCGGAGAGTTCATCGTCTTCAAGTAAGGGTGCCCAAAATATTTTATAACAGACAACGGCACCGAATTCGCCAATAACGTGCTTAAAAACAAATTAATCGAATTGACTTAAAACTACCACAACAACTAATAACAGCACAAATGACGCAACTCAAGAGCCAAGACGCGAAGAGGAGAAATTAATATACAATTCCTTCGCGAAAACATACGAGCTATTGGAGGGTAAAGACGGGTACGTCTCCAATGCAGCGACGTCTCACAAGACGAAACCGCTCGAGTAAATGCAAGGTACGAATCCAGAAAAACGCACTATACAATTACGAGCAAATACGTTCAATAAGCCCGCCACCATTTCGATCAGGACCAAAATTCCACCGAAGGTCCATCCTAACAAGACAGTCCGACAGGAGGCCGGCTGAAAAGCTTGTATACGTGAGTAGACCAGAAGTCGGCAAGGTCAGACTATACCGTGGCGACCGCTGCGCGTTCAGGCGCTCATTCGCAGTACAAAAGTCAGGCCGAAGGAAATCTCACCCAGAAACTTCAGGCGCTCATGACACAGAGGACAGGGAGAAGATAATCATACCGTCCAATTACAAAATCTCCTGTGACGATAGGACCTGCGTCGAAAAATACCCCCACAAGCCCCTTTCGCGCTCATTAAACACTCCCACCTGTCCACTCAATACAGCTCACAATATAACCCGTTCAAAACGAATACGGAGACTGTGCCAGGGGCAAGTCTACATGAGCCATTCGGCAGGCCAATGGTGACTCAACCGTTTTCACGTTAATACGGAATACCCGCGTACGTATGCAGCATTGACTCAAGGTAAGTGAAACAGCGAGAAAACGCCGTCACAATATATATATATACACATAGACATACATGTTTTTATATACGTAAAGAACATATATATATATATAAATATTATTAAAATAATATGAATGCAACTGATATTCAGTGATTTTTACTACAAATTAGAGATAAAAATCAGGCTGCTGCGAAAAATCAAAAAATAAGTGTAGTTACCCCCCCCCCCACAGAGAGAGAGAGTGAGAGAGATAGAGAGAGAGCGAGAGAATGGATTGTGGGATTCTTATATTATTCACTTAAAACTTTGATCTTCAAATTTCAAATTTCGACCTTCCTCGGTTTCGACCGTGTGTGGACGCGCGCGTGTGTCTGTGTTTGTAAAGAGCATATCAATAAATAGTATTAATATTTAATCTGTACATATTAATATACATATTCACAATATATATATATATATATATATATATATATATATATATATATATATATCAGGTATGTGAATAAGTCTTTCCCGTTTTTTTTCAAATTTTGAGCCTTTATTGTGAAAAAATGGTTACAAATGAATTATTGAAAGTATTGGCCATCGCTAGCTACAACTTTTTCCCATCTTTCTGGCAACATACGAATCCCGTTGTGAAAAAATTCGACCGGTTTGGCCTCTATCCAGTCATCCACCCATTTTTTGGCTTCCTCGTAGGAATGGAAGTGCTGGTCAGCCAGGCCATGCGTCATCGATCTGAAGAGATGGTAATCAGACGGAGCAACGTCTGGACTATACGGCGGGTGGGGTGGGACTTCCCATTTGAGCGTTTCTAAGTATGTTTTCACCGGCGGTGCAACATGTGGGCGAGCATTGTCATGTTGCAAAATAACTTTGTCGTGCCTGTCGGAGTATTGTGGCCGTTTTTCTCGCAGTGCGCGGCTCAAACGCATCAATTATCGTCGATGGACCTCGCCTGTGATCCTTTCATTCGGTTTCAGAAGCTCATAGTAAACCACACCTAGCTGGTCCCACCATATACAGAGCATGAGCTTGGCGCCATGAATATTTGGCTTGGCCGTCGATGATGATGCATGGCCGGGTAGTCCCCATGATTTTCTTCGCTTCGGATTATCGTAACGTATCCACTTTTCATCGCCAGTCACGATACGATGCAGAAAACCCTTTCTTTTATGTCACTGAAGCAGCTGTTCGCAAGTGAAAAAACGCCGTTCGACGTCTCTTAGCTTCAGTTCGTACGGCACCCAATTTCCTTGCTTTTGGATCATTCCCATGGCTTTCAAACGCTTGGAAATGGTTGTTCGGTCAACTCCCAATGCTTCAGCAAGTTCTTCTTGCGTTTGACAAGAATCTTCATCAAGCAAAGTCGCCAATTCTCGATCTTCAAAGATTTGCGGCCGCCCGGAACGCTCCTTGTCTTCCACGTCGAAATCACCGCTTTTGAAGCGTCGAAACCATCCGCGAACACTTGAATCATCGACACAACCTTCTCCATAAGCCTCCTGAAGCAATAGATGCGCCTCGGCAGCAGATTTCTTCAAATTGAACCAATAAAGTGAAACTTCCCGCAAATGACGTCGACTCAGCTCAAATTTCGACATTTTCACGATATTAAAAATTTATGATGCGAAAAAATTTTAACTAATGTGTTAGTATGGAATTGTTGACATATGAATAAGCTTTGATTATGACATATGTAACCATTGAATACTCGCACAGTATTGGTGGCGCCATCTCTTACAAAAAACGGGAAAGACTTATTCACACTCCTAATAATTCTTTTTCACATAGGAAATAATCCAGAAAGCCGCCGGGAGACAAAATTAAAATCGACCTAATTTAATTCGGGGAAAAGGCGCTCCTTTTCATCGAATTAAACTACCAGACGGCTATTAATCACGAGGCGCACCTCGGATTAATGCCAGACCGACCGGCGACCGAAAATCTGTAAGTCATCATAATATTGATCGACTAATATTATAAATATAAGAATCAAATGCTGTAAAATAAATCAAAAGGAAAACGGAGTCTTACTAAGGAAAAATAAATGCTTATTCCTGAGTAAAACACCGAACGCTTATATATCACCAGCTAAGGCTTAGCGTGATATAAAAGAGAGAATAAAGATTTATTTCGATATTACGGAAGAAACTCCGTGTAAATAGACGTACCGCTTATATAAACCGTTTAAGTAAATATAGTAAATAAAGCGAGAAATCACTGGGTCAAGGCCATCTGAATTCGTAGAAATTTAGATAAGCCAATTAATTAATAGACAGAATATAAAATAAAATGCCAGCGCGAGTAATTAATTTGTGAATCGTTATTTTTTTGTTGCAGGGTATCTACAGCGATATCTCAATAAAATAAAATTTATTTTTTTTTTGTATAATTTATACGAAAATGTACTTTGTTACTTTTTTAAAACACAAAAAAGCACGAGTTTCAAGTTATTCACCCGAAAAACCCGTCCTAATACGTTCCTCCCTCCGAATCACGTACCCTAAACCTCACAAATTTCCCGTAAACCTAATAAAAAAATTTGGTAAAAGAAAATTAAGAAGGAAGGAGACGGAAGGTTACAAGATGTTTTTTTGCAGATTGCATTTGTTTTTTAAAAAATTATTATTTAATGAATTCAATGCAAAAATATAGAATACAATACAATAATTATATATATATATATATATATATATATATATATATATTATTTTGCTTTCTTTCATCATAAACACGACATCTCACTATTTCAATGAACTGATCTTCAATTTTGTTGTATAATATTTTATATTAAGTTTTTAAAAAATACATATAAGATTTATAAATTGTAAATTTCTTCATATATGCTAAGAACATATATTATTCTTGATCGCTAGATACGAAGGACTAATAACTTGGTAATCCGAGTTCAAATCCCAGTCTCGACCGATTGATACAATCGCCGCTGTAATAATTATGTGACGTCGGAATCAACCGTCGCCACACTTAGAATCAATTTTATATCAATTCTGGTCTACGATTTCTCCTAATATCCGGAAAAAAATCACTGATTTCTCCTTATAAATTTTTATCGGAATCCTAGCTTATTGCCTATAACTGGGCAGGGCAGTGTCGTATACTTATGATGCTTAGTCTGCTTGCTCGAAATGAAGCCAAGAAACCCATTCCTTACATCACAAACTATATCCAAGCCGGTGTTAGTTACCTGACTTGTCTTTAATATATAAAAAAAATAAACAAAATTTATAGAAAGATATTATTGTATCACTAAGGAGAATATTGGACCCTGATAAAAAGCGTATAAAAATTCATTGAACTCTGATCAAATTTACTCCTCCGCATAATGAGCTGAGAGAAAGAGAGAGAGACAGAGAGAGAGAGAGAGAGAGAGATTAAGGAAATGAAAGAGAAAATATTATGATTTATTTTACTTACTTTTTATTAGAATTTTATTTCCTACTAAACCCTATCGAACTCTGGAGAGAGAGAAAGAGTTTTAGTTGTTATTGCTGCCGCTGTTATTGTTGTTGTTGTTGTTGTTGTTGTTGTTGTTGTTATTGTAGTTGTTATCGCAACCACTCGTGAAAATCACAATGAGTGAACTTAGAATCAAATTTTGAAAAATCTTGAATGAAAATCTACTTTTTAAAGTCGGAGGAAAAAAATACTTTTTTAAATCATCAAAAATTCTGTACTTTTAAAAGCCGAAAAACTGTGTTAAAGCTAAAAACTCTGCATTGCTACAAAGGAAATCTCCTTTTAAAAGGTGGCTTTATCTCGGCGCATAGGACGTTCACCTCGTCATCTTCAAAATCATCTTTTTATTTCATTAGTGGCCGTACAATATTAATTGCCCATTAATTGCGTCGGAGCCAATCATTTAAAAGGGCTACCGCTGAAGGGGGACCCAAAATTACGTGGAGGGGTTTCCTCCTGGTTCTCTCCACTCTCCAAAGATCCCGTCACGGCTCTCGTTATACATTTTTTTCTAACTTATTCTATTGTTAGTTTGTTTATTTATTAATGTTGATTTCGTTAACTGAATAATGTTATTATATTTTAACAATAAAGGTCGTTGTAATATGTGTTAGTATGCTTTGAGTAATTAGATATATAATAATAACGCTTTTATAATTTATTGTTTAATTTTACATATTGTTTCAATGAAATCTATACTTAAAATATGTAATAGAAAAGGTTAATGTTACATATTCATGGTAAATATATAATTTCAAGTAACACATTCTAAATTGAGTTAAACATTATTAATGTTTAAATACAATTTATGATAATAATTATATATTTAAATAAAATAATATTTAGAACGGATACATATTAATTAAAAAATATATATTAATTTTATATATCAATTAATAAATAAACAAATAAATAAATGCACCCATAAATATTTATTCATTAACATAATTAATTATTGAAATCTTTTCCTAAATCAAATCATAAAAATGCGTCAAGGTTCTTTTATTTATAATATTAACATTAATAATCATAATAATTTTAATAATAATAATATTATTAAATAATAATAATGCTAGCAATAAGTTTAGTATTTATCGTAATAACTCCGCCAACGCGGATTCATAGTGACGTTTTGTTTCTTCGGTGCCGGTCCCAAGCCCGGAAAAAGGAGGAGGAAGTACATCTACAACAAATGGACAGCACACTCTTACAGGTATACACTTCACAACACTGATACGTCAGACAATATAAGACCTGGCAAAGGAAGGGGTAACCATCGCCACGCTCGCGTGTGACGGTTTCGGCTCGGCTACGGGAGGGCTAGCACGTAGTAGACGAGCTTGACAGACTGAAAAATGGGCAAGGGGGCTCTATAAACGGGTTACACACACCTCGCATATAAAGATTTGGGCGCCAGGCAGCTAGGAAACTCTGTAGAGTAGTTCGAACAGCGGGAGCGAGACACAGAGCGAAGCCGAGCAAGCACGGAGTGGATGAACTCTAGAGGCCCTCAAAGGCACGGGCGTGACTGGAACTGCCAGCTCGTGCGCGGTCGACTAGGGGTCTGCTGTACGTCATCGTCTGGCGGGGATCCTATAAACGGACATCTTTCCGAATATAAAGATGTGGGCGCCACGCCTCCCGAGGAGCCCTCTCATAAGGGTAATCGGGTTGCGAGAGTGAAGCACGGAGCGGCATTCTGGTACTGTGTGGGGGCGATATGCGCACGGGCTCTGGCTGGGGACACCCTCCACTGCTAACTATACTTATACAAGCATAACCCAACTCACGCACTTCACAATTTTTGCCACCCACGCCTCTGTTTCCTAAACAAGAGTGGAATGGAAGGAGGCGGGCTCCTTTCTGATCTGAAAGGGGGGCTCACGATGCTTGCGTCGCTTATTAACTGATGCAGATCAAATCTTCTCGTCTGATTGTTCCCCCTTGGCTTTTTCAGGGAGGTAGAAGGGGCTCCAAACAGAGCTAAATACGGTCCACTGCACTTACTAAACGGTGCATGCCTGGAAGCTATCAAAAAGAGATCCTGGGTGGGGAGGCGAGTCTTCAGGTTGCGTGCTTGAACGACCCGAACCATCTTTGGCTCCTGCTGACGGCAGGACAGGCGGCTGGGCGCCTAGCCAGCACCAGTCATTCGGCATTGGTGAGTGCGTCCTGACTCGTAATGTCTGCCGGAAAATTTCCAGAGAGTGGAGCACTTTATTGTTGGGGTGTGAAGCTCGAGAGTGCGGAGGTGGGCTAGCGTGCCGGGGCGTGCTATATCCCTCGGCTCTGTAAAAGAGCCTTACACGAAGGTCCAAACCAGAATGACTTCTGCAGGCAAGTGTTGGGGAGTCATTTTGGCGAATTCGTCGTTGAAGGGTCCATGGAGGCCGGCCACGTGGGTGACGAAAACTAAAGAAAGAAGTATGGACAATGTTAACAACAAAGAAGAATATCTAAAGAAAGTGAAGAAGCAGGAGACGGGCCAGAAGAGTGCTGGGGTGAACAGCCTGCATGTTTCCCGTATGGTCAGTAACACCAAAGCTGACAGCGCTGCTGGTGCAGCAAGTCATGGCAGCATTGTGGATGATCACGATAAAGCCCTCATTGACTCCATACCAAATTTGATTAGAATGATGATGGAGTCGATGAAAATGCAAAAAAATGTGAATAACATAATAAAGGAGGAGCTTCCGGCTTTACAAAGCCAATTCGAGGAGCTCGTAAGTAGAAGGCACCTCAGTGCACGGCGTCTACATACTTCCGAAGTGACCGAGACAATAGAAGGCCAGAAGAGACATCCTTCTACCTCTCCAACGGAATTACCTGAGGGGCCGGCGAAAGAAGAAGAAAAAAAAGAGCGAAGGTCCAACAAAGGAAGAAGACGCGGTTGCCAAATCAAATCTTGGGGACGAGCCACAGCCTAAGCAAGGCTGGAAGAATGTCTCCACCACGTAAGAAAACAGAGCAGCCAAAAAAAAGAAGCAGAAAAAAGAAGTTAAATGCAAAGGGGCTACCAAATCTGGAGAGGGCCCCACCAAACCGAAAGGTAAAATAGGGATAAGGGCAAGGCCTGAAGCGCTGCTCCTCAAACCCGCAGAGAGGCGAAGACCTATGCAGAGATCCTTGGAGGGATCCGCCATAAGGTAGACCCATCGCTGCATGGACTCACTATCAGGGACATTCGTCGTATATTAAACGGCCCTGATCAAGTTTAAGAAGGCTTCGGCGGAGGGCAGGGAGGGCTTTAATAACGCTCTCAAAGAAGTCGTCGGGAAAAGCGCGGGACTTCGCGCTCTGACCCCCAAGACTAACTACCTTGGAGATCAGAGACGTCGGCTACGCGAGACTCGACGAAGTGAAGACAGCGCTCCTTGGTATCTTGCAGGACTATACTGTCCCCCTCGAGGCGAGGCTTTCGAGGGAGAACAAAGTCGGCAAACCACTAGCCCTCGTGAGCCTCTCTGAAGAGGCTGGCCAGCGGCTACTGGAAGTCGGAAAAGTGGCCATGGGATGGGTCTTTTGCGGCTTGCGGCGGCAACTCCAGGTCGAGCGCTGTTACAGATGCCTCGGTTATGGACACCGCGGTTCGAGTTGCGATGGTTCAGACAGGAGCACCGCCTGCTTCCGGTGTGGGCAGCAGGGACACAATGTGTCTGACTGTAGAACGCCTCCACAGTGTTTCCTTTGCCCGGGGACCACGCTCGCAGCGTTAAATCACGTTGCGGGGTCTGGGGCTTGTGCGGTATTTCGCGAAGCCCTTGCCAGGTCTCGCCAAAATGGTGAAAGTCCTGCAGGCGAACCTGAATAGGAGTCGGACGGCGAGCGACCACCTTACGCAAATCTGTCTTGAAAAGGACGCTGACATCGTCATCGTCAGCAAACAATATCGAGATGGAGATGCCGGAGTCTGGTATCGGGACGACCTCGATACCGCGCCGATTTGGATGTTTTATCCGCACCACCTTCGGGTGGAGTGCAACGGATCTGTCTGGGTGAGGGGCAACAACGTAAATTACGTCAGCTGCTATCTCACCCCGAATGAGGCCATCGGAGGTTTCCAGTCTAAACTGGATGCCCTTGAGGATGCGGTAAGAGAAATGGAGGGGGAGCTGGTAGTGCCTGAGGATTTGAACAGCAAAGCTCTCGAACACTTACCGGACTCTAGGAGAAGACGAGTGATGAAAATGGCATGCAGACTAGGTCTGGTTGTCTTGAACTCCGGATCTATGTCGACCTTTCGGAGACTGGGCTACAGGGAGACCATCCCTGATGTATCCTTGCGACGGAGATTCTGTCCGCACGAGTGCGGGACTGGCGGGTAATCGAAGACTATACAGCCAGCGATTACCAATACATCACCTTCCGCGTTGGTGATGCCACGCCAGTCAGGGCGACAGTTGAACGTCGCTCAGCCAGATGGATCGTCGCAAGGATGGATCACCAGAAGTTTTCCTAGGCACTAGAATGCGGACAGCGCCTCCTGCTTGAATTGCCAAGGAGTGCAACGCTTTGCAAGCGCGCGGAAGCGGTAACGGAAGCTACAATGCATCTGATACGCCAAGCCTGCAAGCAAGCGATACCGAGGAAATTCACGGGTCAACCTCGTCGTCCGACTTATTAATGGACGGACGAAATTGCGGAGCTGCGGCGGCGATGCCTCCGGCTGCGCCGAGTAGCCCAAAGGGCTCAAAAGCACGACCATGCTGCCGCTCTTAGGATCGCCCAACATTTAACGGCCAAAAAGACTCTAAAACTCTAAGCCATCAAACCTAGTAAACACGGATGCTAGAAAATGCAGGGAGAAGATCTGAACAACGATCCATGGGGATTGGGGAACAAAATCATAGCCCGCAAATTACGCATGTTCCGTAAAAGCATGGCTATGAGCGTGGAAGTGATGGACGATATCGTCCATGCCCTATTCCCTACTCATTCCAAAAGAAGGGATGAGCTCCTGGTTCCCGAGGGTCCTGAGGCACCGCCTTTCACAAGGGCGGAGCTAGAGAGAGCAGAGCGCTCTCTGAAGAACACAAACGTACAAGGACCTGACGGACTTCCGGAAGAAGTGTTGAAAGCAGTGATACAGAGCTATCCTGAACTCTTACTTGGCATGTACAACTTGTGCCTTCGCGCGGGAATATTGTATCCCTTCTGGAAGGAGGCGAGACTCGTACTGATCAGCAAGGGCAAAGAATCATCTAGTGCTCCGTCGGCGTACAAACGCTTATGCATGCTAGACACCGCCGGGAATCTCCTGGAAAACTGGTGAGACACCGCCTACAGGCGGCGCTTCTTACATCTAGTGACCTGTCCGAGAGGCAGTATGGCTTTCGAAGAGGGCGGTCAACCATAGATGCTATTCAGGAAGTAGTGGAGGTGGCCAGGACTACGGAGCGGGGGAATCACTTCTCCCGACCTGTGTGTCTTCTGGTGACTTTCGATGTCAAAAACGCCTTCAACTCGGTTAGGTGAACAGACGTCCTGAGGGCACTGGAGAAGGACTTTAAATTTAAAATTAAAGTTAAAAAACTTTGAAAAGTATCTAAGTACCTACTCCAGATCATCGGAGATTATTTGAAGGACAGATCCATTCTGTACGAAACGACAGAGGGTTCTAAGCGAAAAGAGCTAACGTGTGTCGCGGCCCAAGGCTCCATCCTGAGTCTCGATCTATGGAATATTTCCTATGATGGGATCCTTCGGTTGGACATGCCGGAAGACTGCTTGCAGATCGGGTATGCGGATGATGTGGCAGCTGTTATTATTGCGCGCAACATGACGCTAGCGCAGACGCGCCTTGATCAGACCATGCGCAGAATTCGCCATTGGATGAATGATCATGGGCTGGAATTAGCGGAGGCGAAAACTAAGATTGTGCTCGTTACGAAGAAGCGCGTCCCCAGAGTGCAGCCGCTAATTATTAGGGAGATGTAGGTCCTGACCAAGGCAACTGTCAAGTACCAGGAGGTGATGCTAGATACGAAGCTTACCTTCTGGGAACATATTCGGAGGTCGACGGACAAGGCGGCAATCGGAGGTGGACGGATGCGCTGCAATACGAAAAGTATCGCAGGCACATGACGGCTGTACAGAGGAGATGCGGTCTTCGTGTAGCGTGGTCGTATCGCACGGTCTCGGAGGCCGCCTCCCTAGTGGTTGCGGGATGATCCCGGTAGACCTCCTGATCCAGGAGCGGAAGTTGGTCTACCAGATGAACAGGACACTTCGCCAAGCCGAAGGGAAGCAGCAAGCCAGAGAGCGTTCGCTGGCTTGCTGGAAGAATAGATGAGAGCAAGATACGCGTGGAAGTGGACAGCCAGACTTATAAGTCAGGTGGCCCCGTGGATCGTTCGGCAGCATGGGGAGATAAATTACTATCTCACCCAGATGCAGATCGGCCATGGGTACTTCCGCGCATACTTGCACAAAAAGGGCAAAGTCGCGGATCCAGGTTGTATATACTGTGGATCCGCAAAAGACGATGCCCATCATATATTTTTTGTGTGCGAGCAGTGGGACCAGCAGAGGCCGCTACTGGGGGAGGACGCTGGAAGGGTTGCCCCGGAAGGCATCGTCCCCCTGATGCTCTTCAGCTAGGAAACATGGGGAAGGGTTGCCTATTTCGTCGAGGATATCCTCAGACAGAAGAAGGTGGACTTTCCCTAGATACTTCTATTTTGCTGGGATATGGTGGCGCCCAAAGACGAACATCCTGGGCCCCTCCCCGAAGTAATGCCTAACGGCGGTTTCCAGGGAAAGGTGGTCTCCTCGGTGCACGCCTGCCGACTCTGGCTTGCAGCTCTTTTCAGAGCTGCAGGAAGCAGTCGAGGGAATGCACCCAGGAGGTAGTTTTTTAGTGGGTATGCCTTTCTGTTGGTAATTCCCATATACCCGGGAACCGGTCCCCGGAATCCATAAAGGATTTTTCTCCTCCTCTATAAAAAAGAAAAGTATTTATCATAATAGAATATTAATAATACCAACAACATTATCAAGTATTATTAAGACTAATATAAAAAGAAAGCTGTAAGTATCGTTATATCTAATTATTATAGATATCTATATCTAAATATTATGCATAATTACTTAAATCTTGGGAGGTCTTAAATATAATATTATCATTAATTTAATGTTGCGCACTGTTGTTCTGGGCCCGGGTGCTGCCCGGGCAGTTTCCTAACGTTAGGGGCTGATGTAGCTCGGTCGATCTGCAGTCTCGGAAGTGTTGCTGCGATCGTGAGTAGGTGTCACGGATGCCACCAACGTAAACTCTCGTCTTTACCTCCTTTTATTAGCTTTCAGCAAGATATATGGGGATAGATTTATCAGGAAAGACCGAACGGTGCGCCAGACTCGAGCCCAACGACAAGGCATGAAAGCAGATATTATTAGAGGTTTACCTGATGTATAAGCTACCGGAATTATAGGCTATCTGACGCGTTGTCTACCGACTGTAAAGGCTACCGAATATATAGGCTACCGGCTAAATAGTAATAAACTTTGTTAACTTGAAGTAAATGGCGTATTCTATAATTACACACCTTCAAACCCTCCTGATACCTTTATAGACGAGGTCATTTGAAAGAGTGTTGAGCAGAACTCACAAGGAAAAGAGGTTTAGACCCTGACGCGTAAGAGTCTCGAGCCTTGATATTAAAGTAAAAAAATTAAGCACGTGGGCAAACTGGAGCCTTGCAGTGGTCTGCTATCCGGTTGTGGCCAGGCCGGATTAGGAAAATCGTTATAAATGGCGACCAACCATCTAAGTGCGTAAACTTGAAATGCGTTTTTTTAGATTATACTAGTATCACTATTAGTAGGTTATAGAAAAAAGTTATAGAAATCCGAACATCACTCAATTCAATAGAGATTTTAACCATAAACCATATAACTCCGGGGACAATAGAGATAGATGAAATAGCATACCAACTACCTTAAACATATACGAATTTATGCGAAATGGAACCTAAAACTCTCCGATAAGAAAAACGAGGATAGTGAAGAATTCCTCAAACGAATCCTCAAAAAATGTTAAGTGAAAGAAGAGAAAACGATTTAGCTCTAAGGAACATACTACCCAGAGTAGGGATAAAAATTAGCATCTGGGAAATAAGCACATTCCAAGAATTAGAACAAATTGTAATGCAGGTAGAGAAAAGAATACAAAAAGCAATGGACAGGCAGCCGTCATCACATCCAAAGAATCATTTTTTCCGACATTGGCATGCCCTGAATTCGGAAACTTCCGTAACACACGCGCAAATTTGGCAAATTTAAAACTAGTAGAAAACTCATTATATGATACCGAAAGAGATGGAATAGATAACCTATACGTAAACAATTATGATACACACCCGCATTCCTCAATTTTGGCAGGGAACCACTAGCGCTTGCTTAGATCTTTAAAGAGAGAAATTGATTCAGAAGTAAATTGATACCTGAAAATGAAGAGGAATGGGTTAAAAGACTTGTAAGATTACAAGCGATAAAGGACGAAATAATTTATAGCATAGAAACAGCGTAGAATAGACAGGCGAAATATTACAATGATTGTCATAAACATGTAAGCTGTCAACTTAAGGATAAGGTTTTACTTAGAAATAGAGTTCTATCAGATGCATCAAAAACATTTTTCCACAAAATTACTAATTTATTATATTAAAGATACCTTGGCATAAATATTATTTAATATTCACATGTCTGACTTAAAACTATTCTTATAACTATAAACTTTCCAATGACTCCCTTAAAGAATAAGGCTCTCGCATTGCTGAACATCGGCTCTCATAACCTTACCTAAAATCATTACCTACCTGTTGCTCAGGCTACCGCTAACTCAGGTTAATGAAAAAAAGGAAAAAGAAAAAAACTAGTATGCACGCTTTTGAAAAAAATAGATTATTACAATTAGATCCGGAAACGGAAGAGAATATTACCACAAGTCTCCTGAAGAACCTAGAACACCTTGATTCTTCTGTAAAGATCCTTTCTCTAGTTCAATCTAGCGAAAACTCGACAATGAGCTCGCCTGACTTGTGCAGTGTCTGTGCATACGTTTACATTGATTTCGCATTGTTAGTAGGGGGAGTTGAAGGAGGGTATGTTAAAGTTGCCAAAATAGAGCCAGGAAACTTCACTGTAGAAAGAGGAGACGGCATCAGAACCCTTGGACGTGGTCTCGGCGGCCTCGATGATACTGGGAGATTCGTACGTCAAACCGTTGAAGTTATCGGTGGAGGAATCATCGAAAAAGAAGCCATCCGAAGGGTTAGCTGAAGCTAGAGCAGAAAGCTGTCTATGTGGCTTCCGACGGCCAGGGAGCAACGGAATCAACAGCTGGATGATCTGAAGTAGTTAGTCGACGGATAGAAGTCCTCCCGTGACTAGCGAGCTGTTACAATTGCGGTGACCCCTCTCACCGCTACGGCACCTGTTCCCGAGGCAAGCTGCTTTTTGAGGCACGATGCTTCCAAAAAAGTCTACCATACGCAAAGGCACGCGGAACCAATGTGCCCCGATCGGCCAACCTGGATGAAACTACACATTCACGAAAGGGTAGCGCGCCTCCTTATTGAGTCAGTACGCTCGCATGTATATATAGCGTAGATTTGAGATGGTCTGTGTGTGTGTGTGTGTGTGTGTGTGTGTGTGTGTGTGTGTTTACGCAGGTCGGCGACTTCACAAATTTTTATATTTGTCACGTGGCGACTATACTTTTCAATTTGTCGCATACGCTATTTGTTTGTAATATTTATTTTATTTATCTAAAATAAATATTACCGATATTCTCACGTATGTTAATAAATTAATATAAATATATATATATATATATATATATATATATATATATATATATATATATACGATAACAAAGTACGTAAAGAAATAAAAGAAAATACTTTACAATATTATGTATATATGTTTTATATTATATATTTATATTAGCCTACTATCGCATGTTGGTATTACATTAATAAGTGTGTGTATTTCTGTGTATGTGTTTATATTAGAATATAAAATCTAGATTTAAATATTAGACTTATATTCATATCTTGTTAGTATTTATATTAAAAATAATTATTAATCTAAAGTAATATAATTTTTTATATCAATTATATGAATCATATTATATATCAAATTAATATAATTATTACTCGAAAATTCACAAAAAAATATTATACTTTCATATTTAACTGTATATTAAATTTGTGCTGCTTCTCTGCCACTTTCGCCTAATTGCCAGTGGCCTTGACCGCGAACGTTTACGTTACCGGCTCGGAAACGTAAACAATCTCGACGCGCAGTGCTTTTGCACTCTTCAATATAACTATCTTCTATATTAAATAGTTCTATTCTATAAAAGATAATTATATTCCGTACACAAAAAGTATGTTACAATTTTGCAATTTCGAGCATCCGCATAACTAGAATATTATATATTTAAAAAAATAAATATGTAATAAAATATAAATGAACGTATATATATTTTTTATAATAAATTATGCGATCCCGAGATCGCGTTGGGCACCATGTAACGGTTCGCATGTCCACCTCGAGCACGAGAACAGTAGACACGGCCGTTGCAAAAGAGTGCCCGGCTGGTTTGAACCCCGAACCAATTCGATGAGGTAGAGGGGCGGTCTGCAAGGGGCGAAGTATCGTATACACAAGGAAGCGCAATAAGTATCGTAAACTGAAATGCGAAACAAATAAGGTAAAAGTTATCTTTAATAAAATCTAGCAATGTAAGAATAACAGAGGCGTGGATGCAGGAGATGCAGTGCGCAGTCCAAGGGTCGTCAGAGCGACGGTGCGCACAAAAGCATGGAAGAGAGAGAGAGAGAGAAAAAGAAGGATAAACCGAATTGCCACTTACAGTAAGAGTACTGGGGTCATCCGGGTCAGCTGGCGACGGGAAGGCGACGGTGACAGATCCTCGGGGTATAGCGAGTGGCTCCCAAAGCCACTGATCGAACCGTTGACCCCGCAGTTTCTATCCCCAATCTGCACTGGAGATGGGCCGGATGGCAGCTCCACTCGATCTCAATCACCCGAGTCACGTCCACGTGATAAGCTCGCGAGTATCGTCCGTAGAGGCGGTGATGGACGCGGAGATCGCAAGGAAAAAAATTCACGCGGTCAAGGCGGCAGCCGAATACAATTTCGTTTGGAATTCTTCTTATTCATCGAACTATTGTGGCGCGAAATGTGCCTGCCCAACTCCTCCTCTCTCGCTCTCTTTTACTTACCTCTTCGCCGGTGTGTTAGTGTGTTGGCCTGTAACATAACTACACATTAAGTATACATATAAGTTACAAATAGTATATACATATATAACGCTAACTTGATTTCAAACGCGAAATCTCTACCATCCAAACTTTGTAACGATCCGTCTCCTATCTTCTTCTTGCACTTTTAACATTTAGATAGTTTTAGGGTTCTTAGAAAGATAGAGGATCATGTCGGGACGGACGAATTTATTAGGTGAATAACTCTTTGAAATCCTTTTATATTCTAATAAAAGTAACTCTACTTAGTCAATAACAGTAAGAAAGAATAACAATAACGAAGAATAATAATAACTGTTTGGGATAAGTTGTGCAAGTGGGAGAGGGGAAAAATAGTTCAATTTAAATAAACCCGATTATGGCTAAAGTATATATAGTATTAACTTTATTAAATTAAAGGATATTTAAGCACACAGATTTAACACATAAATTCTAATACAATATTCGTTGTCTCGGAAAAAATTTTAAAATTTCTCTCCCGCGGTCTATCTGCTCGGACATTCAAACTAAAAGTCCTCGTCCTACCTGCTCGACCCTCTTCGCCCGTACGTCGTAGGGGAGGGGGAGCGGGAGCGGTCGTCTACAACACATCGTACATTCTTCACGGTTGCCCGTTTCCTCGCCTACCTCCCACCTTGCCGTGCCTAGCTAACAAGGTGCCATTCCCTCAGCCATAGGATGACCTCATTACTTAGGCGGGTCGAAACGCCTCGAGAAGAACCCTGATCATCCTTTCGGAAATTCTACAGTCTCGGACATCAGTAAGACCCTTCTCAAGCAAAGGCTGCGCGCACGGTCCGATGGAGCACGTGCGTCGCGGTGGCGCAGAGTAGGGGGGGCAGGGATGCATTAACGTCGTGTATTTAAGTCTGTTTGCTATATAATACATTAATGCCCATTTCCACATACATACATGAAGTGATACAATTATAATCGGTCACAACGCTGCCATATACTTGCATTCAATGGCGGAAATTTATACGATAATAATAATAATAATAATAATATAGTAATAATAATAACGATATAGTAATAATAATAACACCAATACTAATACTAATAGTAATAATAATAAAACCAATAATAATACTAATAGTAATAATAATAATGTCAAATATTCGCCAAAGAATTAAAATTGGTACATTTCAACTCAAAAATCTTTCTTCATCCGGCCAACACGTATCAGACGGGCCCCTTCCATTGTCGCGCGAACACGCAGCTTTCGGACTCTCGAATTTCCATTCATGACCTCCAATATACTTGATGTATACGTCTTTTCTTTCAAATCGTAACGCACGTGAAGGCCCATCTGGTCCCGTATATATATCGACGTATACATAAATATACATCAATATCCTCTTATACTCGTAAATACGCCAATGTACGCACACCACATTTTTGTACGTAGTTTTTGTATTTATAAGAGGTTTATTTCTTTTTAAACGTAAAAATTTACAGTAGAGCCTAACAATAATAATCAGTAATAAGAAAAATGAAATATATTATAATAGTCGGCTATTCTGCCTTGATCTCACTAGTGACTCCCTATAATACAAAAAAAAGAGAACAAAAAATATTTAACGATTTAATCATTTCTATTATATTATAATTTTATATTTCCGCATATTTCATCACGATTTAATTTCTTAATCCGATTATCGGCTATTCAGCCTTGACCGATTCTCACTCTCTCTCTCACTCTCTCTCTCTCTCTCTCTCTCGCTCTCTCTCTCTTTATTTATTCCACGGCCCGAGTTTTCGCTTTCTCGAAATTTATCGTATTTAATTCTTATATCATTCCGAGAGGCCCCTCGTCAATAATATAAAAGTATTAATTTTTAAATAATTCAGGAGTGTCTGATTTAAATTAGCGCCTTATTTAAAAATTATTATACGCTTTTATTCATTAATTATAAACGTGTTACAGTATTAAGTAATTACTTATAATTATTCATACTTCTATTAATTTTAATCCCTTAATTACTTCTCTGGTATATATTATTTTCCTTCGACATGTCTCGCTACAATTTAGATTCGGAGAAACGTCGTACCTTTTCCTATAAAACTTTAATTATACGGACTTCCCTATCATAACGATTTATCGACACTTTACTATTATTCCACGTTAGTCTAAATTTATTCATTCGAGGAGCGCCTCGTCATTAATACGACGTTAATTTTATCCCTGACAAAGGAGCGCCGTTTCTCAGAGATAAAAACTCACTTTTAACTTTTATCTTTTCGACGGATTTTACGATTTTTCGACGGTTGGTGTATATTAATTCGAGAGCTCTTCTTCATTAATACACAATTAATTTTATCTCTGGCAAAGGAGCGCCTTTTCTTAGAGATAAAATCTAACTTTTAATGTTTTACATATAAACGTGCGACGACCAATAATATGGCAGCGCAAATTTATCGCGACCGCTATACAACTTTCACTACAATAAATTTACCGCCAGAATAAAAAGTAAATTATATGATAATAATTTATTTCTTTCCGTAATACACGCGTCCGAAATAATCCCAAATAGAATATACTGAGCAAATATAGAACTTAGAAATTCAATTAATACATGCGGTAAACATACCCAAAGCAAGTAAAGGTCGCGACGACTACTGTAGAAGGTAGTCGACGTGACCGCCAAAAACCGAGGCATAGAGAGAGAACGCAATACATAGTCTCTCTCTCTCTCTTTCTCTCTCTATCACTAAGCTTAACTGCGAAAAGTACGTTAGAGGGGATACATCTCGCGCGGCGAGAAAGAGCCGCGCCAAGTGTATTAGGCCAGCGCCAGCTATCCCCCTCTAATGCATGCCTGCACGCACACTATTGTACTCTCTCGCCGTACAACACGCGCCAACAGCGAATACCGTGGTAGGAGAACGCGCAAACCTCTACACTGGCACGCGCATTCCAGCATATACAACGGGTGTCTTAAACTAATTCACCCGCTGTATTTAATTTATATCTATATATATTCAAATATTATTAACACCGAATATAATATACATATATGTACACACACATATACATATTATTGTATGTACATAGACTAATATTTGTACGCAGTAAATCGACTGCCATACGAATTATATCTTTAAAATTATAATTACTATTAATTATTATTATCATTAATATTATTATTATTATTATTAGTTGTAATATTATTATTGTTAATATTATTATTAGAAATCGGCGGCTTGTCTGATGTTAGACGAGTGGCGGCGATTATAACCGACGATTTAATTAATAAACGGCCTGCAAAAGGCAAAATCAAAAAGTTCGTCCAGTGAACCGGCTGACCCGAAGTCGTGTTACTTGAACTCCTTCCGGAGCTATAAACTGTCCAGAGCTCGATAAATCCCGCCTGAAATATCCTTCCGAAATTATGAGCTTGATCTCTGTTGCGAGGCTCTCTTCAAAAGACAGACGGTTAATAATTTTAGCTATCCTGAAGTGAACGTGATCCTGGTTGCGAGGCGCTCCTCAAAAGACCAGCCGTTCTCTTATCCTAATTAAATTACTGTCCACTTAATTCTTGTCCTACTTGCGAGGCGCTCCTCAAAAGACTAGCGGAATTAGGCTCATCTTAATTTAAAACCTAGAATAAATTCTACATGTCACGTTTTATGTTCCCACGTGGAAAATAACACCGGGCATCCGTGCGGTAAATAGCGCCGGATTAAATAAACGTCGCGGAAACTAGCGTGAATCTAGTAGCAATAATAGATATATCTAACTTTAAGTTAATTTATTTCACTTAAGCAATTATTTCCGTTTATTTGTTTGTTTGAAAATCTTGCCAACAGAAGAATTCTTTTGAATAAATTTATTTTTATTTTTTGTTACAAAAATATACTGTGTTGTTAAATTATTTTTCCGATCCGCAGCCCAATTCCGAATATACTTCCTCCCCTCTCAAATTACCGTGAAAAAATACCGCATAAGCTATCCCGAGGAGGATAGGAATGTTACAAACGAAATGCCCTCCAGAGTTTAATATATTATTCCGAGGAGCATCTTGTCAATAATATATTTTCTAATTCTATTTCTGACAAAGGAGCGCCTTTACTCAGAAATAGAATATTTTCCTTTTTCGTCGGCCTTCTCGAGTGTTGCTGGTAGCGGTATTTCTTGTTACCAAGGAAGCGCCCTTTCCTACACAAGAAATTAGATCTTCAAATGAGCAAAAGAAAGCCTTTTCATCGTTGAAGAGTTTGCACCGGATGACGACGGATCGTTCGGTAGAATTTTGCTGTTTCTCTTTCTTTACTTGAGAGGTGCCTTCCTCAGCAAGTATCAAAAACGAACAGGACTTCTATCGAAAAAAACACACTTTTATACGAACGAAAAGTACGCTATTTCATTTTAAATTATAATTTTGTCGGTTCTTATTTTTCGCTTATTTATTTACTGACCGCTGTTAGTACCTAGCTATATTATTATATTTACAAGTAGACTAGCTTTTATTTAAAATTGAACTACGCGCGTTATTTATTCACTATACTATATGTATATATATCTATAATATCTACGAGTGTGGATTGATAAGTTTCCGGCCTGATCAAGAGATAGCTGAGGTGGCCTTCTATAGTACCAACCTTAGATAGCTTGTAACTATAGTTTCAGTCCAATCGCCATGTTAGTTTAGATTTGAGAAAACGCTGAACAGAACATCTCTATGTTTTTCGTAAAAATGGAAAAGCTGGAAAATCATGCTGTCATCAAATACTTTTATTTGAAGGGGTTAACACCGAAGGAAATTAAAGATGAGATGGACTCAACACTGCGGACATCCTTCCCATTATATTTAACCGTTCAGCAGTGGGTTTCCGAGTTTAAAAAGGGTCGTATGAGCACCTCTGATGAGCCTTGCTCAGGACCACCTATTGAGGTAACAACTCCAGATATGATCGAAAAAATCCATCAAATAGTGCTGAAAGACCGCAAATTAGAAATGCTTGAAATAGCTGAGACCTGTAAGATGTCATTTGGACGTATAAAAATATTTTTCAGCAACATTTATATATGTAAAAGCTCTGTACAAGATGGATATCACGTTTGCTAACAATCGACCAAAAATTGATTCGAAAGAACATTTCTACGGCCAATTTTTGCGTCGATTCGTAATCGTTGACGAGACTTGGGTCTACACTCCTGGAACCAAATAACAATCTAAACAGTGGATTGGACCAGGGGAACCAACTCCAAAGAAAGCAAAAACAATTTTTTCGGCGAACAAGGGAATGCTACTGTTTTTTGGGATACAAAAGGTATTATATACATTAATTACCTTAAAAAGGGTAAAATTATCACTGATCAATACTACGCAGACTTATTGCAACGTTTGAGCCACGAAGTGAAAACTAAACGACCTCATCTGGCGAAGAAAACAATCTTGATTCATCGCGATAACGCACCAGCGCACACGTCAATCGTTGCGATGGCTAAAATCAACAATCTGAAGTTTGAATTGATGCCGCAACCTCCCTACTCTCCAGACCTAGCCCCGAGTGACTATTACCTGTTTCCTAACCTCAAAAAATGGCTTGGCGGTAAGAGATTTGCGGACAATGAAGAAGTAATCGAAGCTGTAAATAGGTATTTTGAGGAGCTTGACGAATCAGTCTATAGAGATGGCATAACTAGACTAGAACACCGCTATGAAAAATGTATCAGCCTTGGAGGAGATTATGTTGAGAAATAAAAAAAAATTCTTAAAAACGTTGTTTTTCTTGGTCAGGCCGGAAACTTATCAATCCAGTGTACATATATACATCTTTAAACTTACTTACTTATAATATCTATTACTCGTCGCTGACTAACCTACGTGACAACTTTATATATATATAAGTATCAATGTTAAGAGTCTCTTGTGATAAGTATACTAATCAGAGAACTGAAAATCCCGAGATGAAACTGCTGAACTTTTCTGTAAAAATTATTAGTTTATACTGAAAAATTGTATTGAATAAAAGAATATGTATTTTAATTAACTTTAGGATTTTGGTTCTAAACTTTTTGCAACTTTTTTTATTCCGTCGCGCCTTGTGCTTGGTACCGTCCCGCGTCCCGTTACCTCACCGTTCCCGAGTCACTCACAGCCGTCTGCGAATAAAAGTGAGGTTACGTGACATAACCGAGGCCATCGCATGACCTGGAGTGCCGAGAAGTACTCGGGCGATAAAACGTGAACGCGATCGGTGTATGCATCATAAATCGTCCGATGAAAGAGGATTTGAATTTTTCCAGTGTTTCCAAAGGTTTAGAGGCATTATTTAATAAGCTAAGAAGGATTAAGTTTAAGTTAAAGGTTAAGTTAAGTTTAAACCAAAGAGAATGAATCTCAATAAACAAAAAAAGGAAAAAATAGACACTATAAATAAATTTGATGACACTACAAATAAATAATGAATCTAAAATAATCCGGATATGTGATAGTGATGATCTTACAAATCTAGGTAGTGAGAAGCGAAAAGAAATTCAACTGTAAATAATTTGATAATATTATAAATTAACTGATAAATCTAAAACAGCCTATTAAAAAAATGACAATATTGCAAATTTCGACAATAAAAAAGAAAGAGTAAGAAGAAAACAACTGAAAATAATCGTAACACGTAATGATTAAGTTTAATCAATCTAAACAGTACCAATGAATAAATAATAACAGGTGAAGTAATAAAAAACTGGTGAAGTATATACATGTAGAAATTTGTATCATTTGTTCCAATGAATTTTCTTTTATTTACGTAACAAACTATAACTTTATTTGACAGTGCACATGCAATGAAACCAATGTTTGATAGTTATGTATCATATTATTAAAAATCCAATTTAGTAATTTCATCTATGTAAAGGAATACGCAGGACATTAGAGAAGATAAAAGGGATATGTAAATACGATAAAAAAAGAGGGGAGGAAGAAGGAAATTTATTTACTACAAGAGAACAACTTGAAGGCGATAGGAAGATTATCAAGAAGTATTTGTAACTGGCTACATTTACGTTTTTTTATTTTCTATAAGCGTATTCGACAGACAGAGTTATAAACTTATTTATTAAATTATATTAACGTATACGACATTAAAGGTACTTGTTATTATCATAGCGAGGCGTATGAAACTATAAATTAGTTATATTGATTTTGTAAACACATACAATTTTTTTTCAATCTAAATGTTGTATTAGGAGTGTGAATAAGTCTTTCCCGTTTTTTGTAAGAGATGGCGCCACCAATACTGTGCGAGTATTCAATGGTTACATATGTCATAATCAAAGCTTATTCATATGTCAACAATTCCATACTAACACATTAGTTAAAATTTTTTCGCATGATAAATTTTTGATATCGTGAAAATGTCGAAATTTGAGCCGAGTCGACGTCATTTGCGGGAAGTTTCACTTTATTGGTTCAATTTGAAGAAATCTGCTGCCGAGACGCATCGATTGCTTCAGAAGGCTTATGGAGAAGGTTGTGTCGATGATTCAAGTGTTCGCGGATGGTTTCGACGCTTCAAAAGCGGTGATTTCGACGTGGAAGACAAGGAGCGTTCCGGGCGGCCGCAAATCTTTGAAGATCGAGAATTGGCGACTTTGCTTGATGAAGATTCTTGTCAAACGCAAGAAGAACTTGCTGAAGCATTGGGAGTTGACCGAACAACCATTTCCAAGCGTTTGAAAGCCATGGGAATGATCCAAAAGCAAGGAAATTGGGTGCCGTACGAACTGAAGCTGAGAGACGTCGAACGGCGTTTTTTCACTTGCGAACAGCTGCTTCAGCGACATAAAAGAAAGGGTTTTCTGCATCGTATCGTGACTGGCGATGAAAAGTGGATACGGTACGATAATCCGAAGCGAAGAAAATCATGGGGACTACCCGGCCATGCATCATCATCGACGGCCAAGCCAAATATTCATGGCGCCAAGCTCATGCTCTGTATATGGTGGGACCAGCTAGGTGTGGTTTACTATGAGCTTCTGAAACCGAATGAAAGGATCACTGGCGAGGTCTATCGACGACAATTGATGCGTTTGAGCCGCGCACTGCGAGAAAAACGGCCACAATACTCCGACAGGCACGACAAAGTTATTTTGCAACATGACAATGCTCGCCCACTTATTATTAGTATTAGTCTTATAACGCTTCGGATAAGCCAGTGCTGTCCTGCAAAAATCATCTACTATAACCAGTATGAATTTATAGCTTGTGAGATGCGATGGGAGATTAATCTGCCCCATCGTATCTGCATAAAGAATTTGAAGGCAGATTAATATTCGCCTGACAGAATTGATTTTTTCGTTCTCGGGTCTAATATATCTATTCTTTTATTATTCATATAAACTTCTAAACCCAGCTCTACTAAGTTTCTTAATAAGAATAGGTTTTTAGATAAATGACTCGAATATAAAACGTTTTCCAAACTAACAATTCTACAGTCTTTTATCGTTGAGTTCCCAAATCTTCTATTTTGAAATCTGAGTTTTTATTAGCGCTTTCTAACATTATTTTTATAGTTAAAATCTAATTTTTCAAAGAATATTTTACTGTTATATACATGCTCAATTGCTCCTGAGTTTACTGTAAATTTAAGCACATTATTTTTTTTAATCCTTCTAATTTCATATTTCCCAAATAAATTAAAGCAAGATAAATTAACATTCATACGTTTTGTTGTGTCTTCGTCTTCTTCATTAATAACAGTAAGCCCAAATGGGTTTCTGAACTTTTCTCACCTTTTCTCTTGTCTGGGAGTAAGCTTGGTCTTTTTCATGTACTAATCAGATGTTTTATTAAACCTTTCGTTTTTATTCAACCCGACTTCTCTTGGTATTTTGGCCCTACACTTTCTGGCCAGATCACTCCATGCCTTTTGGTATTGTGACATCCGCCCAATTTTTACCCTTAAATAAATAATTTATTTCCTTACCATAACAGTTAATAAAAATCATATTAGCGCCGTTGTGATCAAGCACTCACCTTTTGCTTAAAGGCTTTACGCTGAAAAGGCGTCAGAAAAATTGATATAACATCCTACCAGCAAATTGCAAAAAATATTATTTGTTTTCTATAACACGTATCACTCCCGCATTCCGGTCAACATAAACTCGAGAAACAACCAAGACAGCCTATCGCTACAGAAAACTTCTAAAGATCGATGACCACGGTCTCTCTTTCCAACCGAACTATGAATCAGCCTTGAAAGTTAAACTCAGAATAGGATATACAAAAGTGTACTAAATTAATATTTCTAAAGGAATTATAACAATTACCTTATTATTACGACGCCATCATTTAAAGTTACAATAATGAAAGAAAATAACATTTCATAAATACAAATATTCAAATAAAAATAAATAATAAAAATAACTAATTTTTAATGCTGTACAATGATATTCTACAGAAGTCAATATAACGTTGAATGAAATGCCAACACATATTAGAATTGTAAAATCAATGGTTTTTATTAAACAATACATGGGGCTAATTTAATACAGAAGTTAGAATGACATAGATAAAATAAGCTTTCAGATTCCTTGTTACATAGATTCTTAACAGCCCAAATATACTATATTACTAATTTAAACCAATGATAACATTTTTGTGATAGAAAAACAAGAATTGTAACTATAAGTAATGCGAAAACAGTACTCCGAGCGGCATCTATTATACTGATATTATACTATAAATTATGACAAATCGCGAGGTGTGTGAATCACGTGATCAAATTGACCACTAAAATAAGGATCCGCTCCTGCCATGACTGGCACTCTCTTTAGAGACAGGGCCCGTATCTCGTAGTAGCATTTGTGACAAGTTCATTCAGAAACATCTAATACAAAGTCAGAATCAGGTCAAAGGCAGTATATGTAGAATTCTATAAATATATATGAGACTTAGAAAGTGATTCATGCACCAACGCACATCTATTAAACTATCAATCTATCAAGTAAGAAATAAAGCATTTTTATTAAATATATATTAAAACTTTATTTCTATCGACTTCCTTATTCAAAGAATTATGCTTATTGCCAAGTAATAAACTATCACCAAGACTAGTAAAACTAATCTAGAAAAGGTGGAGCTATCATAATAGAGGAAGTAATCAAAATAAAAGCAAATGTAACAAAACTAAATGAATCATAGTAAATTTGTTACATAAAGAAAAATGAGTTATAATATGCAACTTTAAGACAGTTAAAGAAAATCACTACAGAAACCTTCTGAAATATTTACATTCGGTAAAGAAAATAAATTGAAGTAATTCTAGATACTCGATAGATCTAGAAGCGAAACTATCTATATTAGGAAACTTCTATTAGCTTTGTTCGTTCCAACACAGAATATAATTTAAGAAGCACCGTATAGATCGTCCATTCTTTCTTTATAACTAAGTATTCAAAAGAAAGGAGAAATTGGATTATAGAATTCTAAAATCATGATTGTAAAAATAAAATATATTTGAGAATCTACCTTATTGTATAAATAAGTAAGTTATTTAACATACATTTCAAGAAAGAGGCTAGAAAATAATATATAAAAAATTATATACACATATATTTTATATATAAATAAATGTATATCTAAATGCCGTTGTTATCGATATGTAATAGAATAGAGTTAAAATTACGATAAATTCTGACTATAAAACATCTAGGCTATATTAAGCAGAATATTGTGGTCAGTACCGTATCAATCAGGGGCACCGCAGGAAGCCTCATGAATTTAACTATTTATTTTAATACTAATTAATTTAATAGTTATAAAATCAAATTTATTTTAATATATTGATCAAGCAACCAGGAGGTTTTTTTGTGTTATTTAACGTCGCTCTATTTATGCTTCCATATATCGGTGCTAATCAGCGACGGAGGTCTACGATGTGTTTCAAACAAAGCACATGTAAATTATTACAGCGGTGCTTGTGTCAATCGGCCGAGACCGGGATTTGAACTCGGATCACCAAGTTTTTATCTAGGCCTCTTTAACCAGGAGGTATGGAGGTAAAGGAACAAATTAATTTTTCCTGTAATTTTCCTTTTTGGTTATTTATAACAAATATCGAAATGAATGACATTCACACGAACTAGTACGTATGATTGTATTATTTATAATTGGACACAATAATTAAAAAAAAAATTTTTATCAACAGAGATAATAAAAAATAATAACTTATTCTACCACCATATATTCGTAGTAAGACACTGCATTTTATGAGAATATTTACCCATTGAATTAAAAACATTTTTGCAATTGCACTTATATTTCTTTTCAATATTATCTATAAATATATTCACCTATAATAATTTTCCACATATTACCCATAATATATAAAACTACTAATATTGTAATATTAATTATATAATATAACAATGACTACTCTTAATATAAATAACATATAATTATAAATATATATATATATATATATATATATAGATTATAATAATACCATATTAAGGAAATCATATAAACCTAAGCTATTGACGCGCTTTTATTTACGGGTTTTATAATTGTTATAAATAAATCACACCTACTGAAATCTCGTTAAATAAATCAAAAAGAAAGTTCCCTATGAGTACACAACGTATTACTTGAAGCCAAGGAAAAGAGAACGCTGAATTGAAAGCAGCAGTACAGAAAAATAACCCCTTTTTACTCGAAAAGGTTCTGAATCGAACTTCAACCCCAGAAGAAAAGGAACAGCCACCCGCTAATATAGATAAATCACCATTCCTCTTGTTAAATCTCTCCCAGGACCTAGAGTTAGATCAAGCCAAAAATAAAGAAGGAGAATTTCGAAAGAAAGGCAGTATAGATACTAATCTAAAAGGGGTACAGACAGCCTGTACCTCTTACGAAAGAAAGGAAGATTTGGGAATAAGTGACCTGTATACAAATATTACATTGCTAAAAGACTCAATTCAGGGTAAGCATCCTCTCCTTTCTTTGGCTGATACTTTAGCGAACAACAGTCATTATCCTACAATGTCAGTGAATGGTAACGACATTACGGTGCCTTCATCCTATCAGATGCACACAATGAAGTGTGCTGCCCAATTGGTGTCAGAATTCGATGGCAAAAACAACCCTCTCAGGGAATTTCTAGACGGATGCTCAGAGGCAGAACAAATGATTGAACCCAACACGCAGGAATACTTGTGTAAATTACTACGGAGTAAAATCCTAAGAGAAGCGCGACGTACGACGAAAGGCGTGTCCTTTCAAACTATACAAGAACTAAAGGATTACCTGAAGGATTACTATATATCTACTAAAGATGTTAACCAATTACGTGTTGAATTAAGCAACGAATGTCAAGGAGACGAGGAGAGTGTCATGTCATATAAAAATCGAATGATAGAAATAGGAACACAGATCCTGGAAGCAAAACGCGCAGAAACTAAAACTGCCGTTACGCATGAGATTCGTAAAACGATAGAAGAGTCTATCATAAAGTACTTCAAACCCTGAAATAGAACGAATCCTAAAATCTACTACGGAAGTATCAGACTTAGTAAAAAGCGCAATCGAAGCGGAACAAGAAATTAAGATTATGAACAAAATTCGGGAACAGAAAAGGATGAACGGTCAAACCCGTCAAAACAAGAAATTCGTACAAGTTAGCTCAGTGGACACGGCATTACGTCGTAATAATAACCAACCTCTCGATAACAAGGAAAGGATGGAGCGAAGCCTACTTCGACACCCATGTGTACCTTGCGACATCTGCAAATCTAATACGCACGAGACTACGAAAGGTCAAAATCTCCGACAGACAAGCGCAACTACGGAGACTGGCAATGATCAGACGCGCTCAACGAACACAATAGAATGTCTGGATCAACAAAATGTATTAATACCCTAGACTCACACCCTCATTATAACTACATACCCTATATAGAAACTAACTTCCAGAATCACGACACGATCACAATAATGATCAATATGGGCTCAGAGGTAAATCTAATCAAGCAGTTTGTAATACACAATGGATTACTTATTAACAAAACCAAGACAACATCTCTGAAAGATATGGGCGTTAATATAGAACACACACTCGGCTTCGTAAAATTTTGGATGCCCGGGTATGAAACCGAATTTCTAGTAGTACCGGAATCTTTCCTGATTTCATTCAATGCTCTTTTAGGCTCAAAGTATCTTTTAAACAGAAAAGCGAAGATCGACTTTATGGATTATACATTAGACATATACGACCGCCAGTTCAAGATAAAAATGATAAGAAATAATATATCAGAACTAAGAACTAAAGAAATAGTAAATATCTAACATGAAACAGAACTAAAAGTATTGCCAACTGTAAATATCAAATTAAACGGCGTTAGTGCTACTCCACTAATAGATTCTGGCTCTAAAAGAACTACATTAAAATCAGCAATTCTACCAAAGAACTACTCTGTTGACACCACGCAAGGATCCTTTTTGAAAGGAATTACATCCGAATTCTTTATCACATTGGGGACGGCAAAGATGGAGATCATGGGTACAACATTAATGTTCCATGTTATGCCTAATGATTTTCCAATGCCCTATGCTGGCATATTAGGGGCTCGATTTTTGAATGAATCAGGAACGACGGTAGAGTATAGCTTAGAAACGTTGAGATCGACAACCAGTAATTATCCACTAATTTTCGTGATGCTCAACGATCTGGAAAAAAAAATTGAAATCCAAAGAGAACTCAGAGACACCCTTGCTTGCGAAAAATTCCTTAAATTAAAAAACCATGGTAGAACCTCAAAAGACTACTTGGACTCTCTATATGTAAATGCAGGGCAAACAACTGAAGAAAACGAAAGCAAAATATCCGATAGCGATACCATACCATACCTAGCAGTCGAGGGCTTCGCCGAAGACTATCATGTCCATGATAGCATTGGTACTAAAAACTTATTTTCGCTCTCACAAGGTGATACTTTTTCTGCATTAGGTATAAATACAGACGAAATACCTAAAAAGCCGAAAAAATATTTCATACGGCCAAAGCAAGTAATGACGGCTCAAACAGTGGATATGGGAAAATTATTCCGCACAGATCATTTAAATAAGAGGAAAACTATGTTAAAACCTTAGTAAAGGAAAATAGGGACATATTCTTCATACTCGGTAGCAACTGCCGGGAACCGACATGTTGACACATAGGATTCCGACTACAGATGAGGAACCTGTCAACATAAAACTAGGCGAATAGCGAATAAAATTAGAATATGAATTAAAACAGAAACAAATTATCTATTATCTAGCTGCACATGATAGTAAATTTGCTTTGAGCGCGAAAGGTAGGGAGTCAATATGTGGTTATACACTAATAAAAACCGAACACCCAAAATTACTAATAATAAGAACCACGTCAACAGAAACCCTTTTAAAACAAACCAAGATCTCTGTTTCTAATCTGGATATCTTTGCATATATCAACTCTAAATTTGTCTACGTGGAGAGACACATTCGAACACAAATGAAGTTCCTATATCGTGATGTAATACTACAAAAATATAACCTAGAAAGACAAACAATAAAAAATACATCCTCCATAGCAACACAAGCACCGGACGAATTCGCCTTCAACTTAATGAAAGGAGCCGAATACATGGCCGTCACCGCGGGAGTGATTGTCCACATAATTAAATGTATACCCGTGGAAGTAAAAATAGAACACGGAGAAAATTATTATACCGAAGTGCAAGTAACGCGAAATAACCAAATACTTTTTCTGACACCTCGCACCCACATTCTTAAGAATAAAGGAACAAAAAGCAACTACAATACCTTACTACTAGCATATTACTATATAGGCAAAACTTAGTATATAATTCTACCTCGTCCCATTGAGGTGCTATAGCCAAAAATTATTCAAACAATGACAAGATTCTCGTGGAATTATGTCAAGCCAGATAACTTAGCAACGAGTGGTATATATACAGAAAAAGACCTCGACCAACTGAGGGAAAGCACAATGTTTCTCGTAGAAAGTGCCGCCATACGAAACGACTTTGCTAAAGAAATAAGGAGCCATGGCATAGCCACAGCAGACGTAATAATACTTAAATTAATCAATGAAGACATAATGGAAAAACTAGCGGAAAATACTTGGAGCAAACTATGCAAAAATTTCACGATATTTCGAGCCATCAGCGCAAACATCATTACCATAACCCTAATCCTACACTTTATAACACAACTCATAGATATCGTTATCCGAGGTCACAGTTTACATTCAGTTTACGGATGGTTGGCCTATCTATTGGGTGCGTTTTGGAGCTCCATAACGTATCGAATGCTACATAGACAGAGCCAACGGCTGCCTACCATTAACTACACTCAGAGCAGAGATACAACACAGTCCTGGCTAACAAGAAAAGATTATAACTCAGTATCTGAGGAAACTGTTGCCATCATAATAGTACAAACATCGAAAAAGCCAATCAAACAAAAAAAAATCAACTTCTCCAGTAGCTAGCTTTAATCTTGACATAGCAAGGAATGTCTCAATGCAGGGATATATGGTTCTTCTAGTCCTTCCTCGTCAAGTAACCATTTTTCGACGGGGGTGTGACATCCGCCCAATTTTTACCTTTAAATAAATAATTTATTTCCTTATCATAACAATAAATAAAATTCATATTAGCACCGTTTCGATCGAGAACCCACCTTTTCCTTAAAGACTTTGCGCTGAAAACGCGTCAGTAAAATTAATATAACATCCTACCAGCAATTCCAAAGAATATTATTTATTTTCTATAACACGTATCACTCCCGCATTCCGCGCTTAAAGCACGTCAGCATAAATACGAGAAATAACCGAGACAACCTAGCGCTAATATCGAAGAGCACAAAGATTCAGAGAACATCAGAAAATTTTATATAAAACTTGTAAAGAGTGATGACCACGGTCTCTCTTTCCAGCCGAACTATGAATCAGCCTTGAATGATAAACTCAGAATAGCATATAGAAGATTAAACTAAATTAATATTTTTAAAGGAATTATAACAAATACCTTATTATTACGACGTTAGACTAACACATATCCCATTATAGTACAACTACCCATTCTGTAAATATTATATTGACAATCTAAGAATCCTAAAGATAAAATATAAAAATTAATTTAATTATTATAACTACATATTACTAGACTAAAGGTAGAGCTGCAACTAATCGTGAATCTAATCTCCAGAGACGACATCATTTAAAGGTACAGTAATGAAAGAAAATAACGTTTCATAAATACAAATATTCAAATAGAAATAAATAATAAAAATAATTAATTGTTTATGCCGTACAATGATATTTTATAGAAGTCGATATAACATTGAATGAAATGACAACACATAAGAATTGTAAAATCAATGGTTTTTATTAAAAAATGCATGAGGCTAATTTAATACATAAGTTAGAATGACATAGACAAAATAAGCTTTCAGATTCCTTTTTAAATACATTTTTCACAGTTCGAATATACTATATTACTAATTTAAACCAATCTTAACATTTTTGTAATAGAAAAACAAGAATTGTATATTTCCATAATTAACTTGTAATGATTACTACAAGTAATGCGAAAACGTCACTCCAAGCAGCATCTATTATACTGGTATTAGACTATAAATTATAACAATTCTGCTGCCACCTCTCCGCGCCAAACCACGAGGTGCGTGAATCACGTGACCAAATTGACCACTAATGTAAGGACCCGCTCGTGCCACCACTCGCACTCGCTTTAGAGACAGTGCCCGCATCCAGTAGTAGCGTTTGCGACAATTTCATTCAAAAATATCCAATATAAAATCGGAGTCAGGTCAGTCAGTGTATGCCGAATTCTATAAATAAATATATACGAGAATTGGAAAGAGAACCGTGCACTAACGCACATTTATTCACAAGTAAGAAATA
The DNA here is from genome assembly GCA_018907035.1 of Sycobia sp. Sy_11. Taxonomy (NCBI): domain Eukaryota; kingdom Metazoa; phylum Arthropoda; class Insecta; order Hymenoptera; family Epichrysomallidae; genus Sycobia; species Sycobia sp. Sy_11. The sequence continues at coordinate 136,312 of JACCIC010000135.1, read as the reverse complement.
AAGCACTTTTTATTGTATATCAAACCTTATTAAATCCGTTCTATCGACTTCCTTATCGAAAGAATTTTGCTGGCAGAGCATCCCTGTTATTCGGACAGATCCGAGACAAAAAGGCTTATAACAAGCAATACACCATACTTGCCTTATTTTATACTTTTGTATAAAATAACTATTGTTTAGTTATTTATACTAAACCATTTAGTACATTGAACTATAATGTCTTTGAACTAACTAAATATTTAGTTAGATTTATTAAATTTATTTGGTAAAATAAATGGGTTAGTTAATTTTATTCTTTCTTTATTTATATCAATGAAATATTTATTAAGTTAACTAAATATATTTTACTAATTCCTTTTACTAAATATTTCATAGAAGCAACTAATTTTTTTGGATGTACTATACACCCTTTGTATGAAGTCAAATTTTCCTTTAATAAACATATTTTCCTTACAGTCCCTATACTAATAATTTTATTTTGCAGCAATATTTAAGAAAGTAAGCGAATTTTATAAATACAAATGCATTTTTAAAAATCATTGGTCTATTACAATACTTTAATAATGGAATCGCTTGTGAAAATAGTTCGGAATAAAATAAAACACAATCAAATACATAGTTAATTAATTATATACACATATGGAACATTTGCATAATTTTAACATCGCAATACATCATTAACCTCTGCAGATAGTACAAAATAATAATCAAATAGATTGCAAAGATTTTTATTAGTTAAAAAAATAATCGTATTTCTAAATGCTAAAACTATAAAATATGTACAAAATAAAACTATGCTGTAAAATAATAGTAGTTGCAATTATAATCATATTTATGGTAATGTACTGACATATCGATAACCATTGGTATAATTACTCTTTATATTTGTAAAATATTTCTCTACAATAATATAAATTTTAAACTTGTTTCAAACAATACGTTTTTATAAAGTTTACTTAATTTTCATGAATTTCATGCATATGAGTTCATGTTTAACTACAATTAGAAATGTTACAAAAATGTATATTTTATTAACGATTTTATTGTACTAAACATGAAACCCATCGGTACACGCATCAATATACAATTTAAATTGTAAATGCATTATACGCGAATCGCGATTGGTGGCAAGACGGAGGGACACATATTTCTAAGCAAATTTAAAATGCTCGACACATCATAAACCTGCACATCCTTTTTCTCAATTTTCTCTCATCATATTCATTCGTTAGAAAATCGTAAACGCTCGCATGCTGTCTATCAAATCGTATACAATGCGATGTTGACACTACTTTTTACACGATTTTGGAAACAATGTTGAACGAATTGGTGTATTAATTACAAATAATGATTAATTAAATTTTCATTTAATTGAAAATTGAAAATAATACCTTATTAAATAAATATATATATATATATATATATATATATATATATATATATATATATAGAGAGAGAGAGAGAGAGAGAGGCCTACGATGGCTCGATCGCTAGAGCGAAGGACTACTAACTCGGTGATCCGAGTTCAAATCCCGGTCTCGGCCGATTGATACAGGCACCGCTGTAATTATTTACATGTGCTTTGTTTACAAACACATCGTAGACCTCCGTCGCTGATTAGCACCGATAATTGGAAGCACAAATAAAGCGACGTTAAATAACATAAAAAAAAAAAAAATATATATATATATATATATATATATATATATATATATATTTTGATATGGATTCATAAATATTTTTATCGGTCTTACAGCCTTTATGTAATAAAATATTATACTAATAGAATGACAGTCAGACTCTCCTAGTTTATAATAACCCCCATAAAATTGAAAATACAAATTACTAATAACACATAAAATAAAAAATCAATTAAATTAAAAATTAAAAATAATACAAATAAGTTAATCTATATTCTATATTAATAAAGGAGAATCTAATTTCCCCCACCAGCTTAAATTTAAATTTACTTTTCATTTCCGACGTTTTGAACAGTTCCGGTTCATCTTCAAGGACTAAACTCTAATATAATTTACTTAATTCTAACTTTTTTATTTATTTTTTATTTAATTTAATTTTTATTTTACTTTTTAGTAGTGATTTCTATTTCAGATTGTACGGTGGTGATTATAAATAAGGACTGCCCGATACTCATTATATTAGTATATTATATTATTGTAGAAAAACTGCAAGACCGATAAAATTTTTTATCAATTTACAGTCAAATTCTCTACCTTTTCAGCTGTAACATTTGCTTCAGATATGCTAAATATTTCTTGGTATCAAATATGCTCAATCCACTCGACACAGCTCCATCTTTATATATATGCGGATTCAAAACGTGTACTAAATTTACTGCACAATCTCAGCACCAATAATTAAGAAGTTAATAAAATGAATTATAAACTCATAAAATTCAAGAAATCAAGAAAAGAAATCAAAATAGAAGTCTTAAGGACATTTGCTCATTCAAACAGCACTGAAAATCGTACTGCCAGCAAAGCAGCCAAAGAAGCAGTTCTAATACAGCGTAAAAAATAAAATATAACAACGCCGCAAATATGTTAATACGAAAAAGAATGGCATTAAATGCGATAGAAATATATTGTAATAACATATGGATAGAGGGAAAAAAACAATAAAGACAAATTTTTTCGCACTAAGTTAAATTTTACAATAATAGTTATTTATTCTTGAAAGTTCTTAATATTCTAAAAACATATCAAACTCGCCTAGTTATTTTGCTTTTCTTAAAAAATTTATTATAAATGTATACTTAGTCATTAGTTTTATTTTTTAAGTAGTTAAAAATTGAATAAATTTTTATTATTTATTAGACCAAATTTCTGAATCTAAAATTTATGTTCCTCGAAAAAAGTTCTATTTTCGTAACAAAGATGGGGGCTACGCTGTGATTTTATCACCAAGCCACGTAGAACCTAAACTTGCTAGTGAATGTATCTTTTTATAAAATGTTCTATATCATATTTAATTTTAAATAAATGAAATATACAAATTGGTTTTTACATGTAGTATTTTTATTATTTATAGTTATTGTATCATTTTCGTATTGTAATTAAATTTTTGGTCATTCTTACTGTTGCAGGTTGAAATTTGAATTGCAATATTTATTGTAAAAAATAAGTAAGAAAAAATGATAATGAAAAATCAACTACGACTCTTAAAAAATTAATACAAAGATCTTATTTAACCTATAATTAAAAAAAAAATAAAAATAATTAAGCATAAATAAATAAAAAAAATGTTAAAAACCTATTTTTAAAAAAATGGTTAACAAATTTAATTAAACGGTAAAAAAGAAATAACAGAGAAAAATTTAATTAAAAGTTAAAACATAAAACTATGCCCAGAAAATATTAAATATGAAAAATATTAAAATATAAAATATAAACAAATTATGCTTCAATGAGCAAAAACATCCGACTAAGTTTAGGTAATCTGCAGGTATCCCCGCTAAAAAGATCGATTCAATTTCAGGTAACATTATATCATATTATGTTGCAAAATTCAGAAGGGATTTTATAAAAGACCTATCTATATATATATATATATATATATATATATATATATATATATATATATATATTTGGAACACTGCATCAGACTATAGGGTGTATCACAGGGGATGCTACAGTCCCGTATGTACACACCTATATTTTAGGGCAATGGCCGTGGTGCGTTTCGTCCCGGGATTACCGACTGGACTCCTCAGTAAGACATTGTCGGTAACCCCTGCCATAGACGCAGTCATAGGGACCGGGTCAAGGGCTTATATATTAACCGGAGGCCTGTGTAGTCGCTCACGGGTTAACTAAGGTTGCTAAATTGCCCTCTGTTGGCAGACTTAGCATGTGGGTACCCCACAAGACAAATGACACAATCTTTATTCGAATTTGTTTTTTAAATTTTGTAATATAAATCGATAAAAACAATTGAAATTTGTTTTCAAATATTATATAATTTTTATTGATTTATTATTTTCCAAAATACGCTTATTTAGAATAAGTAATTTAAAAATAATTTAATGCAATAAATAAAATAATCTATTTTAGATAAATATCAAATAATGATTTAATTATTTTTTTAAATTACATAATTTTATATTAAGAATAGTCTAGAGTGCCATTATGTTCCATATAATTAGTATTTTTATATTCTTTACCCGATAAAATCAAGTACGGTTCTGTTCGACACAAATTATAGATTACAATTCCAATTATAGATTATAAATACAGATTTATAAGATAAAATTGTAAAAAAAATAATACAATAAAAATGTAATTGTAAATAAAAAAGTGCACGGTAATCCTGACAAATTCAAATTTATTTAGATAATACGCAAAACTATAAAAATTTAATATTTTTATTTATTACTTTCATATTATAGCATTGCAATAACAAAACTAATATTTTATACATAAAGTCAATAAAATGAAAATATTGAATTTCTTAATATCTAAAAATTAAACGTGTAAAGAATGTCAACTTGGTTTTCTATAAACTGACGAAGAAAAATTCCTTAGACTACATTCCTGGTACTAAAAAATAATTCCAAATTTAAGTGTTGAAAAAAAGAGTTATAATGACTAATTTATTGCGCAAGAATAGATTAAAAGTAGAATTTCACAGGAATACTAAAAAATTAGAAACAAAACAGAGAATGACCAACAAAAGCTGAAAAAATACTTTCAAAACTTTCAGAACAGAATCGAAAATTAGCGTTATACATCACCTCGTAGGCATCTAATAATTTTGAGTAGGCTGAAATCTAGTCACTACGAACTAAAAATAATTGAACTATTATGGTTATAAAATAGACAAATCTTATATTTCTGTCAGTGTTCTCTCTCTCTCTCTCTCTCTCTCTCTCTCTCTCTCTCTCTCTCTCTCTCTCTCTCTCTCTCTCTCTGTGTTTGTATGTGTGTAAATTTATATATATATATATATATATATATATATATATATATATATATATATATATATAAAATAAACTTCTTGTAAGAATATTATAAAATATAAATATAAAATATATAATATAAAATAAACTTCATAAGAATATTATAAAATATAAATTTTGTATGGATCATTTATAATTTATATATTTAACTTGGGCTACTACGGCCCTGCTTAATACTAGAACATTCGATAAAACAGAACAGGATTTTTCGTACACTTCGAGTTCCGTAAACTTCCACAGTATATTAAAAATCAGGCGCTTCAATCGATTTGAACTTCCGTCAGAGGTATGGAGCACTCTTAATTGTGTTCTTCTATACGCGTCTATCTTCTTTGGTGGCACTTTCCAGTGGTTGAGTAACCGAAATACAGTACCAAAAGTTACACAAAGGCTTGATCTAACGACTTGTACTGTACCAGACTGTACCAAGAAATGTTCTATAAGGCGTTTATCTTCTTTTTTGCCTGAGTTATATTCCAATTCCAAGCACCCCTTAGTTGGTAGTTGAGATGCCTAGGAGTTTTTGATACATGAATGTAGTTATTGTTTGGAAATTAATGTGAAATGCTTAATCACATAAATAGAGAGTTGATACCTATGAAAATACATTATATTTTCTTCAATGTCGGTAAGATAAATTAGTTTTGTTAATTTTGAGGTTTAACTTCTGTTTACTTATAATGCTGCATAGGTTATAAAATAATTTTCTGATCATTCCTTCAAACTCATTTTAATATGAAAAAATTGAATCAAAATAACAGAATGTATTAATAAGTATTCAAAAATAATTGTACTCTTTTTAATATATGCCATTATACATATTTTTATTTACATTTTAATTATTAACTTTTAAAGTTCTATCTTTTTAAAAAAAATTATTATTTACATTATATTAAATAATAATTTAATCATATTTTTAAAGAAATAATTATTTATTTATTCAATTATTACTTTTCCAATTTGTAAAATATAAAATACTTTAAAAAATATTTTTTAGAAAAATTATTTGTTATTTATTATACAGAAATAAATAAATATGTAGCAATTATCAATAATAATAGTAGTACATTCATTGTATTTATAAAAATTTTTAGTATGGTTTAACAGGAAATACTTGTATTTATTCCTTTTATAAATGATAAGTTGAAAATTCGATGTTAATTTGTTTACAAAAATTTTGAATTATATCTTTATAAATAACCAATCTTTTGGTGTAAATATATATTTATAGCATAAATAAGGTATCTTGTACTTGTTACAATATATAATATAAATATAATATTAATTTTATTGGTTGTATGTGATAAAACATAAATTGAATATTTTATATTACAGCTATTGGTCCCATGATGCAGTTTTTACCAACAATAGCAAAACAATTAGGATTTTCTGGAGGTCTAGTTGGTATAATTTATACAATTTTGCCTATTTGTGGATTAATTGCAAAGACTATATTTGGTGGGCTTGCCAATAAATTTCAACTTCACAAGCTGTTTTTAATTACTTTTCAAGCTATTTTAGCTGTAGCTTTATTTTCAATAAAATTTATACCTGAAATCAAGCCTAGTGCAAGTGCAACCTTGATTTGTAATGGAATTACATTTGTAGAATTAAATTTTACAAAAAAATTATCAAATAAAGATAAAGCTTTTACTATTGAAAATGATACAAAAGATAATGCTAGATGTTATTTATCTTGTAGAATTATATCTGAAGAAAATATCAAATCATTATGTGAATCATGGCATATTGATAGGTACTGTTCTTTAATGAAGGTTGGAATAAAACAAGAAAAAATTAAAAGTTTAGAAAAATTAGAATTTGAAGCTCAATTTAATCAATCTTATGATATAATAGTAAGTCTTATTTCTGTAGTAAATTTTAATTAATAATAGTTAAACTTATTATATTTTAGTTGGCCAATACTTTAAATATTCGAGTATTTAAAGCATTTTTTGCTAATGGTGATGAACATAATACTGTCTGTGATAAGTTTGACATTCGAATCCCATGCAAAGTACAGTGTCCTAAAGTTCCTACTCTTGATAAATTAATAAAAGGCATTAGTTATAATAAAGGGTATGAGCCAAAACAAATATTTGTTTGGAATTTTCAATGGTTTTTATGGGCATCGATTTTTAGTTGGATTAGTATGACTGTAGTTGTTAATATAGGAGATCAAATCTGTTTTAATTTTTCAAGTATGTTGCAAGAATGTATACTTAAAAATATATTTTAACTAGAATTTAATAACTTTTTGTTTAATTATAGTACATTATTTATTTATTATCATTTATTATTTCTTTACAGAAAATGGTAGAAGTAAAGATTATGGAAACCTAAAAATTTGGATTAACATTGGAATTGGAATCTTTGGAATGAGTGCAGGCTATGTTATAGATATTTTCAGTAAAGGAGAGGAGACAAAAAACTATTCATGTATATTTTACATTATGTTAATTGTGATGATTATCAGTATTCTTCTTTCAACTACTTTTAAAAAGGTATGGACTGTAGTAAATGATTTAGTTAATTTAGTAAATTATAGTTACTTATTTTTTATGTAATTTACAAGATGAATGCATTTATTTACTGTTTAATATTAACTTTTGTAAAACAGTATAATTTTAATTATATATAAATTTTTTCTATAGAATAATATAGACAGTATAAATGAACCATCTGTATTCTGGGAGTTGATAACAATTACAAAGGAAATTAGAGTTTTGGTATTTCTTTGGTGGTGCATTGGAGCAGGAATGTGCACTGGTGTAATATATAATTTTTTATTCTGGTACACTGAAGAAATTTCTACAGGACTAGCTCAAGAAACATGGATAAAAACGTTACAAGGATTACTTATTGGTGTACAGTGTCTCTTTGGAGAAATACCATTTAATTTTCTATCTCATAATATCTTACAAAAAGTTGGACATATTAATGTTATGAGTCTTGTACTCCTTGTTTATGCTATAAGGTATGTTACTATGTAGAATTGTTAAAAATAAAAATAGTTCTTTTTAATTGAAAATGTTTAAATTCTCTAGATTTATGGCATATAGTATGTTTTCTAATGTCTGGATATTTTTAATTCTTGAACTTCTTCATGGACCATCAGTTGGCTTGTGTTGGTGGACAACGGTTTCGTACGGAGATAAAGTGGTACCTTCAGGCACAAAAGCAACTATTCAACGTTTTGTTGGTATAATGTTTGAGGGAATAGGTAATAATAAAAGATTGGTTATATATACAACTAATTTTTTTCATATAAAATTCATTGGTTTTATAGGTATAGCATTAGGAAGTTTAATTTGTGGTTATCTAATAGAAGAATACAAAGGTGTAACAACGTTTAGAATATTCTCTGTAGGTACACTGATATGGTTAAGTATTTTTTGGATATTACAATTGTTGCTGAAATTCAAAGCATATCGGTTACAACAAAATCATACTTGTAAGTAAAAAACAATTAGAAAAGTAAGTTTAATATTTCTTTTCAGCATTTTTAGTACGAATTATTAATGATAGTTCAATTGATATTAGATTTATACAATTTTATTATATAGCATCTTACTTAAGTGCTTACATTATTACAAAATAAAATTAATTGATGAATATCAATTTTAGATTTGGCCAGCTATGACCTACGACAAGACGCTGCAATTCTATTGCCTTTGAATCAAGAAATGCAAATGTATTAAAACAGTATTGTATTAATTAAAGACCAAAGATTAAATATTTAAATAGAACATAAATTAAAAATATTTTAAATTTATATAATTTTAAAAAATACAAACTTTGAATGTTTATTTTTTAATTGCCTATACAAGACCTACTATTAAAAGCAAGATTTTGCTGATGGTAAAAATTTTTATTAAATTTTTATTACTATAAAATGGAATGCTCCTTCCCATGTTCTCCCTAAACACCGTTTCAATTTTATTCCCATTTATATAAGCAATGATGAAAGTCTTGGAGAAAAAATTTAGAAGTTCCACGGATTGTTGCTTCACCTGTTTAAAGTAGAATTGATCGTTAGAAAAAGGAAAAAGTCACAGGATACAAAATCGAACTATTATTGTGTAAATAATGAAAATATCACTATCCACTAAATAATGTTTTACAAAATAAGATGTGTGGTCGCGCACCGTAGTCAAATTTACATCATGCAGACTAGCTTGAAGTATATACTTCAAGTTTTACAATCTTGATTTTGTTTTTCTGATATAAAACTTTCTATGTATATAAGACTTTAACAATTTTTTCTTTTATTTGGTAACAAAAATCAAAGTAATAAATGCTTAATAAAAAAGAAAGTTATATTAAAAATGCGCGTTAGTGAATTTCTTGGAAAGGAACGCGAGCTGTCGGCTTCCCCCGTCGCGTTTCTGCACTAAAGCATCATCCATCTCTAGTTTGGATGCATCTCACTAGGCATATATCGGCGTTTTCATCGGAGAATTCGATTTACGCAATGTCAAGCACCGATCGCTTGCATTTTTCAAATACTTGCTTGGACGAGGTGTTCAATTTTACGCACGGTTGTCTTTTTTCTTGGTGCCCACGAGGTATTTATTACAAAAGTGTGAAATGTTGATATTGAGAGACCACCTTCACCCGAGATTTCTCCTTCTCATTAAGATCGGCAGCTCGAGGGTGAATAGATTAGAAAGCGTGATATACCTTGGAATCCACTTCGGCGAACATCTAAAAATCGGTATCCATTTGAAAGCAGTGCAATCCAAATGTATGGATTTATTTAAAAGGATTTGACACCTAGAAAGATGGGTATGGGGCCTTAAATTTATGGTACTTAGTACTATCTACACTTAACTGTTTGCACATATACAGGGTCAGGTTGGCACGATTTTATGTGTATTGAACAGCAACGCAAGTGGTCAAGTACTCAGACGCATGCATTCATTAGTCACCGATACAAAAAGGATCACTTCGACAACCGCACTAGCAGTGATAGCGACAAAACTCTATCGTGATAGAATGCAAACGTAGAGCAGAACTGTACGCAAATCGTAAAAATGCAGCGTCACTTGAGGACACCAACGTCGTGCCGTGCGATAGATATTAGAAAGATATCTCGATGACTGGTAGGAAGTCTGGGGTAACTCGACAAAAAGTAGGCTCACACATTCTTACCTACCTAGTCCCTGGGACTGGATCGGTCCGTCGCGATGGCTAATCCAATTTCTCACTGGGCATGGTGACTTCAGGTCTTATCTCTTTCGCTTCCATCTGAGAGAGCGATAGGTACTCGTGTGGGGAGACAGACACACCAAAGCACGTCCTGCCGGCCTTGTCCCAAATATGAGGAAATTAGAATAAGGTTCTAAACAGAAAATAATACCTCTATTGAGGTGCGAGCTCTATTGAGCCAAGCGACTTACAAGGCATTCGAAAATCTTGTCAAAGTACTCCTCTAGATCAAGGATTCATTCGAAGCACTAGAGAATCTGTTGAAGCAGAAATTTCAGAGGAACCTGAATAGGTAGGTAGGGATCTGACAGTTTGAAATTGACGGTCAATTTATACTCTAAAGCAATCAATTATATACTGCTAAATAAAATATATACACAAAGATTACTTTCCTATATAAGTAGACCGACACTATACACCGGTCTACAAAACAGCAAATAAGAAACCGCAATAAGAACTAACCAGCCTTTACACTAGTTAGCAACTCTAGTCCGTATTCATGAGGTGCAATAAATAGTAGTGCGGTACCCACTCTAAACTGGAGGTCGACAAAAGTCGCAATGATGTAGAGATCTGCAATTAAAATAAAAGTTTTGGAATACAACCGGCCGATAAATCAAAAGCTAGGTGCGAGAAGTAAGAAGAATTTCTTCATCGACACCAGTAAATCCCATTTAGTCATCCCGCTGCCACATTTTTAAGAAAACAGGTGCATATATATTTATTTATTATATATGTATTTCTTGATGTTAAACCATTTTTCTTCAAATGTATCATCAGGTTTCAATTAGAGAAAAAGGTGTCAAATACACGTGGTAATTACTCAAACCTTCTTTTCCGGTTCCTTCTAACACAGTAGAAAGTAATTGTATTACTACTCTTCAACCCAATTCAACAGAAACTAAAGCATTTTATGTGTTATTACCTGTGTTAATATCGAGATCATAGATGTATGCATCAGGAGAATAAAGTTCCCACATTTTTATTCCAAACCTGATAGGCTTATTTCTGATACACTGCTTGATACGAAATCTACCGGAATATTTTACCAATTATTACCTCATCTACCGATAAGTTTTAGTCGAAGAAACCGAATTGCCTGCAATTCTTACGAGACATACTTTAATTGTGCTTTTGTCGACTGCTTATATACAAATTAATAAATATTTTCATTGGTCTTACAGTTCAATTAAATCAATCGAAAATAATACGTAATACTATCAATATATATTTATATGAATATTAATACATCAATATACAAAAATAATAAATAAAAAATTAAAAATTATAATGACAGTCAGATTGTCCTTATAGAAAATCACCCCCGTAGACTAATCTGAAAATAAACATAATAGCTAAAAAAAATTTTATGTTAGTAAAGTGCAATCTAACTGTGCCATCCCTCACGGAACATATCGTTCGTCGTTCTTACTTTCCAAACTTTGTCAGTTGGATTATTATCTTCATGTTTGTAAAATTGAATATTCTTCTTAATGGTAAGATTTTCATTTCTCGGCATAAGTTCGGTAATGATCGGACACTCTAGGAGCCGTTTCGTTGACCAATAATCATAAAGATGTTTTCTAGAATTGAAAATAGTGATCATTATGATTACAATAAATCTTTCTAGATTATTTTTAGACAAATCGAAATGATTCTCCGCAGTAGCTCCCACAACATGTTTCTTCATCGATTCCGAGAAGAATAACTCGAATAACTCTAAGGAATTTTTTTAAAACAATGGAGAAATAGCTGACAGATTGGAATGCTCTTCGATGTCAGGAGATATATTATCCAAAGTATCATCTTCCCAATTGTAAATATGATTCGGTTCCAACAATTTTTGAGTAATTGTGTAGGTACTTTTTACATGTCCGTAAGAACTTGTAAAAAGATCATGAGATTTTATGTTCTTCTAGATCAACATCCGAATTTCGATCTGAACTTTCATGATCAGTAGGAACAAATACTATATCGACATATTGATCTTCGTCAATGTCAGAATCTTCAACTAAATCAGGCAGATCCCTAACTCTCCATCTCGACATTATCAATTGCATTATCAACACAGAATACTTTTATGAGAAGCTCTATTTCTAAAGTCTCGTTTCGAAAAATAATTTTTTTTCCAATTGACGCTACACCATTAACCTGCCACTCAAACGTGATTTTTAACTCGGAAGGTTTTAGAAAACATAAACTCATCTAATTGTAGTATGCAACACTATGGTATTTCGCAGGTCTACATCTAAGACGGATGAGAAGGATGATTTACATGTGAAAAGTTTGTTCCTGTTTTAGACTAATAAATTGAATTCTGATAAAAAAATGTTATGGAAGTTTTTGTTATGTTTTTGCGTGTAGAATTGACATTCGCTTTCATTTTTACAAAATTACGACATTTTCGGTTGTTTGTTTGAATAATTTGTTATAAACCATTGTAATTGACAAAAGAAAAAATACGGGTATTCTTTTTTTGCAGAGGATCGTACAGTTTGGATAATGGTTATGGACCGATTCACGGGCCCACCTGACTTATAAGCCTGGCGGTTCATCTTCCGCGCGTACCCTGCTGCCACTTCTTCTGCCAGCAAACCAGGGAACGCTCCCTAGCTTGCTTCTTTGCTTCGGCCTGGCGAATAATCCACTTCATTTCGTAAACGAATTTCTACTCCGGGCAGAAGATCTATCGGGATAACCCCGGCAATGTCGAGGGAAGCCGCCTCCGAGACCGTGATACAAACACACTACATGAAGAGCGCATCTCCTGTGTACAGTCGCCCAGTGTCTTCGGTATTTTTCATACTGCAGCGCGTTGGCTCCAACTTCAGTAAAGCATGATAAACTCCGTAGCTCGCAGTGGCAAGCGCCTGATGCAGGGGTGTGGTCATCCTACGTCGACCATGACCCTGCAAAGGGAGGCCGTCACCATCGTCGCCTTGTCTGCCGATCTCCGAGTATATTCCCAGAAGGTAACCTTCGTATCTAGATTCGATCAGCGAGCAGCCTTTCGGCATGTGCAACCGAAAGATCTTGTCCTAGGGAATATTCCATAGATCGGGTCCCAGGATGGAGCCTTGCGCCGTGCCACACATTAGGTTTTTTTGCTTAGAGCATCTGCCAAATCGCATAGAGTAGATCTATCCTTCAAATAATTTCCGATGATCTGGAATACGTATGTAGGTGCATTGAAATCCTTCTCCAATGCCCCCAGCACGTCTGTCTACTTAAACAAGTTGAAGGCGTTTTTGACATCAAATGTCACCAGAAGTCACACGGGTCGGGAGAAGTGATTCCTCTTCTCCCAAGTCCTGGTCGCCGTCACTATCTCCTGGCTAGCATCTATACTGGACCGGCCTCTCCGAAAGCCATACTGCCTTTCGGAAAGATCGCCAGATGTAAAAAGCACCGCCTGTAGGCGGGGTCTCACCAGCATTTCCAGGAGTTTCCCGGCAGTGTCTAGCATGCATAGGGGTCTGAATGCCGACGGAGCACGATAATAATAATAATAATAATAATAATAATAATAATAATAATAATAATAATCTCTAATAATAATAATAATAATAATAATAATAATAATAATAATAATAATAATAATAATAATAATAATAATAATAATAATCTCTCTCTTCATTAGAGAGAGAGAGAGAGAGAGAGAGAGAGAGAGAGAGAGAGGAAACGTGAAGAGAAACGAGAGGTAGCCTTGAACGAGCGGAGGCTACAGTACAGTCGACACCGAGGTAAGTATCTCCTCCATTTTATATTTAGTTTAAGTACGCGTGCCAGCATAGGTGCGTGCCATCGCTCTATGGCTGCCGCGGATCCTGTAGTATGTACCCTATAGTAAAACCAGATTACAAATGGTGCTCATAAGTAGGGCCCGCAGGCAAAACTACTGCTAACGCGACAAGCCCGAGTTGCGCACAGCAAACTAATGCACCCCCTCCTGTTGAAACGAATTATTAAATAACACGCGGAGCGCGTTATAAATGAAAAGATCATTGCCACATACAATTTACCCACAATTGAGTATGTGTCTCGATCGGGACGCGATAATGAAAAATAATAAGCACAGTGCTTGCGGAGTTCGTGTGCGCATGAAAGATACGCACGATTTGCGGCCATATAGAATAGCTGTGCACAAACATGCGCAGCAGCACCGCAGTTCACAGCAGACATTGCCAAGGAATACAATGAAAAATAAGGCTTAAAAGTAATACATATTCTTCCTCCTTCCCTCTCGTGAAAAATCGCTTTCTCTTAGAAAAACTTTTAATATGTAAAATGAAAATAATATTCAATTAATGTCGAACTAGTCATATCTCTATCGCTAATATACTATTATTTGTAAATACATACATGTATACAATATAACTTTAAAATGCATTATTCATATTGCTGTGCTCAAAAATATTTTATATGTGACAATATTATGTTTATATTCATGTTATATATTTTTTTTACTTCTATAAATCTAATATATAATGTACATGTCATACGCATGACATTCATTTGTTATATATATATATATATATATATATATATATATATATAGACTATTCATGATGATATATATATATATATATATATCCGATTAAATCTTCACGGGGTACTACTGTTCCTTCTTCCTGTTCTCAAAACCGCAGTTATGAAACCGTAAGTTCGCGCGTGAAGACGAAAATGCGGGAAGCGCGAGCCCCGAGAGTACGCGACATACACGCACGAAGAAGGAAGTCGAGAGAAGAATCGTTCTCTCTTCAGAGCTACCGAGGAAGACGTTGCATTGGGAAGAGAAAACGTCAAAATTAGTATAACTCTCTCTCGATCCTGTCGCCAGCCGACGCCATCCGCATCCCGATCATCCCAATCCTCCAGCTACGTCTACATGGACGAATTCCTGGTATCCACGCCAGATCAAGTGACCGTCCTCACGGTTGTCCTGACTCGAATTCCAAAAGCCCACCGAGAGCAAGAGACGGAAGAAAGGAAGGAAGCTCTAGCGAGAGAGAGAAAGAGAGAGAGAGAGCAAGAAGAAGACGAGCCGACAGAAAGACGAGAGGAAGTCCAGCACGTCAGGAAGCAGCGGCGCCGAGGACTCATCGGCAAGTAGTCTCTCTAATTATGTTCTTATGTGAAGTTCGCGTCCCGCCATGAGCACGCGCCATCGTTGTACGGCCGTGCGCGAGAGCATCCCGTCTGAAGCCACTACGTGTTGCGTCCCCCTTTTCCCTCCCTGCCGTGACTATCCATGTCCGCGGAACCCGCTCCGTGGTGTTTGAGGTCGCGGCGCGGAAAGCTGATAAATGTAGCTCGCGAGATCGTGATGTTATATCCGATATAGTTCATGTATATAAATGTTTGTTGTTCACGAGCTATTAATAATAAATTGTTGTTAGTTTTGAAGAAACCGGAGTCCAACTTTAGTCATTTGAGTTCCCCGTTTTCCAGCTCCAGCGACGCCGACGCCACCAGAGATCTCGAAGATAGCACCCGCAAAAGTCGGGTTATAAAATGGCGCCCAACACGTGAGGTTCGATGGACATATATAAAACTATATTATTCCAGCGAGTCTGAGTCGCGCAGGTCAGTAGGAAAGTTCTACTCGACAAGAGTTTCGGTCGGAAAATACGACGCGAAAGCAAAAAGTTTGAAACGTATCGTTTAATGTGCATGTGGAAGACAAGTATGGCCATATTGGAGAGCGACGCACAAATATGCGCAGTAGCGCCATCGCGCTTAGCAGAGGCAGCCAGCAAGAATGATATAAGCAACGTACGGATGAGATGAATATTCTCCCCTCCCCTCCTCTCGTTAAAATCCGCTTACCCTCGCGGAATGTTCAATATGATGTAAATGTTAGATGTAAATGTTAATAAAAGTAATATCGAGTCAGCCATGCCCCCGTACACGAAATATAATAATATATTATCAGGTATGTGAATAAGTCTTTCCCGTTTTTTTTCAAATTTTGAGCCTTTATTGTGAAAAAATGGTTACAAATGAATTATTGAAAGTATTGGCCATCGCTAGCTACAACTTTTTCCCATCTTTCTGGCAACATACGAATCCCGTTGCGAAAAAATTCGACCGGTTTGGCCTCTATCCAGTCATCCACCCATTTTTTGGCTTCCTCGTAGGAATGGAAGTGCTGGTCAGCCAGGCCATGCGTCATCGATCTGAAGAGATGGTAATCAGACGGAGCAACGTCTGGACTATACGGCGGGTGGGGTAGGACTTCCCATTTGAGCATTTCTAAGTATGTTTTCACCGGCGGTGCAACATGTGGGCGAGCATTGTCATGTTGCAAAATAACTTTGTCGTGCCTGTCGGAGTATTGTGGCCGTTTTTCTCGCAGTGCGCGGCTCAAACGCATCAATTGTCGTCGATAGACCTCGCCTGTGATCCTTTCATTCGGTTTCAGAAGCTCATAGTAAACCACACCTAGCTGGTCCCACCATATACAGAGCATGAACTTGGCGCCATGAATATTTGGCTTGGCCGTCGATGATGATGCATGACCGGGTAGTCCCCATGATTTTCTTCGCTTCGGATTATCGTAACGTATCCACTTTTCATCGCCAGTCACGATACGATGCAGAAAACCCTTTCTTTTATGTCGCTGAAGCAGCTGTTCGCAAGTGAAAAAACGCCGTTCGACGTCTCTCAGCTTCAGTTGGTACGGCACCCAATTTCCTTGCTTTTGGATCATTCCCATGGCTTTCAAACGCTTGGAAATGGTTGTTCGGTCAACTTCCAATGCTTCAGCAAGTTCTTCTTGCGTTTGACAAGAATCTTCATCAAGCAAAGTCGCCAATTCTCGATCTTCAAAGATTTGCGGCCGCCCGGAACGCTCCTTGTCTTCCACGTTGAAATCACCGCTTTTGCAGCGTCGAAACCATCCGCGAACACTTGAATCATCGACACAACCTTCTCCATAAGCCTCCTGAAGCAATCGATGCGTCTCGGCAGCAGATTTCTTCAAATTGAACCAATAAAGTGAAACTTCCCGCAAATGACGTCGACTCGGCTCAAATTTCGACATTTTCACGATATCAAAAATTGATGATGCGAAAAAATTTTAACTAATGTTAGTATGGAATTGTTGACATATGAATAAGCTTTGATTATGACATATGTGACCATTGAATACTCGCACAGTATTGGTGGCGCCATCTCTTACAAAAAACGGGAAAGACTTATTCACACTCCTAATAGTATATGCATGATAATATAATTTTAAACTGCTTTATTTACATGACAATATTTACAAATTTCATTTAGTCATATTTTATTTACTTATTATTATATTTATAAACTCATTTATAAGATAAATATTCATTCTATTTAATTTATATATGCCGTTTATTATATATTATATTCTACATATTTTATATATACTATATATATATATATGAATTATTCTATATGTACATAATTGTTATCGCTGATTTAAAAATTCTGAACGGCGTATGATTGCCCTTCTCCCTGTCGTCCAGCGCACTAGCTTGATGAATCCAGTGGCAAATATCCCTGTGAAATCTGCACAATGAAGCTAAGAAAATCATACTTGTATTACAAGCTTATATGATTGTGTAGTAACAGCTGACAGCTGCCACGCGGTATGCATGACAGTACATACAGATTGTGGCAGACTGCGAAATTACAGAAAAAGGTGGAATTTCTTGATTCTGCAAAATACATGTTGTTCACAACAACTGCACCAATGGTGGAAACCAAATTTAGAAAGATTCGATGAAAAGTACAAATTCTGACTGAAAAGATCTGTTAACAAAAACAGGTCCTCGACGAAACATATATGTAACGCTCAGCAGTAAAGCTTTTTTACAGATAATTCATTTTCTTTTGGCTAATTGGCAGGCTAAGAAGCAGGAAGATCCTTGATACAACAAGTACAATTGGTAGTCATTGCATTTAGTTGTTTTTATATTTAATAGAGGATATATAAGTGTTTGTCTGTATGTACATTGTGTGATGAACCCTTGTGCAAGCCAACGATAACTAGTATAAGTCCCAGCGAGTACACCGCTTTTTGCAATCTAGGATTTTGTTATATTCAATAAAAGACAGTGGAAATGTCAGTGAGTATAACACATATAAAGGATAACATCTGTCTGCTATACAAGGCATGCCTTACACGTATAACCTATATGTCAAGTGTAATACATATAGGTGAGAATTTAAAACCATTAAAAGTGTGGGACGAAAGAGGAATTTTCTGGCCCAACAAAGCTTATTAGACTCGTATGAACTACAGCAATGGTTGTAATTGAATTGGGAATTATTCATAAATAATTACCAATTTTTGCAAAAATACTTTAAGAGTATTTTATACCACATGGTCTCTGTGTCTTATAGTGCACAACCAGACAGAACTGGTTGTAAGTATCGTACTTTTACTGCAAAGTATTTTAACAATAGTTACCAAGAAAGGCAAAAGGAACTGAAAATTTACAAGTAATAAATAAATAATTAACGCTTGCACAGTATGGGATTAGTCTAACTATTATAAAAAGAATGTGTATCTAAAAATGTGCTTTTACTATGAGGTAAAATTTTAAAATAAATGAAAACACAAGATCATAATAATATTAATAAATTTACAATAAATAAGACAATAAATAATTAAACAGTTGAATAAACAAAATTTTTTTCGACAACAACAATTTTGATATTGGATTCTTATTCTTTTTTTCTCAATCGATGAAAATTTCAGGAGTAGAAATAGATGGTAAGCTATTTACAAAAAAATTTCTTTCAATTAAATAAATAAATACGCACATAGATAGAGCGCTCATAGGATAAGCCTGCATATGTATAGATATGAGAAAAAACAAGGTGCGCTTGTACGAGATGGACCAATTTGAACAGCTATGAGATCAAAGAAGAGATATCCTGGAAATATAAAATCATAATAACAACAATTTAAAACCAACAATAGTATAAATAAATTTTTTTTGTAATACACTAGGTATATAATTTAAATAAATAATTTAAAATCAAAACAGCAAGTTCTTTCTTCCTGTCAACGAAGGACATTAGAGATTGTCCAACTTGATAGCCAATCTACAGGTATTAATTAAATAATTAGCAGCAGATGAAATAACAAATAATATAAATAATAATTAATAATAAATAACAAAAATCAAGATATAACTGTAAGGAAGCTATTCGAGCATAAGCAAAACCAGATGATACAGAAACAATAGAGTATTATTTAAGACACAAATAACCTAAATAATTAATAATAATAAATCAATAATGACATGTGTATTAATAATAATATCAAATATCATAAATTAATAATAATATCAAAAATAACATATGACTTGGAAAAAGGATCAGACAATAAATTTCACATCTATAAGAACTAATTAAGAAGGCTAACCAGGGCATAAATATCATTGATTTAACAAATAATAAATAATAAACAAAAAAAAGAAAGAAAAAACGAAATAGATACTTACAAGAGACAACAAAAATAGAAGTAAATAAAAATAAAGCCAATATTGATGGAAAAAGAATAGAGATTAAAAATACAGTATTTTAATAGAATAAACTAACTCTAAACTAAGAAGGACTGACAATTATAAGTTATAAATAGGTCTAGGTATAGGTAATATAATTTCTATCGGATTTAATGGATTTTATATTAGACGCGTATATAAACGAATATAACATTAATTTAAAATAAACGAAATTTGAATCCATAATTATATAGTATAAATAGAACTATATAAAAATTATGGTCATATATACTTGAGTAAAATGGGAGCGAAGCCATCAACAAGCCACACATTGGCCGAGTAGGAAAGAAGATCGAACTCAAGAAGCAAGACAACATAACATCAAAACCAATGATAATATCGGAGCTCTTCGAGACAGACTAGTCTGATTCGAGCTACGGTGACTTTTTGGAAAAAGCGCTGCTGAGTGGAATGAGATGAACTACGAAATTGATCGAGATTTTTCGGAAATATCCAAAGTTTTAAACTCCACAGAACAGAACTCGGTAGACGAGATAAAAGCCAACAAAGTAACAGCTGTTCATATGGATGCACAGAATACTGCTGCTCAGCAGAGCCCCCAGCCAAAAACAATCACGACGACACCACCATGATGTTTCTCAATTAATACCCCGGTTGAAGGGTATAAAATGGGCCCATGGCCATCACCACTGGCCCACAGTACAAATCTGCCCGGTCCGGAGAAAATACCGGCAACCATGGTAAATCGTTGGTATAATCTACCAGAACAATGGAATGACCTCCATAATGTATCTATGCAGCAGTATACTGCGAGCATGCAAAATCCAAAACCAGAACTACCTACCACCCCGGCCCAAGATAACAACAGGCACGCAGAATATCCGGCACCACCACTGCCACATACGTCAAACGGAGTTCCGAATACACAAACATGGCACCAGAACAGGTCATATGATAGCACATATCTTAAGGGAATACGAGCGGGTCAGCTGCTAAGACAATGAAACAATGAAGTATTCAGGAACGCCGCAGGAGGACGTAGAAGAATTCATAGAAAGACTAGAAGAGACTTACGAAAGTCTAGACATCCCGACGGCAGATATACTGAAATTCATATCAGGTGTATTATGCGGATCTGTTCGTACATGAACAAGGCCAATCTAGAAGAAGTGGCAAATGTTAGAACATCTGAAGACAGCACTGTGACAACAATTCAGACCTATCAACTATACATTGCGTTTCGAAGAGGAACTTAAAGATAGCACGCAAGGTCCTAACGAGTCAATAGGGTCATACTTTATAGGTATGAGAGCAATATTTTGAAAAGTATCGCCAACATTAGAATTAGAAGCGGTACCGGCCCGCCTTAAACAATTGGGCTTCAAATTAATCAGGAAAAGTCTGAGTTTTGTTGCCCGGAGGTACTTTACCTGGGATATGTGGTAGACAAAGACGGACTGAGTACGGTTCCCGACAAACTAAAGCCTATTATGGGATATCCAGCTCCGACAAACATTAAACAGCTGAGAACTTTTCTCGTAGGGTGGTATGCCCGCTTCATAAAATCGTTAGCGGACCTAAAGGCATCATTAAGTAAACTGTTACGAAAAAACTTGACATGACACTGGGGCAAACCCCAGGAAGACTCATTTAATCAACTGCGCATCTTGCTGACGCAAGCACCCGTATTAGCGTGCCCCATACAGAATAAGCCTTATATACTCCAAACCGATGCCAGCAACTACACCCTCGGTGCCGTGCTTAGTCAAGACACGGATAATGAAGAACACCCTATCGCTTATGCAAGCAGGGCGTTGACCAAGGCGGAGGTAAATTATACGGTTACCGAGAAAGAGTATCTCACAATACTCTGGGCAGTAGAGAAGTTTAGAGGCTATCGGTTGGGAGAAAAGTTCACGCTGATCACTGATCACAGTAGTCTAAAATGGCTACATACGCTGAGAAACCCCACAGGCCGACTAGCGAAATGGGCCACAGCACTACAGGCCTATAATATGACAATCATTCATCGAAAAGGCGCACTGCACAAGGTGCCAGATGCGCTCTTACGCTCACCTACCACTGAGACATCGCCAACAGCTATTATGACCGCTATGGTGGGCACAATGCGCCCATTTCTGGCCAGTAAAGGTCAACACCGGTATCTCTTGATTTTCGAAGATCTGTTCGCCAAATACGTGGAGCTGTGACCACTACATAAGGCAACGGGGCAAACGATACTTAAAGCGTTGGAAGAGCTAGTGGTGTTTAAATGGGGTTGCCCCAAGTTTTTAATCTCTGACAATGGCACCAAGTTCGCCAATAAGTTGGTCAAACAGCTGCTTAACGAGCTCGGAATAGTAGAACAGCTGATAGCGCCATATCATGTGCAGGCGAACCCAGTAGAGCGGGTAAGCCGTACATTCAAAGGTATGATCTCAATCTTCGTAAAAGAAGATCATAAAGATTGGGACATCCACCTACCCGAACTGGCCGTCGCCATGAACACGTCCGTGCATGCCTTCGACTATTCGGTAAGGCCGTTTTCTAAGCAACAGGCCGAGAAATCGGATGCCTGCTGGAATTGCGGTGAAGACCGTCATAGGTACTCGACATGCCCACAACCGCAGAGCAGCAAATTCTGCTACCACTGTGGTAGCCGGACAATGGTTGTCCATACGCGCATCACTTGTCCCGAGAGGCCGGCCCCTATCGCTTCGTCTTGGAAGGGGGAGGGGGTAGGCGACAGCACGAAGCAGTCGCCAGGTGAAGGCGATAAGACGCCGCGGTAAATTTTCGAAGAAGTGGCAGAGGAAGAAAAGGCGCTAAAAAAGGCCGAGTCCCCGACAGTCGCGCAACCAAGAGCGCAACCAGATACCTGGGTAGACCCTGCAAAAGGTTGCAGGAGCACTGGGCCACACAACCGGTTCTGATCGTCATGCCGTGTGCCAAGGAAGTAGATACTAAGTAGACACCATTCAGCTGTTTCCCTTTTGTTTTTTTCCATATACAGTTACCGTAGAGATTCTCGCATTCTCCCATACCGCGATACCAGCAAAGGTATCAGAGTACACGGTTCAGGAGTTACTAACGTGAAGAAATAGGACATGATAAGAGAGATTTAAATAGAGAATAATAAATAGTAGAATACACGCGAGCGCGTTAATATGACAATGCCGCACTGTAGGCAGATAAGGAGTGACACTAGAAAAGAGCATACAATGGCTCGAAGTATAAAGAAGGCTGCTTGCCCGATCCCCTAACACTGCCCTAATGATAGCTGAGAGGAAATCAGGAACTACAGAAAAACCTCATTTACAGCAAATTCCATCGCAGACAGAGCTAACGCAGCGTAGAGAAGCCCGAGAAGATGGCCGAAGCCGGCCCTGAGCGAAGAAGAGTGACAAGCAAACGTCACGCGTTATGATTAGTCACTTATTACAATATATACTTTTATTCTTTTCGTATAAAATAACTGGCTAGGTTACATATTTATAGATATAAGGATCATTTAGTTTTCAGCACAAAAAATATTTTGTTTGATTTATAAAAGTTTCACGCAGTAGTCAGAAACTCTTGATACTGTATTCGTCAGGATCAGCGACTAATCTTCATATTTTCTTTTCTTTTCAAATATTCGAGTAAGCTAGAAATCAGCCATTAGAATCTAAGATTTTTGTAGAGAAGAAGGACGAGAGGAAGTCGAGCACGCGAGGAAGCAACGGCACCGAGGACTCATCGGCAAGTAGCCTCTGTAATTATGTTCTTATGTGAGCTGCGCGTTCGGCCATGAGCACGCGCCCTCGTTGCCGCGCCTCGCCATCGTCAGAGCATCTCGTGCTGAACCCACTACGCGTCCTGTCCCCCCTTTCCCCTCCCTGCAGTGACGAGCCGTGTCCGCGGAACCCGCTCTGTAGTGCTTGTCGTCGCCGTGCGGAAAGCCGATAAATGTAACTCACGACATCGTGATGTTATATCTGATATAGTTGATGTAAGTAATTGTTTGTTGATCACGAATTATTAATAATAAATTGTTCTTAGTTTCGAAAGAAACGGGAGTTCGACTTTAGTCATTTCAGTTCCCCGTTCTCCGTTTTCCAGCTCCAGCGACGCCGGCGCCACCAGAGATCTCGAAGGTAAGCACCCGCAAAAGTTGGGTTATTATATATATATATATATATATATATATATATATATATATATATATTATAACCTAGTACTTTAGTGCGGATTATTACTTACTTGTGCGTGTATACGTTGAGTTCTTGCAGCATGCCAGCGGCGTTGCAGCTGAAACGGGAAATACAGGAACGGGATATAAAAATGAACACAACTCCAATTAGTCTTCAAACCATACTTATTTCTTCGCGTGTTCTTGCTTCACAACAATAATAATACTGTCATACAAATATATGTAGCTCGGCGACGACGTGCTGAAGGGGAGCGGATTCCGCGAGCGTGGGGGCATAACAGCGGCAGGGAGTTGAAAGGGGGAAAAGACGCGACGCGCACGAACTATACTATAGGAAGGCGCGGCGGCTGTAAGGCCATGGGTCGCTCAATCCTTTATCAAAGTAAATACATGGAAGCTACTTGCCCGAATGAAACTTCGCCGTGGCTTCCTCTCGTGCAGGACTTCTTCTTCTTGCTCTGCACTCTTGATCACTCTCTCTCCATTTCCTTCCTTCCATCCTTCTCTCTCTCTCTCTCCCTTTCTGACTTCAATGGCCTCCTTCCTTTATGGGCTCTTATTCTTCTCTATTTTCTCTCTGAGTGTACGACCGTACAATGATCGCGCAGCTACGGGACCTCGTTAGGATAGTGTGGTGAGTCGGCCTGTTCACCGAGAAGTTGGTTGACGCCGGTGGAAAATCGGAGTCGAGTTGGAGACTGTAGATTAGATGGTGATCTTTTTCTAGACGAACACGTCCTCCGATAGCTAGGTGGAGAACAAGGTCTTTTTCTCTCGTTTCCCTTTTCTTTGCGATGGTCGCGCATTTTCGCTGTCACGCGCGAACTGGGATCGGAACATGGGGATGGTAAGACTTATCTGGAATCGCGCAAACTCAAAAACTTTAATGCATTAGAATGGAGAAATAGAAAATAAACTTTAATTTGTAAGTAACCGTTGGCGGTCTCTGAAGGTCATCGTCGTTCGATAATGATTCTATATAATAATACGTGACTCTTATTCTAATTACAAAAAATCATAGGTGCCATTTATACTTTTGGTGTCGCTGCACGAATGGCTTCATCTTTATTCTACTTGAATGTTCAAGAGAAAATAAAATACAAAACTACGTGCTGCTTATAGGAAAAACGATATATAAACAACGGTAATTGTAACGGAAATTCGAAAAAGATAAATGAACAATGATAAAAAGTAAAATATATCAACTAAGTGCTAACATTCCTATGTGCTTAAACTAGATACTGTAAACTACAACTAAAGTATAAAAAAAACTAGAAATGGCTATGATGCCGTCAGTCGTAGCATCAGTTGTGCGGCGTGCCCTATTATATTCTAATCTAAACTAACCTAATGCCTTTATACAGCCGCTATATCTAAACTTATACATAATATTTTTTTTGTGTAGGCCGTGACTCTGTCTGTCCTCTGTAATTGTATTATCTATTCTTGTTTGCTATCCGATTGTAGTATTTTCTGGTGCTCTTCTCTTTGTCAATCGGAGTCGGCTTGAGCTGTCTTCTAGAGCAACTCGGGGTGCGTTGTCTTCTCACCTTCACGTGGCGACTGCTCTGTGCTATTGCCTACCGTTCCCCCTTGCAAGACGAGGCGGCAGCGGACGGCGTCTCGTGACAAAATGTATACATGTATACATCCTTTGTTCTACTGCGACAGCGGTATCAGAATTTGCTGCTTCGTGGATGTGGGCAGATAAAGTATCGAAATCCGCTGTTACCGCAATTCCATCCGGTATCCCGGCCTGCTGTTTGGCGAGGGGCCTAGTAGGATAAGCTGGATGTGGACGCTTGGAGATTCTATGGCAGAATTCTGCGTCACCGTTTGCTGGATAACAGGTTCTTGAAAGTTTACGACGTGGCTAGTAGTTTGAGTTGTTGTAAAGGGATTGAAATCATTCTTGTGTTCCAATCTGAAACTATCGCTGAGGTAAGGGGTAGACATTGCTGGGCTCGGAAGGCGTTTGAGGATTCTTCACCGGTACAGGCACCTTTCTCATAGAGACCACTATCTTCTTTAAAATTTCTCGGGACCATTATTCTACCTTGCGCATCCTCGTCTTCATTGCCCGGGGATTTCTGGCGCTGGGTTCGTCTACTAGACTTCTGTGTCCCTACAGAGCGCATAAATGCGCAGCGATCTCCGTGATATAGGTGTACGTCGTTATCCTCCAGAGTACTGACATAGATACTTGCGTGCACTGACGTGTTCATGGCGTACGCCAATTCCAGTAAGTGTATGTCCCAGTCTTTATGATCTTCTTTTACGAAGATAGAGATCATACCCGTGAATGTGCCATTTACCCGCTCACGAGATACCTGCGCATGGTATGACGCTATCAGCTATGATATTATTCCGAGTTCAACGAGCCTTTTTGGACTAACATATTGGCGAACTCGGTGCCATTGTGTGAGATTCAAAACTTGGGGCAACCCCATTTGAATACAACTAGCTCCTCCAACACTTTAACTATCGCTTGCCCTGTTGCCTTACGTAGTGGCCGAAGCTCCACGTATTTAGTGAAGAGGTCCTTGAAGATCAAGAGATATAAATGTTGACCTTGACTGGCAGGAAATGGACCCATTATGTCAATAGCCACGCTTGTTCATGGCCGTTCCCCACTTCTGTGTGTTATTAGGCCAGGTGGTTCCCTCTGGGAAACTTTGTAAAACTGATACTCTGGGCAGTGTTTTATATAGATGTAGACATCTCGTCTCATCCCTGGCCAGTCATAATCTCGAGAGACCTTGTGTAGTGTTTTTTTAACACCAAAATGTCCGGATGTCGACGTGTTGTGACAGTCGAACATTATCCGCTCACGGTCTTTGGAAGAGATAACGATCTTCCAGTCGTCTTCCTCGAGACCTAGTACGTCCGAGTAGACGTTCGGGCGATACTGCAATAGGATGTTGTCTTTAATGCTACAGTTTGCATTTCTTTCTGGGCAATCTCAGATTTCACCGAGTTTTCTTTCGTACCAACTATCTCGCACAATAGCGGTGATGGTAGCTGTTGGCGATGTCTCAGTGGTAGGTGGGCGTGAGAACGCGTCTAGCACCTTATGCAGGGCGTCTTTTCTATGAATGATCTTCATATTATAGGCCTGCAGCGATGTGACCGCTCTTGCTAGTCTGCCCGTGGGGTTTTATAACGTATATAGGCATTTTAGGCTACTGTGATCAGTGATCACCTTGAATTCGTGTCCCAACAGATAGTCTCTAAATTTTTCTATTGTCCAGAGTACGGCGAGACACTCTTTTTCGATCACCGTGTAGTTGACCTCCGCCATAGTCAATACCCTGCTCACTTAAGCGATAAGGTGTTCTTCAATATCCGTGTCTTGATTAAGCACAACACCGAGGGCATAGTTACTGGCATCGGTTTGTAAAATATAAGGTTTACATTGTACAAGACGTGCTAATACGGATACTTGTATTAGCAAGATGCGCAGATGGTTAAATGCGTCTTCCTGGCGCTTGTCCCAGTGCCATCTCATGTTTCTTCGTAGCAGTTTACTAAGTGATGCCTTTATGTCTGCTAAAAATTTTATAAAGCGAGTGTACCACCCTACCATGCCGAGAAAACTTCTCAGCTGTTTGATGTTCGTGGAGCCTGGGTATTCCGTGACGGGCTTTGGCATATCGAGGTCCGTCCACAGTTCATCTTTGTCCACAATGTAGCCCAGGTAGCGTACCTCCGGGCATCAAAACTCAGACTTCATCTTGTAAATTTGGAGCCCAACATGATTAAGGCGGGCGTACCTGCTCCAAAGTGGCAATTCCATTTACTTCTGCTAAGGCAGTGATTGCTTGCACTTCGTTGTTCGAATACGTCACAAAGTATCGTACCATATTTCTAGGCGACTGCCAGGTCGCCTTGGTGAAATGAACCCGTCATGTGTAAGATCATTCAACCCGAGAATGATATTGTGCGTCAAGGATGTAGACACTCTGAAGCTCATCGTAAAACCTGTTGCCCGTCTAATTTCAAGAGAAGATCTACATCTCTATCGTTGGAGCAGATCTGGCCGTCTGGCAGCTGCATAAAGGACACTACTGGTATAATTGTTGTTTTTACGATTCTTGCTGGTCGTGGTACGATATAAAACTTACGCGCCCCGGGGTCTATCAGTGCCGAGAATATCTTGCCTGATAGATCGATGTTTAGGAAGAATCGATTCTCGTCTTGCTGTGTTGGGGCTGTGTTTTGACACCCAGTAACATCAGTGACTATTATTTTTACGCATTTTGTATTAACTGTTTCGTTGGTTGTTCGGGGAGTCTCGTTGGATAAGGTAGTGTCTAATAATCTTTTCCCTTAGGCGTTTCCTGAGTTTTTTCTATTCGGTCCGCAACGTGTGCAGTTGACCGTCGTAACGCCTTCTTCGCCGCAGTTATAGCAAAAGATGCATTTTTGTTCTGGGCATCCGTCTGCCTAATGGCCTGGTCTACTGCAGATCCAGCACGGTCGGTTATCTTGGATAGGATATCCTCGTTCATCGCGAGGTCGAAATGACTCGCGTCGCGTCCTGTCCAGGTTCGTATATCGCTCGTTGCGCTCCCTGCTGGGCGATCTGGAATAACGTCTTTGTTCTTCGTTCTCTCGGGCTGGACGGTAATTGCGAGAGGGGCTGGTGGTGGTATAGGTCATATTTCGTGGGGATGGGCTCCTGGGCCTGTATTGAGATTCGCTTGTTGGTCTTGATTGAGACCGAGGAGGTGTTCCTATACGATATCTGGATGCGGGACTTCGATTTCGTATGTCTTCTGCATTATATCGTCGTTCTTCCTGCCAATGTTTTGGTATTGGGCTGTGATTTCCGTCTCTGCTTCGCCGTGTTGGTACTGGTCTTTTGTCAAATATTTTTCTTATTAATATTCTGAATTGCCTATTATTTATTTATTTATTATTAATTATTTTTATTGTTTATGTTCTAAATAGTTATCCATTACTAGTGTGCCAGCTAGATATGTAAATGCTCCAACAATTTTCTTCCAATTATCTTTTGACTTTTTATTATTTATTTTAATTATTATTTAAGTTGTTTGTTATTTCATCACCTGTTAATTATTTAATTAAGACATGTAGATTTGCTACTAAGCTTGTTACTCTATGATGTCCTTCGTTGAAGGAGAGAAAGAACTTGGAGGTTTGATTTTAAATTATATGAGAACTTTGTTTATTAAAAGAAAATCTATTTATAATATTGTTAATGTTAAATAGTTGTTATATTTTATATTTTCAGTATATCTCTTCTGTGACTTCATAACTGTTCAAATTTATCCATTTCGTACAAGCATGCCTTGTTTTCTTTCATATCTATATATATGTAGACTTACCAAGTGGACCACCTATCAATTCCAATATTATTTATGTGTTTATCAATTTATTTAATTGGAAAAAAAATGTATAAATAGCTTACCATCTATTTGTGTTCCTGTAGTTTCAATCATGTGAAAAAAGAGAATAGGAATCCAATGTCAAAATTGTAGTTGTTAAAAATTTTGTTTAATCAAATGTTTATTTACTTATTGTGTTATCTATTGTAAATTTGTTAATATTATTCTTGTCTGGTGTTCTTAATAAATTTTTATTACTATATTTGCTTTAAAATCTGACTTCATAGTAAGAACGCATTTTTACATATACATTTTCTCTATGACATCACTTTTCCCTTTCCTGGTACTTATTTTTAAAGTGTTTTACAGTAATAGTGCGATACTTATAACCAGTTTTGACTGGCTATACACGATGCGACCAAGGGACCTTCGTGTGGTATAAAATACCCTCAAAGTATTTTTGCAAAAATTGGTAATTATTTATAAATAATTCCCAATTTTATTTCCACTATTGCTGCAGTTCACACGAATCTAATAAGCTTTGTTGGGACAGAAAATTCCCATTTCTTCCCAAACTTTTGATGGTTTTAAATTTTCACCTATATGTACTATAGTTGACATAGGTTACACGTGTACTATATGCCTTGCATAGCAGACAGCCGTTAACCTTGTATATGTGTTATAACTACTGGTCCTTTCACTAGCTTTTCTTGCATAACAGAGTCCATCATTTCTATTGAATATAAAAACAAAAAAATACAATGTTTATCGATTCTACTTGCTTTATCGATAATCTGCCTGCTTCTCAGCCTGCCAATTCACACTAGAAAGTAAATTACAAAAAAAAAAAAACATTACTATTTAGTGTTATATATATGGCTCAGCGAGGACCTGTTTACGCTACAAGTTTTTTCAGCAAAAAAATTTAATTTCCATCAAATTCTTCTGGATTTGGGGTTTCCTGATAAGTTTCATTCTCCTGAACAACATGCACTTTGCAGAATTGAAAAGTTCGCTCTATTTCCCTTTCTTTCTGCTCAAACAAAAATCTCTAGTATACACATGTGTATATAGTACACAGCTAAATACAGCTAATGGGAGAAAAGTATAGTACGAGACTTTTCATACTGCTTTTTAACGTGGGGATGGCTCGAAAAAATCAAATGGGTATTTGCCACTAACTTCTACAAGCTAGTGAGCTGAACGACAACGAGATAGGGGCCACGAGTACACTGTTTTTACTATTTAGAATAAATTGAATTATACGACGCGCAAAGTTAATGAAAGTATAAGTATAAGTGTTACCTGAAAATCTGGTAAAATATCATATAATTTCCAATACACAAATGGAAGACAGGAGGGGCGTAATATTTATAAATAATATACAAAGACTTATAATAAAATTTCTTTAATTACTAAAATCTCACAACTGGTATTTAGCTGGCATAAAAAAGATACGAAACTAAAGCTCTGTTCCTTTGCTGCAGAGGGGGTCCCGCCGGTCTGGAAGGGAAAGGTTCCAGATCAAAAAAAAAGGAACGCAACAACGCGAAATCATCTCCTTTTTTTTCCTTTCTTTATTTAACACCACTTGGTTCACAATGTACGACAGTTCACAGTTCACGCGCGCCTCTCATCGATCACAATTCATGCGCGCCTATCTTAACCCGGTCCCCGCGTTCGACGCGCCCCGGCCGCGATCCGCGCCCCAACGCGCCCACCGAACCCGGAGAAGGATATTCGAGGGATGGGAAGAGGGGACAGGGGACACAAGGGAGAAACGGGGGGGAAACACACGCGGTGGATGCTCGCCGCTCACGGGGATACTCCTCGGTCCGCTGAAGTCCGTTGATCCGGGCAGGCGTTACGCCCCTCGAGCGTGGAAGTAGGCGCCGGTGATGGGAGCCGCCCGTGACGTCCCTCCTGCTGTCCCTCTCTCTCCAGCTCACCTATCGGCCCTTATGGCTGCCCTTCTTGTCTGCTTGGCTTCCTCGGCTCTGCCCGTTCTACTTCTTCTTGCTTCACTCCCTCTCTCTCTCTCTCTTTCTACCTTTTCTCTACCTCTACTTTGCCCCTTCTCTTACTTTCTCTTACTTTCTCTTACTTTCTTCTCTTACTTTCCTCTCTCACCTTTCTTCTCTTACTTTTCTCTTACTTCTCTTACTTTCTTCTCTCACTCTCTTCTCTCACCTTTCTTTTCTTACTTTTCTCTTACTTCTTCTCACTATCTCTCACCTCTCGGTTAGGCGGCCAACGACGCAGTGCTGTCGTCTCGCTACTCGCAGGGAAGAAGGAGGGAAAAAGGGGGGGAAAGTTCGGCGGCTGCCGGCGACGGCCGACCGCGGCCGTGACGTGCCGAATCCGGACTTACAAAGAATCGGTTTGATGAATTTACGGATATGAATTTTAAAGATTTCCTAAGCAATTAATTGATTTAATAAAAAAAAAATATTTATTCAAAATGGCTGATTGTTGAGTTTTATTTTATGGTTTAAATTCATTCAATTATTTAATATAAAAATGTCGATTAAATAATATAAAATTTTAATATTATTTATATTTCACATTTACTTAAAAATTTTTTGTATTTGATTTTCATAGAATGTGGAAATAATTCTTAAGTTCTAAATATAGATTGTAAAATTTACAATTATTATTAACCATAAAAAAAGTAGAACAATTTAACTTTATCATTGATCATATAACTCTTGATTGTTAGTGCAATCTATTATCATTAACTTCATCCACATTCATCAGTTATCTTATTAATTAATTTCTATTATTTTATTCTAATTATTTCTAATTTATACTTATTATTTATTTATTCTTATTATCTAATTTATGCCTATTATTTCTAATTATTTCTAATTTATACTTATTTATTTCTAAGTATTTCTAATTATCGCTATTATCTATTACCATGTTAAACAGTGCAGTGGTGTATAAAGAAGGAGAACTTATAATATATGTACAAAGTAACATTTTAAAATAATCTCTTGCTATTGTTGTGAATAGTGAGTTCAATAAACTCCTATTTCCTTCAGCAATGTTGATACGTAACAGTCTGATGCATTGCTCTTGGTTCGTGTGCGGGACGAACAGGGAGGAGGGGGACCGTGCCGAGCACAAGGCGCGACGGCGCGCGCGAGCGCCTTAATGTTTGCATGTCCGCGAAATGGCGCGCGCGTCGTCATTTTTTTCCTGGACAAGTCGGCGCGGGCGTCTTGTGACGCTCGTCACAAATCTCCCCCCCTAAACCGGACTTCGTCCGCAATTCTTGGTGTCGTCTTCTTGATCGATCTCCTTTTCTTCTCCTTGAATGCCCCATCCATAGGTGGGCGTCTCGTGGTTGGCTTCGCATGGTTACGATCGTCCCTCTTGATTGGTGATTACTAGTAATGAGTTTCGCCTTGCCCCTAGGTCATCTCCTGGTCTGCCTCACCCTCTCTCTCGGTCTTCTGGTCCTTCGTGTCCTTCGGTCCTTCGTGTCCCCCCGCGTCCCAGGGGTTTCCTTTATTGCCCAGCGATGACCTCCAGCAACAGTCGCACTAACGCCCTCACCGATACCCGTCGTGACCCTCGACGGATAGGTCGGGGGGTGACGACGGCTATCAGTCGCTGCGGTGAGGCTCCTGCTGCCGGTGGGTCCCATGCGGCGATGTTGGTGCCGTGGGCGCATGGTCCGGAGTGCGAGAAACCGCGAGGCTTCCCGTCGCAGTCCGGATGGGTCACCCCATATAGCGCTGATACGCCCGTCGGCAGCGAGGGCAGCTCTCAACGTCGACCCCGCGTCGCCCGCAGTTGCAACAGTACGTTGCAGCTACGGGTCGGGGGCAGTCCCTGCGCGCGTGCCCTATCTGCCAACAGTTGAACAGTTGTAGCAGTGCCGCCGGGGCGGGTCCACCTCGGGCCGCGTCCGTATCGGCTCTATGCCATCAAACAGTACCCCCGTCAAGCGGGGGTATCTCTCTCCGTATGGGCGCTCCGGACGAAGCTCCACACGAGGGCGTTCTGCTCTCGGGGGCACGGTGGAAAGCACCGTGTCCTCCCGCGGCGAGACGGACCGTTTGACCACGGTTTCGCCATCCGAGGACGACGAAGACCATGACGACTCGGAGCCGCCGCCACGGATCAGAGGTAGTGACTCCCCCACCGTCCAGGACTCCCCCGGGACGGGCTGAAACTCCGGGAACGGTCGATGACCTGCACGAGGCCGGGATATCAGTGGTCGTGCTACCTCTCTTCCGAGCCCTGAGCGGTGATGTCTCCGCATGTGACTCATCACTAAAAGAATAAGTGCGGAGTTAAGGGATAGCTTCACCACTGGTCCGGTCTAACTACCAAGGAAAAGGGGAAAGGAGAAAAGCCAAGGGAAACCGGAGCGTCTCATCACGAACCTATAAGCCGAGCCTGGGACTGGCAACGTCGCGAGGGGAGGGGATATATCCCTTTAGTTCCGACACGTGCACCTTCGCGTTTCGCCGACTCGAGCCCGTCACGAGCACGTAAACCGTCGGGGAAAGCTGATCGGAAATCCGAAAGGGGCCCTCGTACCTAGGAGCCAATTTGGAGGAGAACCTCTGGGTCCCGCTCGATAACACGCGTACCCTGCGCAACACTTGGTCTCCCACCCTGAAACTCACATCCCGTCTACCCTGATTGTAGTACCTTTCTTGATTGGCTCATGCCCCGTCGATGTGGCGGACGACAAGGTCCCTCAACGCGTCTAATCGCCGCATACGGTCCCTCCATACCTCGGGGTCAATCCTCGAAACCAACTCGCGTCCCTCAACCTCTCTTCTCAAGCTCTTGACCGGTTGCGAATGCTGACCGAAGTTTAAAAACGCTGGTGACACTCTAGTTGATGTTTGTGTCGCTGTGTTCATGGCGTGATGTAGTTTCCACAGATGCAGGTCCCAATCGCGATGGTCCGGTCCCACGAATATGGAGATCATGGTCTTTAAGGTCCGGTTGCTACGCTTCACCGGATTGGCTTGCGGGTGGTATGGTGGCGTGGTGACGTGTTTCACACCATAACCTTCTAACATCTTCTTAAGCACGTGATTATCAAACTCGGTCCCATTGTCGCTCAAGAAATAATCCGGCGTATTCCATCTGAATAGGACTAAATCCTCGAAAGCCTTGGCGACTGCCTTGCCGTCGGCTTTCTTCAACGCCTTTAATTCGACCCATCGAGTGAAGAGGTCCTGGAATATCAGTATATACTTATATTGCCCCTTGCTCGGGGGAATCTCGACGACATCGGCAACCACCACGATCCAAGGTTTCTCCACGATGCGATGACCCATTAGTCCTTGTGGCCCTGTTTGCGTGGGCTTATGCCGTTGGCACTCGGGGCACTGGCGAACGTAGGTGTTCGTGTCGTGGTAGATTCCCGGCCAGTCGTAATCTCTCGTGATTCTGTCGTACGTCTTCTTGATGCCCAGATGACCAGCTGACGGTTCCTCATGTGCCTCGCGCAACATCCTCTCTCGGTGGTCCGTTGGTACAACGAGTTTCCAATTCTCTTGGTCCTCTGTTACGTTCTCCAAAATAGGGTCCACCCTGCGCCTGTATAACATACCATCGTGTACACTCCACCCCGGAAACTTGTATGGGAATTCTATGACTTCCTGAACCCTCAGGGTGTACCATTCATCTTCACACGGTTCGAATGCAGCAATTTCTTCGAACTCGTTCTCGAACATCCGGGACAACGCGTCCGGGACGTGGTGAATGGCTCCGCGCCTATGTATTATCTCAAAATCCCATTGCTGCATCTCTAGGGCCCAGCGGGACAGGCGGCCAGTAGGTTCTTTCAGGTTCCGGAGCCAGCGAAGTGCGCTGTGGTCCGTAACTGCTTTGAACTTATAGCCTTCCAAATGGTCTCAATTTCTTGATCGACCACAGCAACGCCAAGCACTCTTTTTGTGAGGTCGTATAGTTGCGCTCCGCGCCGGTCAATACACGATTCACGTAGACTATTGGATGCTCACCATCCTCTCCCTCTTGCGCCAGCACTGCTCCGATCGCGTAATGGCTCGCATCACACTATACCGAGAATGGCTTCGAAAAATCCGGTCGTGCGAGCACTGGCGCGGTCGTCAACGCCTCCTTGAGTTTGTTGAATGCCTCTTCCTGATCTATGTCCCAGGTCCATGGTTGGCCCTTCCGTAGTAACTTAACTAACGGGATTTTCAGTTCCGAGTCTTTATCGACGAATCTCGAATACCAGCCAACCATGCCTAGGAACCGCCGCAGTTGCTTCACGGTCCTCGGGGCTGGGTACTCTAGCAATGGTCGTACTTTCACCGGATCCGGTCTCAGACCTTCCCGATCCAACAGGAAACCGAGGTACGCCACTTGAGAACAGCAAAACTCGCACTTCTTCCTATTTACGGATAGTCCTGCACCTCTCAGTCGTTTCAACACGCGCTCTAGCCAGACCATGTGGTCCTCAAACGATTCTGTCACTACGATGATGTCGTCCACGTATCCAAATACGTTGGGTTCATACTCTGGTCCGAACAGTGCGTCGATGAGCCGCTGGAAAGTCATGGGGGCGTTCGTCAGGCCGAACGGCATTCTGGTGAACTGCCAGAGACCTGATCCGGGTACTTCGAAGGCCGTGAACTTCCTGCTCTTTGCGTCCATTGGTATCTGGAAGTACGCTTTCTTTAGTTCTACCTTCGATAAATATCTGGCCTTACGCAGCTTATCCAAGATAGAATCCATACTGGGTAACGGATAGACGTCCTTGACGGTGACAGCGTTCAGGTCTCTGTAGTCCACACAGAAACGGAACGAACCGTCGGACTTTTTCACGATAACAGGCGCGCTGCTCCACTCACTGGCCGAGCGCTCGATCACTCCTTTCTCAAACATCTTCTTCAATTCATCCTGTGCTACTTGCATCATCATCGGCGACATGCGTCTCGGCCGGTGTTTGACTGGAGCCGCGTCCTGTACCTCTATTCTATGTTCGGTCAGGGTAGTTGCTCCCAATCGTTCAGCGGCCTCGGGCAACAACTTACTCACGAGGTCCTCGACTAAGGTCCTTTGGTCCTCGCTGGCTTCGACGATACCCGCGCATTCGGCCGATATTGCTAACTCTTCCTTATCCGCCTCTTGTCCCGTGCGACTAAACTTTCTCCACCTACCGCCTCGTCTACGCCACTGTCCAGATCCAAGACGGGCTGCGACCTCCCAAATCTGGCAAAAGTCCATACCCAATATAAGGTCATGGTCCAGGAAACTCACGGCTTTGACTGGCAACTCTCCGACAACCCCATCCACTTCTATTATTAGCGGTAGCTCGTCTAGCATGGTCGTCCCTCCGCCGAGGGCACTCTTCAGCCTCGTCGAGGTCGGCCGTAGTCGATCCTTGAATCGCTCGGCTACTCGAGGTCCGACGACCGAAACTACAGTTCAAGGATCGAACAATGCGCGATAATTCTTCCCGTTCATCCCCACGGGAAGAAACAATCGATTTTCTAACGTCGCACCGGCTACCTCGGGTCCATCTTGGTCCGGGCCGGTTTTTTCCGTCTGTACAGTTTTCTCCAGGTCCTGGGACTCCACAGGTCCTGATTCTCGATCTAACTCCGCTCCAACTCTACTCCCCCCTGAACTTTACTATGGCGAGGTCCCAGCGTTAGCCAGGCTGAAGGCATACCTCCCGGCCATCTCGATGGCGGGAACTCTAATTTCTTCAATACTTCGTTAAATCCGTAGTTAGCATTTTGCGGGGCACTCTGGGTTTCGGACGCTTCTCTCTCATCTATCGTTGGTCGGAGCGGTCTTACTATACACGGTCTCTCCTCGGCATACCACTTCGCTCCCTCGGTCTGCCGCTTCCTCGGGGACACTCCGATCTGCAATTGACCTATCCAACAATCTTCGATCTCACGATTCTCTTGCCCCTCACACCGGACTCCGGTGTTCTCCTTCGGTACATTTCGCTCTAGCATCGTATGCTCCACTTGATCGGCTGCCTTACACGCAGGCTTCTCCGGTTCACGCTTGACTTGCGGCTAGACATCACCACTTAGTGACTCCTTTTTCTTCGGGATGGCTCCCTTGGACTCCGGATGGGGTTCGGTCCTAACGGCGTCCCGAGGGTGAACGGGGGGTTGCGGGACTGTTGCGTCCCCCCGTCCTCTCGTTTCCCAACCTCGTACAGATGGGGACGCATTCAGGGCAGTCACGGATTGCAACTCCCTCTCGGCCGCACCATTGGCACGACAGCGTGCTTCTCCGACTGTTCGGGCAATCGGTGGCATAATGGCCGCGTTGATGACACCGGTAGCATGAGATGCTCGGGCAGTTCGCTGCCCGGTGTCCTACTGCTCTACAGTGGAAGCACGAACCGTATAACCGTCCGTCTTCCTTATCACGCTCTGGCGGCGAGCTTCTCCGAGTCTCCTCGCGGCCACGATTCTGCCACCGACCGTTGTCGTCGAACTGGTGACTCGGACGTTGTGGCGATCGGATTCTTGGTTGCCGCGCTTCCCAACTTCTTGGCCACTGTCGCGGTACATTGGGAGATGGCCGTCTCACGGCTGCAGCATAGCTCTGCGGTCTCTCCGGTTTGGTCGTCGTCATCGGTCTCGGCGTCTGGGTCTCCACCGGTCCCTGTACGGCCGCTACCTCTCTGACCTTGGCCTTCGCTCCTTTGGTCCTCCTCCGAGTCTCCTTGTATCCTTCACTATCGGTCGACTCAGTCCTTCGGCCTCTATCACTCTGCGTGATGGCCGCGACCTTCGTCGCCTTGACCTTAGCTACGGCGGGAGCAGCGCTACGAAGTCTCATCTTGTCCTTTGCTGGTGGTGCGCTCCACCGGTTTTGGAGCTCCATGGTTCGCTCCATCTCGAGGCCATAGCGTGTTAATTGTGTAAAGTTGGTGAACGTCTTGCCCACCATGTAGACCTGATACTCTGGTCGTAGGTTGTTGGCAGCGATCATCACCTGCTCGCTCAACGGCGGCGGTCTCCGGAAGTTATGGTCTCGCTGCGGTCCTGGGTTCTCGAATAAAGTTCCCTTCGTAGGTCATCCTCGCCCAGCTGGTTGATGAATCTAAGCCTGAACGCCTCTTCAAAGGCCGCCCAGCTACTGGTCTCCGCCCGTATGGGTCGATACCGCTGGTACTGGTCTCCGCCCGTATGGGTCGATACCGCTGGTACTGGGGATCGCCCTGATAAATTCGCTCTCCGTCAGACGGGCTGAGTATCTACACTCTTCGAGGTCCGCGAGGTATTCTTCCGGATACTCCTGGTCGGTCCCCGAGAACTTGATACCCCAGTCCTTTAGGATTCTGGCTGGCGAGTGCTGTCCGTAACCCCGACTGCTCCCGTGTGGACACGTACACGGGGGCGAGGTTGGCCTCACTGTGTCCCGTTCTAGGCTAGTGTTGCGGACGGGAGGTGGCGGCGGAAAACAATCTCGACCAGGATTTCCGGTCCGTTCGGTCGGCGGGCGTTCTCGCATCACGATCGGTCCGTATTCTGCGGCTCTGCTTTCGGTCCGACCTACTTTGCTGGTCCCGGTCCTGGGAGTAGGTGCACGCGTGGCTTCGGCCCGATCGCCTCCTCCGTGCTGACTGTCCTCGTCAGACGCCAAGTTTGCGTCGTCGACGACCTCCTCCCTGACGCGAGGACCTGATACGTTGCGGGCGATGCTCCTGCCATCGCCGGTCACTCGTTGATTCGTATGCGACTGGGACGGAACGCTACGGCGCCGACACTGCTGGTCGAACTGTGATAGGATTGATCGACGATCAATCTCGCCCTGTAACCGCAGCCGTTCTTCCTCATTGCGTTCCATAGCCATCTGGAGGATGTGATCCATTTGCAGACCTGCCACCCGTTTCTGATCTTCCGGGCGGCGCAACGAAGCGGACTGGTCTGCCAGGCTGACCGTAGAAATAACCCCCGGGTTCATTGCAATCGGTTGGGAGGCTGACGTCGGTATGGTGTTCCCCGCCATGGCGTACTTCGACGTGGTGGTGGTACACGTCGTCGCGGT
Organism: Sycobia sp. Sy_11; assembly: GCA_018907035.1. Lineage (NCBI taxonomy): Eukaryota > Metazoa > Arthropoda > Insecta > Hymenoptera > Epichrysomallidae > Sycobia > Sycobia sp. Sy_11. The sequence goes on along the minus strand of JACCIC010000135.1, from coordinate 97,048 downwards.
AACTGTCACAGCCCTGCCGGGAATCTGCGCGGCCGTGGGCGGCGAAGTCCGTAGACTCTCGAAAGGGTTCACCCCCATCGTCGTCGGCAGGGTTGTTCATCCCGGAATCTCCAGCTCGTCCAGGGTGGTCATTGGGCGTCCACGCCCACGTTCTGTCCATCTACGGCGCTTATCGACGAGGGAATCATCCATGACTCGGATCTGGTCCACACCGCGCGTAGGCGACGAGTCCCGATCTTCCTCGTCCTCCGTTGTCCAGAATATCTCTAGGGACGGGTCCTGATTATGGAGCTCAGCCCTTAGAAGGCGTCTCTATAGCGTATGACGGTCGCCGTGCGTACTTGTACCTAGCGACCGTACATCGCCCAGGCCCCATCGTACTGGTCCATAATTAGCTCCAAAGACGCGTTGCTCGTATCGCTCTTCACGGACGCCATGGTCACTTCTAGAGATTCTGCCTCGTCTATTCGCTCCTGTGTACGATTGCCCGGTTCGAAACGCGATCTGCTTTGCCGTCCGGAATCGTCAAACGGAGGCGGGATAACGGACGAAAAAAAACGGGGGTGCACGTGTGTGGGTGCAAAAAAGGTAGGGGGCCGAAACGCGTGCCAGTGGGATTGTGATACAACGAATTTCAAATTATAGCATTTATCAATTAAAGCAAATAAATCTGGCGATTACCTTACTTTTGTACCTAGAAGGGATCGAATGAGAGAATAAAACAAACTCGACGAGCAAGATTTCAACTATCGGTTTTACAATACCGTCGATACTATCTCGTCTAGGTATATCTCTTCCGTAATCTGATCCACTATTCTTGCAAATTCCACCCGATCGAAGATTTTTAGATTCAATTCTGGTTTATCTTCCTTGAAAGGGAAACAACGCGAGGTAGCTGGCAAGCGATCGGAATTGTCCGATGGACATCAGCAAAGATATAAATATATATAGATTTATAATAATTTGTGACAGTCAGTGAGTCAAATCAATCAATAGTAATTTTTTGTAACATATAATGAAATCAATAAATGTACCTCAATCGACAATTAAGTTTAGGGCTACCATGCCCCAGGCTCGTCTCTCGATTCATCAATTTGTCGCGTAATCCGTAAATCTCCCATTAATTAGATAAACAAAATTTTTCGGTTGGTCAATTACCAGCACTTATAATAAGCCACTCGTATTCATTTTAACTTAAATTTTTATTACGATTAAACCCTTAATATTATTATAAGTAAAAAAAAGTTCCAATTTCTACTATCTCAATTCCAAAAAAAAAATATAATCAAACATTTCGTAGTTCCAGAAGAAGAAAAAAGTGTCTATCCCGAATAGAAGCTAGACCTGATAAACGATTTAAGCACGCGCAAAATTTTCACGAACGCATATAACGACAATCAATCTAAACTATAAAGCAAATAATAGTGAACTAGTGTAAGGTTCAAGACGCGTCAACATAATTAATTCATGAGGTTTGGCGATAAATTGCACTTTATATAAAGTTAAGAAAAAAAATAAATGCAAAAAAAAAGTAAACTCAAATAGACGTTTTACTTACAACGCGTTGTTATTATTATAAATAATTATAACTAATTTATTATAAATGGAAAATTATAAATTTTAATTTATTATTACCGATAGTCGATCTTTCCTTTCACTCCTTTCCCCTTACTATTTAATTTAAGCAACTAATCCTTCCTTATAAATGGTTCGTATTCAATTCCATTACACCACTATTCATTGTTTCTTACATTATATACACTTTGTATATACACAGTATTTTTATTCCCTAGTACAACAGATAAAAATTATGTCATTGTCCCTAGCAATCGCACGCTATTCGTGCCGTCATTTTTTTTTTTTTTTTTTTTTTTTTTTTTTTTAATACACTTAAGGTACAGCAAACAATAATTGTTTGTGAATTTGTATAATCCTTTGATTCTTTAGAATTTTTTTTTATATCGAGTTTGTCTAGAATATTAATCAATGGAATATTTGTTAAATTATCTCATTACAGCTTCTGTAGTTTTAATTCAAAATAAATATACAAAAAGAGCATACAAATCTGCTAATTTCCAAATGCCTCAACTTATGTGAATCACTTATATTATAACAATTAATTCTGACCTTTCAAAAATCTCAATTTTGCGATAGTAAAAAAAATTCTTATTAAAATTTTAATACACTCGATAAATGTTATTAAATAAAAAAAAAATTTAAATAAATTTTATTTTTCGATTTTAAAAACATAAATAAATTCATAAATTTTTTATAGTTTTCACTTTTTTTAATAAACTGGCAAAGACATTTGTCGACATTTGTAGACATTTGTTGCAAAGAATATTTCTACAGTATTGTAGAAATATTCTTCTGCAAGTCACTGAATTTCTTGCTTATTTTATAAATTTAAATTGTAATTTAAAGGACAACAATTCATTTAAATCCTATAGGGATAAGTATAAGTAAGAATTGGAAACCAATAATTGTAAGACACCCTTATTTTATGAGCAGCATTAGTGCAATAATCTATTTTCTGATGTGTAATGATCATTTTGAATACAATAATATACCAATTCTTTTCTTACACAATTTATGCACTTAACAAGCTACTAACATCTCAAATTTTTTTTTTTTTTTACGAAATTTAAAATTTTACAAATCTTTTTTATACATTTTTTTGTCTGTTAATCTTGTCAATACTAAAGAGCACATTTATTTACAAGAATTCTCACATTAATTGATTGGGAATTCCCAAGATAATCAGGATTATGAAATAGCCTTTATCTTGTATGTGTTAGTAAACCTATCCAAAAAAGTAATTCTAAAAACTAAATAGCCTATAAATAGAAAAACAATAATAAATAATATGTAAAGATTATTGTATTATATTGACAGCTTTAATAGCAAGAAATAACAGAATAAAATTGATTTTAATTTTTTTTGTAGTTAAAATGAACAAAATTTAGATTTATATTTATATTTGCTATAAGTTGAAAATTCAAAATTCCACCTAGTGCTATGCTTCATATATCTAAAAAAAATATAATACTTAATACTTTTTTGTAACTGATTACTTAATATAAAAATTATTTCATTAATTAAAATATTGATCTCTAATAATATATAAAAATAATGAAAGTATCAAGTATCAACAATTTTAATTAATGAATAAGCGAATAAAATAATGTCAGTAAACAGTTATAAGTGCAGCACAGCCACTCTCTAACAATTCCAAAGATTTATAATGTTTGCACAATTAATCATGGAAGAACAAAATATATATATTCACTTCTTTTAATTCTTTATAAAAAATTCCAAGATTTAAGATATTAGAAACTAAGGATGGCTAATTATAATGTTGTCCTTGCTATTGAACAATAGAGAAAAAAACCTCGAAGTATAAAGCTATCGGTAATTATAATATATATACGTACATTATATAATTAAAATTTATCTTATTAATAGTTTATCAAGGTTATACCCAATCTGCCACATAATTAACAGAGATTTTAAAATTAAGCATTTATTTAAAAGTGTTAATGCAAAAAAAAATTTTTTTTTTTTTTTTTATAGTTCTACAAATTTTATTTTTACGTCAAAATTTAAGCTCTCAGAAAAAAAAATTCGGAAAGAAAAAAAAAAGAACCCCCTTTTTTTTCCTCAACGTATCTCAATTTTTTTTTTTTTTTTTTTTTTCGATAGCGCACATCCACCCGCACGAACTCTCAACGGTTGTTTCCGCTGCAAGCGGTCGTACAGCGACACGTGGCCAAGATGGCCGCGCCACGTGGCGATAAATTTAATTTCGCGATCCCGACCAGCTCGGCCTCACGTTGGGCGCCATTTTTGTGATGCCGCGAAATCACGGTCACCCGGAACGAACTTTACGCTCTACCGGGGTGCTCTCGTTCGCGCACGCACACACAAAAAAAATAAAGTCCTCACTCACTTACCTCCTTTGCTGCAAAGGGGGTCCCGCCGGTCTGGAAGGGAAAGGCTTCAGATCAAAAAAAAAGGAACGCAACAGCGTGAAATCATATCCTTTTTTTTACCTTTCTTTATTTAACACCACTTGGTTCACAATGTACGACAGTTCACAGTTCACGCGCGCCTCTCATCGATCACAATTCATGCGCGCCTATCCTAACCCGATCCCCGCGTTCGACGGGCCCCGACCGCGATCCGCGCCCCGACGCGCCCACCGAACCCGGAGAAGGATATTCGAGGGATGGGAAGAGGGGACAGGGGACACAAGGGAGAAACGGGGGGGAAACACACGCGGTGGATACTCGCCGCTCACCGGGATACTCCGCGGTCCACTGAAGTCCGTTGATTCGGACAGGCGTTACGCCCCTCGAGCGTGGAAGTAGGCGCCGGTGATGGGAGCCGCCCATGACGTCCCTCCTGCTGTCCCTCTCTCTCCAGCTCACCTATCGGCCCTTATGGCTGCCCTTCTTGTCTGCTGGGCTTCCTCCTCGACGGCGCGCGCGAGCGCCTTAATGTTTGCATGTCCGCGAAATGGCGCGCGCGTCGTCCTTTTTTCCTGGACAAGTCGGCGCGGGCGCCTTGTGACGCTCGTCACAATATATATATATATATATTATCCTCTCGTATCATATACTAATTTATAATGACAAAGCATGGTTTTCTTTGTACACGATAAAGAAAAATCTACTGAACCGATTACTCTGAAATTTGACATATATATTCTATAGTTTCTAAGGAAGGACATAATGTTCAGTGAAAATATGGGTATTTTCACGGTTCATAATACCAGGCGTTTGAGATTCATGTCTTTTTAAGGCCGCAAGCAATTTCATTCACTGACATCTATAAGAAAGGCATACATCTGAGCTTATGCACGATATTTCTCAGAGTTGTATTAGACTATTTTATTATCACTCCTTGCAATAATATCCAAATAATCCAGAAGTGATATTAGCAGAAATCTAGTCAACATTTTTGGTTGCAGAGCGTGGTTGTTCACAAATCCTTTTGAGTATTCATGATAATAAAGTGAGTGTCGATGCAGAAGCAATCCAGTACGCTCTCCATCTCTACATATGAAGTCGCATACGTTCATAAGCCAGCATGGGAGCTGAACCGGGCTTCGAGCAAACGAACGAAAACATTCCGATAACATTCCCCGAGCAGAGAACAAATGTGCAGCTCTCCAACTTCTGTACTTGATATCCCCGGTGAACGAATTACTGATGGACAACCATTTGCAGTCACAGGGATTCCCATTCTCTTCTCAAACGAAAGAAGAGCAAAATTGCAAAAAGTTACATAGCAATATTTATTTATCTTGACATCAAGATATTTCACTTTAAATTGTTTCTGATTAAACGTCTAAAGCATTTATCGCCGCCTTTTTAAGATTTATAGCTCGTTGTGGATTATGCAACACCATTTTCTCAGACAATGGAACAACTTTGAGAGGCGCAGAGGCTATCTCGCGAGTCTGGTCTAGTTAAAGTGGTGGGGGCATTCAGGTTGTCCTTTACTAACATAGAATATTGCTTTTATTATTTTTATTTTATTTTTATTTTTAATATAATTTATTGTAGTAATAAGTTTTATTTCAGCTTATATGTGGGTGAACATAAACAAGGACAGTCTGACTGTCATTATTTTAGCTAATATATTATATTATAAAGACTGTAAGACCGATAAAAATATTTATTAATTTAATTTAGAATAGTCGATATAAGTGTAATAGTAACATAGGAGTTATTACCCCGTTCTCCGGTCATGGCAAGGGAAGCGGTATGCTCAGTCAAAATTTGCGTATTTGAACGGTTCATAATCTCGGGCGTTCGAGTCATCGAAGAGGCTTTATGAGTTCTAAAACTACTGATAATAACTGGCCTTGTATGTCTGAGATTTCTACACTCAAGAAAGGAGTGGTATTTTATGCTAAAGATATATCTGGTATGAATCGGTGCCATGATCGTTGATTTTCACCTACATATTGTGAAATCATTGTCTTGATCACGCGATTCGCTCGTTCTACAGGATTACACTGTAGTGGGTGCAGTGGTGAACGTCACGTTGGTGAACGTCAGGTCTAATAATGTCACAACATTTCAACAAGTATAATATTAAACATTATACAAGTATAATATTAATATTAAACAATATCCTTACTTATAAATTGTCGTCCATTATCTGATATTATTGTGTTTGGATATCCATGACGAAAATTATTTGTTATCTTACAGCATTTGTCACAGCTTCTTCAGTAGCTTTATGAAGAGGTAATTCAATCTCCTTTGTCATCTTATACTGCAGAACTAAAAGCTATGCATTTAATTTTATTGAACGAGGCAATGGTTCAATTAAATCAATAGATATAATTTCCAGAGTTTGTTTGACTTGCGTTTCGTGTATCCTACCCGCCGGTATTTGTTGTAATATTTTATATTTCTAGCATATATGAGAAATTCGAACGTACTTTCTAGTCATTCTAAACACTCCAGGCCAAAAAAATAATTTTGCTAAGCGTGCAAGTGTTTTTGATACGCCTAGATGTCTAGCTGTAGGGTCATTATGCATTATTTCCAATACGTCATTTTTTTTTATTTTGGAACATATATTTTCCATTGTAATGCTGCATTTATTTGTGAAGTCTATGTAATATTCTGTTTCTATAGCTGCTGATTCTTTATAAAATAATCGAGATTATTTTCTGCATCGGTTTTGACAGCTGATATACATTTCATATACCATTCTTCTTTGGGTTGATTTACATTACACAGTTCTACGGGCTGGCGAGAGAATATTTCAGCGAGAAGATTATCGTATTTCTTTTGCGTTTCTAGGTGGAAATAAATTTGTGACGGCTGCAATTTTTTCTGAATCGGTAGGTATATCATTCTTGTCTACTATATGACCTAGATAGAAATACTTCTTTTAAAATGTTCAAATGGTCGTTGACTGTTTTTGAAATAATGACAAGGTCATCTCGATGTACAAAAACATTTTCATATTTAGACGATGGCATGACGATGAATTCATATAACCCTTTTCCACGAATGGTAAATACGGTAAATGGCTACTTGCCACTCTATAAATCAATCGTAGATAGATATCTAGCTTCTCGCAACCTATCTAAAATTGTATTAATTTGCGGTAATCGATATGCAACTTTTTTCGTGACTGTTAATTTTTTGAAAGTCGACGCAAAAATGATCTTCTCCCTTTCTCTTCTTAATTATGACGATCCGTGAGCTCCAGGGGCTATTAGATCATTCGATCACCCCTTTTTACAACATTTCATTAACTTCCGAATTTATAATGTTTTGCATTATCGGATTTTTGGATCTATATTTCCGTTTGATTAGATTATTTTCTTGCAAAACAATTTTATGTTGCGATAACGGTGTTGGATCTTTTATACATTAATTGTGCTTATGTCGACTGTATTTAGATAAATTAATAAATATTTCTATTGGTCTTACAGTCCAATTCAATAAATTAAAATTAATACATAACAATATCAATATATATTTATATCGATACTAATACACTCAATATATAATTAATTGAAAATTACAATAACAGTCAGACTTGTTTCAAATCACATCTGTAGACTAACCGTACATAAAAATATATTAACTGAAAAAATTTTTTATTAGTGAAGTGCAATTTGACTGTCCCCACCACCATTATCCAATTGAAGACTGAATGAGGTTGTTGAACGTTTCGAATTGGCTACGGCTCTTCATCAGGGACTAAACTAAACCTTATACTAATATTCTAATTTATATATACCCCTATCCCCACTAAACTAAAAATTTTTTGAACATACAATCCCTCCTCTACACAAAATGTTTCAAACGGTATTTAAAAAATGTCGAATACGGAATCATAATCTTGCGAGTTACATATAGTTGTTTTCCGCGCGGCGACGACAATCACCACGGAGCGGGTTCCACGGATATGGATGGACACGGCAGGGAGGGGAAAGGGGGCACGCGACGTATAGTGGCTTGAGCACAGAACGCTCGCGCACGCGGCCGTACAACAATGGCGCGCGTTCATGCCCGGTCGCGCACTTCACATATTAATATAATAAGAGGCTACATGCCAATGAGTCCTCGGCGCCGCTGCTTCCTCTCGTGCTGAACCTTCTCTCGTCCTTCTCTCGATTCTTAATCTTCTTGCTCTCTCTCTCTCTCTCTTTCGCTAGGGCTTCCTTCCTTCTTTTCTTCTGTCTCGTACCCTCGGTGAGCTTTCGGGGCTCGAGTCAGGATGACCGTGAGAACGGTCGCTCGATCTGGCGTCACTTCTCGGGATTTGCCAATGTAGATTTAGATGGGAGCGTCGGGATGAGCCGGATGCGGATGGTGTCAGTGGGCGACAGGCTCGAGAGAGAGTTATTCTATTACGGACCTCGCCTCATAGATTATCAGTGTATGCGCATGTGTTCTTAAAGAGTGGGTAAGAAAGATCTCTCAAACATATGTATATATCTATATAAGGTGACCTTTTGCTCGCGTGTAAATTAATATAATTTTAGTTTTTAATAAATTAATTTTAGTTCTTTGTATGCATAACATTCACAAGTGATTGTCAATTATATATACTAAATTGGCTTTTTCCTCCACTCAAAGACTGGAGATTCTTTTATACCGTTGCGATTTCTTTCGATTATAAAAATAAAGACCTTAGTTTCAATATACCTCTTATTGTAAATAGTGTATTTATTTCCTCATCTCGAATACACCCATCCTGATTGTTATTGATTAACTATATTAATAGTATTGTCGAATATAAGTTAACAGAAAAGATCATAGAACCCTCGGAAAGCCCCTGGAGTAGTTGTCCAGTGATCGTCCTGAAAGCTGATAGAAAAATTTTGCATCGATTTCAGGGCGATCAACAAAGTGACCATCATAGTACCATCTATATGACCAATATAGTGGTCATATAGATGTTTTACTGGAAAATCTTTGAGACGCTCGCTCCCTTTCGGAGATTGACCTGTCGCAAGCATATGTACCATCAAATACCTTTAGAAGTGGGTAGTAAAAAGATAACCTTATAGCCTCACGGATGCTCCAGCGAGCTTCAAACGAGGGGTGGATCAAATTTTTGGTCCTGAATGGCAGCCCAAGGTGTTTGTATATATGGACGACATCATTATGGAGCAAAATACGTTCAACGAACATATGTACTTGTTACGAAAGATACTGCAGCGGTTAAATGATCATCGACTGTAGATAAACTGAGCTAAGTCCAACTTATGCTGTCCCCAGATAAAATACCTGAGATATATCGTGGACAAGTCTGGGCTACGGGCTGATCGAGAAAAGGTCATGGTACGCTAAGAACTAGAGGGAACTTGGGTAACGGTAGCTGCAGATATAATGGGTGATATGATAAATCATAGATTTAAGAGAGCCTACAGCAGTTGTCATGTGCACACAAATATTTTAGTTAGAGTTAATCATACTATACTAATGCGGCAATTTATTATTCCAAATCTATATAGAAATATTAATATTTGGTTAAATATTACTTTTTAATAGAGAGCATTCTTTTTTTCATTTTTTAATTATAAATTATTATATTAATTATATAATATTAAAACCATCCATTAGATATAAATTATTGCGTCATTGTTTATAAATAATCATTGTGTTATTCAAATATAGTTTTAATTAATTTTATTAATTTATATATATATATATATATATTGTAACATGTATAGGTTATTTCACCCTATACATGTTGATTATTTCAACAAATAGGAAAAAAGGGAGGGAAAAAGGGAAAAGAGAGAGAGAGAGAAGGAGAAAAAAATTATTATAATATAGTTAATATATAGTATAACATACCTTGCTGCTAGTTAAATTGAAAAAAGTTTTTCTTAAAAAATAGAACGTGGCCATTTTCGTATAAAAATAATTATTAAATTAATCGATTAGATTATTGTGATAGAAGAATTCGAATGCGTATTGGGTAGGGGTAGCTTATTAATTATTATAATTTTATCAAATTGAATAAAAAAAATAATTTATTTTCTTACTTAATTAAATCAATCTACTTTTGATTTTTTTATTAGTAGTAGAAAATATAGAAATATATATATATATATATATATATATATATATCCCCCTGTAACTGATCATTAATCTGTCTTTTCCTGGATTACCAATAATTTATCAATATATATTATCACTTATATAATTTCCAGGATAAACAAAGGTAAGTCTGAGCAAGAAGTATCCGCAAAGAACCTACGGTCCAAAAAGATTGTTTTAAACAATTTAATCCGTTCGGGGTTCTTTGCAATTCTGTTAACGGGTACTTCTAGCGGGTGATTAATAATTAAGTACCCCGTTACAATATATATATATATATATACATATATTATATATATATATATATATATATATATATATATATATAAATAACTTGTAAAATGTTTAGATTAGATGAAAAGTATGTAAACACTCATCTGAAATTATTAAAAAAAGTTCCAAATCGACCAAATGGAAATGGAATCACTGAATTTAAAAATTATGTCTCAGAAAATGGTAATGCTAAATGAAAAATATGTATACTCAACTTTCAGTGGTCTTTTTTATGAATTAAATTGGATAAGATATTATTTAATAATTAAAGAAACTTACCTTGTATAATTTCAAAATCCGAGAATTCTTAAATCTTAATATGTTGAAATAACCGATTCTCAAGTTTTTCTTTTTCTTTTTGTTTAAACAATGAATAATATTTATTACAGGAAAAAATATACATATACTTATGACATATACTTGTACATATACTTATGAGTACAACCAAAATTGAATTTAGATTTCAAAAAGTTCGTGGCACGTTTAAAATGTAACGGAAACAGACGCGGACTTGCTTGTGCAGTACCGAGGCGAGAAAATATAAAAATTCAAATATGCAAGAATATGTTACATATTAAATATATATTCGTGTTCATATAGGTCGTAATAACATTAATAATAAATAAATAAATATTATTCGAAACACTATAATAGATCATATTTTCATCTATTAAAAAAATTAAAAGTTTAATTTTCAAAATACTTTTATTTTACACATAAAATTAAACTAATGCAATTATATGTAATTAATTATACTAAGTTACACAAATAAATCCAAATATAATAATTGCATATTTGTGAACATAATAAAATGTCTGATATAAATCTTTATATTTATCTAATCTAGTCCTAAAAACTGATTAATCTGGTTTGTCCTAATCATCAACAATAATGAGATATATTTTATATAAATCAATTAATTATTTCTCTAATAATCTTCAAAATATGTATTTCAAATTACTTCTAATAGTTCATCTATTATAGGAATATATCTCTAATAGAGAATAAGTCCATATATCTGATGGAATCTAAATAGAATAGAAATGCAATATTATATATAACATTTTAAAAATGAAAGAATTCCAGATGCATACCTTTTTTAACATTTCATTATATTTCAGGGATCATATTGTAATGTCACATAGTATGTATTTTTATAGAATTTCTGAAGTTATTTCAAAACAAACTTGAAATACTGACACATTCATATGTACTCATCAGACGTCGTGCATGATCATGCCTGGCAAACGCTGCTATATGGGATGTAGTTACAAAATACAAAGTTATTTATCGATGAAGCTTTATTTATTCAGATTAAAGTATACACTGTAAAACTGTATTACTTTTATTACTTATTTTATTTTTCTAGGATACACACCAAATGTTATTGTTCCATTTATTAAATTAATTTAAATTACTTTTTATTTCTATTAGAAAGAATGATATATATTAGTTAAATATACTAATGATTTTTACATTTTATATATTAATTTTTAATATATAGTAGTTATTTAATTAAAAACAAATATCTAAGCAAATGTATATGTTTTAGATAATAAAATATATTAAAATATAAACAAGAATATAAATATTTAGATATCACAAAAATAAAAATTTTTATTATTTGGTACAAAATTTATTTTCAAACAAATCGTTTATTAAAATTAAAAATTGTACTTATGTCGACTGTTCTGAATTAAATTAATAAATATTTTTATCATTCTTACAGTCTTTATAATATAATATATTAGCTAAAATAATGGCAATAAGATTGTCCTTGTTTATATTCAACAAGCATAATATTCAAGTTTACTTTAGAACCTCTAATAATATAAGGAAACTATTTAATAGTTGTAACGATTAGGATGATAAATGTTTGAAAACAGGAGTGGTATAGAAAATAAAATGTAAAGATTGTGACAAATATTATATTGGACAAAAGGAAAGATACCTTAAACAAAGAATAAATAAGCATCAGTATAGCTTACGAAGCATGACGGTATATCCGGGCTAAAAGAGCATAGATTAAACTTGTTACATTATTTCGATATTGAGAATGTAAATTTTTAGAACAAGGTATTAAAAATCAATATAAAAGAGAAACTCTTAAAACTATTCATATTTTTAAGAATTCCAATATGTAAATTTAATGTTCCAGTCGAGTAAATTGGAAAACACTTATCATTCCTTATTAATATAAAATTTATATTTCGCATGTAAGTTAAAAAGGTGGAAGTCCTATAAATATTATACCAATAAATTTGAACTAGGATATCTAAAGTAGCATGCTGGATTTTTCAATTTAGTTTAGTTCCTGAGGATGAACTGTAGCGGTTCAAAACGTCGGACACGAAAGGTGAATCTAAATTTAAGGTGGTGGGGCAGTCAGGCTGTCCTTTACTAATATAAAATATTGTTTTTATTATTTTTATTTTATTTATTATTTTATTTTTATTTTATTTTATTATTAATTTTATTTTATTTTTAATTTTCAATTTTTAATTTTTAATATTTGTTGTAGTAATTTAATCTAATTTATGTAGTATAATAGTATTATGTAGTATATTTTTAATCTAATAAATGTTTTAATAAGTTCTATTTCAGATTCTTCGGGGGTGAATATAAACAAGGACTGTCTTTATTTTAGCTAATATATTCTATGATAAAGACTGTAAGACCGATACAAATATTTATTAATTTAAGCCATTTATTATCTTTAATACGGTCATCCTAAATTAAAATGAATTCACATAAACTTTCCGCAGGTCATAAAAAAATAGTCATTTTTAATATTTTTTTTTACAAATTTATAACCAAATACATCATAGCTTCACATTCTTTCACATAACATTATAATTATTAAATATTTTAAGAATAACATTCAAATGATCTCTTGTAAATATACTGCATACAGAATTATTTATAATGACTTTCCTCAAAACACAAATCTAGATCCAAAGATATTTTATTGTTATATCAATTAATAAATATTTTCATTGTTCTTACAGTCCAATTAAATAAATCGAAAATAATACGTAACAATATCAATATATATTTATATTAATAATAATATCTTAATTATAGTGTTCGGCTTACGTCGAACACGGCATTACGATCTCGCGCTCTACATAAATCAGTTCTCCGCGCAGCGACGATAATCACCACGGAGCGGGTTCCGCGAACGTGGATGGACACGGCAGGGAGGGGAAAGGGAGAACGCGACGCGTAGTGGCTTCAACACGCGACGCTCGGGCGCACGGCCGTACAACGATGGCGCGCCCTCATACCAGGACGCGCACTCCACATATTAACCCTTATGTGAGCAAACAGCTTTTCTTACGTTGATGGGCAACTGGGTACCCGGGTACATCTGGTTTTTTTATTTATTGTGTAGTAGTATAATTGAGATCAATCCAAACCGATTCCATGTAATAAATAAACATAAACAGAAACAATTTGGGCTATTTCCATGACATATAAATCAGTAAAAAATCTTAAATGGAAATCGGAGCAGAGGTTTCGAGCGCACAGCAGGTACTGCACAGTCAGTTTTCATGTTTAATGGGTAGGCAGCTACTCGCAATCTTAGTAATGGTGGTAGTAGAGTATTCTACTTGCGTTACTATAGCACTGAGGCCTTTGGGACAGCTGCGGCTCAGTTCGGAGTGTCTAGTCGAAGGGGAAAGACGTATATAGCAACGAGAGCCGACTGTGCCGTGGAGCATCAAGCCGCCGCTACGTACAATATACATCAATGCCTAACGCCATTTCAGTTTTGAACGTTGTTATAATTAATTCAGTGTTATTGAGTGATTTGTGTAGAAGATATTCATCATCTTTCATCGTGCAAAACCATTTATCACGTCATGAATTTTCAAGGTAAGACTTATTTTGGAGCATATTTTCACAGAAGCATTTTCTTCCATTTTTGCTACAGATGTTGATCATGAAATCAATTTTTCGCGTGCCAGTAAAACGGCTTATTTGAATAATATACTCCGAGATACCGAGGACGTACGTGTGGACGACGACTGACTACCTCAAAGCACTTTGGATACGGTGTCGGAATCAGACGCCGCAATTGGCAGCGAAGCGTCCGGAGGTGAGGGAGTAGCTCCAGTTCTAACGAAAGTGAAAGCGAGGGCGAATGTGCAGCGTCAGGTATGGCGGCGTGGGGGCAAGAAGCGGGTATGAAAACGCTCCAAGAATACATTGCGAAAGATAAAACGATTTGGAGCAACAAGTCGCTTGTCATAATGTTCTCCGCCAAAGAAGCGGTCCGGCTAGATCGACAGAAACATTATCAGTAGTTGACACTTTCAAAAACATTATATCAATTGAAATAATACATCTCATAGTTCGCTATACAAATCAAAAGGCAAAGCGTGTGTATGATACTTATAACTCGACGAATCCGAATTCTACTCGGTCGTGGCGGCCCATGACTACACAAGAAATATACGCGTTTATTGGGATTTTGATTGCTTCGGGGGCGAATAATTCAAACACCGATCATACAAATGAGATGTGGAAAAGTACTTCTTATCCTCTTTATCGTGCAACGATGGGTTTGAAAAGATTTCGCGCTATATTACAATTTATTCGTTTTGATGATGAAAATACGTGCCAAGCAGGAGCACAAGAGGATAACGCTGCTCCCATTCGTGAGATATGGACGATGCTCAATGTAAATTTAGCTAATATATATAAACCAACAGAAAACTTAACTATCGATGAGCAGCTTTATCCTTTTCGCGGTTACACCAAATTTACGCATTACATTCCTTCAAATCCTTCTAAATACGGCATCAAAATTTGGCGGGTTTGCGACGCTGATAACGCGTATCCTGTGTTGGGAATTATTTATACTGGCCAAGTGGGCAATGTTCAAGAGAAAAGCCAAGGAGAGAGAGCCGTGAAGGAACTTGTAGCTCAGTTAAAAAATAGTGGAAGAAATATTACGATGCACAATTTTTTTACTACCTTGCCTCTTGCTAAACATTTGTTATCGTGAAGATTGAAAATCACTGGTACTTTGAAAAAAGTAAGCCTTACATTCGTAACGAAATGGCTCCTAATAAATCTCGAGAACAATACTCTTCTCTTTTTGGTTTTCATGAACGTAACGTTACTATTTGTTCATATGTACCGAAAAAGAAAAAAGCTGTTATCTTACTTTCTACTATGCACTCCGATACTGCCGTGAATGACGACAAGCAAAAGAAGCCACACATGATTACTTATTATAATAAATACAAAGCTGCTGTTGATAAATGCATCAGATGGTAGGTAGATATAGCACTCACAGACGCACTCCGAGGTGGCTACTCGCTTTGTTTTTTAATATTTTAGACATTTCTGCACTTGCAGCGTATATAGTTTACTATGAAAACAATAATATGATAAGGAAAAAGACACATCAGCGTCGTATTTTTGTACGTCAATTGAGTGAAGAACTATGTAATCCTTCAATTGAAGACCGCTCTTCAAACAATCAAATCATGCGCAACCACTCAACGAAGAACGCAGTCGAGGACATACTCGGAGTTCACATCGATCCTGTGCCTGCCGCTAAAAAAGATGATGTGCCTCACGATACTATTGGTTGATTGAAAGTAACAGGCTCTTGTCATCGTTCCTATAGATTGACAATCAAAAGACGTAGAAAGACCAGAAAGAGTTGCGTAAAATGTCAGAAACCCGTATGCGACGAACATTCTTCAACAAAAGTATTGTGCTCTGATTGCGTTGACTAAATGTAAAGTTATTCATTTTCAACATTGGAATTAATAAATTACGTTTATTAATAAATTAATTTCGTTTCACTTAATAAATATTTTAATTATTTATTTATAAACCTGTATTATATAATTATGATATTTTTAATTAACATTGCTCATTTCCAAGTTAACAAAAAATTTTTTTATACATCTAATATAGCCAACAGCTTCTGAAAACGTTAAATCGTGGGGATCGGAGTCTCAGATCATAAAAAAATTTCAAAGAGTAATCGATAAAAATGTAACGCGGTGGGTACCCGGGTACCCGGTTGCTCACATAAGGATTAATATAAGGAGAGGCTACTTGCCGATGAGTCCATGGCGCTGCTACTTCCTCTCGTGCTGAACCTCCTCTCGTCTTTCTCTCGATTCTTAATCTTCTCGCTCTCTTTCTCTTTCCCTAGAGCTTCCTTCCTTCCTTCCTTCTATCTCGTGCTCTCGATGAGCTTTCGGAGCTCGAGTCAGGACGACTGTGAGGACGGTCGCTCGATCTGGCGTGGCTGCTCGGAATGTGCCGTTGTAGACGCAGATGGGAGTGTCGGGATGATCTGCATGCGGATGGGCGACAGGCTCGAGAGAGAGTTCTGTTATTCCTGCTGTTTCTCTTCCCAACGCAACTGTCTTCCTCGGCAGCTCGGAAGAGAAGAAGGATTCTTCTCTCAACCTCCTCCTTCGTGCAGGCATGTCGTGCGGATCGCGCTTCGCGAATTTTCCCCTTCACGCGCAAACATTCGGTTTCGCAACCGTGGACCGGCAGTTTGGTCACACAATACACAAAAAATAATAAAAATAAAAAAAACTGATCAAAATTAAAAATTATAATGACATTCAGACTGTCGTTGCGTAAAATAATTTGAAAATAAAAATATTAGCTTAAAAAAAATTTATGTTACTAAAGTACTGACTGTCTCCACCACCAACAGCTAATTGAAGACATAGTCCAACGTTTCGAGTTCAGTACTGCTCCACATAAGGGACTAAGATAAATCTTATATTCTAATCTATATATACCCTTTTCCCACTACCAAATCTAGTAAATTAAAAATAAAATCCCCCTCTACACAAAATGTTCAAAACCAATCAATTTAATAAATTTTTTCTTGGAAATTCTTGGAAATGTGAATATTTTCAAGACTCTCCCTATTGTACTTATTATTAATATCATTCTGTAAAATATCCACATTGAATATAGTGAACTACGTAAATTATATTTATATTCATAAATTGTCTTTTTTAAATATCTACCTGCTTGTCCAATATAGTGTTTATTGCAATCCATACAATTAATTTTGTAAGCAACTCCAGATTTTAAACATAGACCATCCCTATCTTTAAAATTATTAAACAACTTACTTGAATTGCAGTTTAAAAGAATATTTGAATGTTATATTTCTGAAAATTTCTTTAATTCTTTCAGACAATCCACTAACATATGGTGAGACAATAATTTTGCCTCTATTAACATCAACTCGTACATTATGTCTA
This sequence comes from Sycobia sp. Sy_11, assembly GCA_018907035.1. Taxonomy (NCBI): domain Eukaryota; kingdom Metazoa; phylum Arthropoda; class Insecta; order Hymenoptera; family Epichrysomallidae; genus Sycobia; species Sycobia sp. Sy_11. Next base: position 79,419 of record JACCIC010000135.1, on the reverse strand, counting down.
TTTTCGGTATTATAAAATTCAAACAATCCATATTAATGAAAGTTTCTCTTACTATCTGTAAATTATTTTGTCTAAAATCTTTATGTAACAATTTTATTGTTCTGTCAATGACACCTTTCAGTGCTCCAATTTTGTTTTCGAATTCGTGGTGTGAATTAAAATCTAAAAACATACCTGTCCAAGTAGGGTCTCTATACGAATTAAGCTTCACTTTATTATTACTGTATCTAATGATATTAATGTAAATTCCACAGATTGTTGACTTCAATCTCCCTTGTAAATTCAATTCTGTCATGTACAGAATTAAAAACATTCACCATTTCATCCACAAAAAATTCTGGAACAATTGTAAAGATTTCATCAATATATCTCTTAAATATCATTGGTGCAAAAACTAATTTTGACAAAGCACTACTTTCTAATTTTTCCATAACTAAAATGGCTCTAACCGGTAACATAGTTGACCCCATTAGACATCCGTATTTTTTTTTTATATAAAATTTATTATCAAAAGAAAAAATTGTGTTATTAAAAACTAAATTAATTGCTTTAATAAATTCATTCTTGCTAATTTTGTATGTAAATTAATTTCAGGCCATTTTTCTTGTATCATATCATTTTACAATTCTAAAGGTACATCTATCTACAACTATCTTTAATAGAAGAACTAGTTTTTCCAACTATCTTAAGCAATATATAAAAATATCTGCGAGATGGGTGCCACGTTTGCTCTCAGCTGACAACAAACGCAACCGCGTGGCCTCTTCTAAGACTCTTTTGGAGTGCATGCGTCGTAACCCAGATGAGTTTCTGCGTAGATGTACCATTGCACTCCCGAGACGAAAGAACAGTCTAAACAATGGATTATTAAAGGCGAACGGGCTCCAAAGAAGGCAAAGACGATGAAATCAGCTAGAAAGATTATGGCTACTGTGTTTTAGGATGCACATCGTATTATCCTTATTGACTATTTGGAAAAAGGACAGACGATTACTAGAAATTATTATGCGTCATTATTAAGTCAGCTACATAAGAAAATAAAAGAAAATCGTCCTCATTTGAAGAAGAAAAAGTCCTCTTTCCCAAGGATAATGCATGAGTGCATACGTGCGCAGTTTCGATAGTTTAAATTCAGGAATGGAAGTTTGAACTGATAGACCATACACCGTACTTACCAGATCTGGCCCCGAGTGACTTCTTCTTATATCCAAATTTTAATAAATGCCTCAACCGTAACGGTTTACGTCAAATGAGGAGGTCATCGTTCACACAAATTCTTATTTTGAGGAACTACAACAATCATACTTTTCTGAAGGCTTAAAAAAATTGGAAATACATATGTCAAAGTGTATTGAACTAGAAGGAGATTATGTTGAAAAAAAAATTTACCCTAAAAAAATCGTTTTTCTATTATTTTCTAAAGACTTATGGACATACCCTCGTATATTATAAAGACTGTAAGACCAATAAAAATATTTATTAACTTTCAAGAAATATATTTTTTTTTATTTTAAAATTTGAAATAAAAAAAAATAGTACGATTTAGGAAATCAATATAGAAAACGGTAATCATAAAACGAATTCAATTCATTTAGCGTGTGCTTAATTAATTTTAGTTCTGTATATCTCATAGGTATACCTGTACTTGCAAGTTTACATATAAAAAGAAATACTTGCACTAAAGTTAATTAAGTAATAAATTAATTACATTGTAACGGGGCGTTCGACCTTACCACCTACCTTTTACGTGCCCGATCAGCCACCTCGTTAGTACGTTTTCTATTTTCTTTGTAGCGCGGGATGACCTCGAAGAATCCGACCACAAGATTTTATATCTGACACAAATATTAAAGTATATGAATGAAAGAACATCAATAATAAAAGATAGAACACGATGTGAATTTATTATATAAAACTTACTATTTATTAACGATTAACTTACATTCATTCAGTTCATCTCCTAAGATGGAATAGCTAGGTTATAATTACATAAATATTTTAGCCATTAATAAATATTATCTATGATAAATTTACTCCTCGTCAAATATCATTTGTTCTTCGCTTTAGTCTCTGTACTCATTCATGATCTCATTCTCTTTCTCTCTCTCTCTCTCTCTTTCTTTCTCTCTTTCTCTCTCTCTTTCTCTCTCTCTTATTACTTTAATCTGTTTTATCTCTAATTTTCACTTTCAATTCTAACCACTTCCAATCTTATTCTAATCCACTACACTTTCAATTAAGGATAAAATTTCTTCTTATCTAATAATCGTAACGATAATACGAAGGCTCAATACTCCCACACTGCAACAACTCTATGTTCGAAACTCTCAGGCAACGATCTCTATTTTTTCGGAAGAAAGGCACACAGAACCACTAGTCGCGTCGACGTCCCAGGAGTGAGAGCGCGACGTCCGCGTTTTCTTCACGTCGTTCTTGAAGCGCTCTCCTCTTTTCCTCCATCAATCGTCGTGCCTAATCCGCACCAATAAAACGCGGGAGCAGCGAGCGTCGATGTCATAAACAAATACATCAACGACTCGCTGACCCTTACACCTTTATGCACACACACATATACATATACGTACACATACAAGAAAAAGAAAACCAACTACGTGAGAGAGGCCCTCGTGCTTTACAGATTTTGAAGCGATGAATACCCCGTCGCAACAATTAATTCTACATATATTAAAAAAATACTTTAATCAAATGTATATAAATTCTATATTATCAGTGTCAATTCAACATTCAATGAAAGCATTGGCGAATATTCATATTAAAATCATTACATTTTTCACAACTTTAAGTTATATTCCATCAGCTATGAAAGTCTAATTCAGTCAATCGATATATATTTAGTGAAATAATATCTTGATCTATATAGTACATACACTTTAAAATTTAACTTCTGAACAAAATTTTAAGGAAATATAAATCTTCAACTTTTGAAAAATATAAAAATTTTTTTATACATAATTGTAAAAGTTTTATGGTACGAATGATAAATTTTCAAAAACTCAGGAACAACAAAATGTAGATTTGATTAATGAAATACTTTTATATTGTAACGAGCGCCACGTTATGTGAGTGTGAATATTTTGGAACATGATATTAATAATAAGTACAAAACGAAGAGTCTTGAAGGTAATCACATTTCAAAGAATTAAAATAATGAGATTTTAATATTAGAATCAAGTAAATTAGATAACATTTATCATTCTTTAGTAAATTGTTTAGTTTTCAACATTTGTGTAGAAGGGGGATTGTAGATTCAAATTACTAAATTTTTTAGTTTAGAGGGGATAGAGGTATAAATTAGAATATTAATATAAGGTTTCCTTTAGTCGCTGATGAGGAGCCGAAGTGAGCTAGAGACGTTGAACAACTACAGCAGATCTTCGATTAGGTAAAGGTGTTGGGGACAATCTGATTGCACTTTAATAATAAACAATTTTTTTTCAGCTAATATATTTTTATTTCAGATTAGTCTACGGGGATGATTTTAAAGAACGACAGCCTGACTATCATTATAATTTTCAATTAACTATATATTGATATGTGTGAATATTGATATAAATATATATTGATATTATTATGTATGCATTTTAATTTAATTGGACTGTAAGACCAATTGAAATATTTATTAATTTATGCGGAGTTGTGTCGTTCGCGAAGTAGAGAGAAACAGACGACAGGTTATAGTCACTCTCTTATTTCGGTCAATATCGGGGAGTGGGGGTATTCGAAAAGTCAAGTAGTTCAACTGCTTGAGAGAGATTTGATTTAGCTGAGATAAATATTTTTCTTTTCTTCGATCTTAAGACGCTGAAGTATAATTTTAATAAAATAAATACATTGTGAAAACAATTACGAGTGTGAAAAATAAAGGTCCACTCGTTTCTCAACTACTCAATCGTCGTCTATAAATATCTTCAAATGTATGGCTCGACGTGGACAAGATTCTGTTGATCGTGATAGCATTGAAGATATCGGGCCCGCATTTATAACAGAAATCTCACTGGATGTAAGTCCATTTGATAATAATTGTATTAAGTGATCAATCGCGTTATAAATATCAATAAATACCGGCTAGTTATTAGACGAGTAACTAGCTACGGGAAATAATATAATTGATATTATTTCTTTCGCGAATTAAATAAATTATAACAGTCGCGTGTATTTATATTACTTGTGTGCGTGAACGTTGGTTCGAACGGGAACCGCGCGTATACCAGCTAAATTATACTAAATAGCTTGTGCGCACCGGCACTACTGTGCATGTTGTTCATACACATAAGCAGACTGAAGCGGAGTGTCACGAGACAATTATTACACCGTTTATAACGGCCATATATCGGGTGACCAAATAAACCTGATTATTATTTCGCGGCAAATTTATATATTTTTATTGATATTGAAACTTCGCTTCAGGCAATTCAATAGTAGATAGCGGGTGCACACTATAGGTAGGCAAGATAATAAAAATATTTGTTTATATTTATATATTTCATTATTTTATTTAAATAAATAATTAAATCTTGCTTGTATCTTTACAAAATTTCTTTTTATATATTTTATTGAATATTAAAAATCCTTGATAAAATTTTACTTTAATTATTTTTTTTTTGTTAAATAAAAAATATAATATTATACATATTTTGAAGTGATTAGTTTGGACCTTGCCAACTCCGCGGTATTCTTAGTTGGAATTCAGAATCTATTTATTTAACCTTATTAATTTAATAATTATTTAATTAAATTATTCGGTTCAAAATACATACCAAGAATAAACTGAGGTCTGAGCGGTAAGAAGAGTTTCTTACTAAATCAAGAGAAATTCAAGAAGATAGATGTGAATAGATAATAAAAGTAATAAAGTAAATTTATTTGTTTTTACAAATTGATTAGTTTATTCTGGCCAAGGTAAGTTGCATCTTAACGATGGTAAGTGATTAAGATAATTTTATTTACATCAATGTAATAAGATTAGGTAAATTATAAGAATAATACCAGGGCCGTAAATATTGTCTTAATCTCCTGGCACCTTGTTACAATATATATACTGGCAAATGTAGGTGTTCGCATTAGATATAAAAAACTAATATTAATTGGACACTGGCTAAATGAATTGAATTCATTATATGTTGACCATTTCTTATATTTATTTATAAATCATAGAAGTTGTTTTCAACTTTAAATTTTGAAAAATATTTCTTAAACATTTTAATTATTAAATCTTGGAAATGTAATTATTAAATTATACAAATTATCATTTGGTAATAAATGTTGTTAAGTCGAATAATCAAATACTTGGTTGGTTTATCAAAATTGTTCATTTGGTAAATTAAAACCTTCTTTTGTGAACTAACAAGTGTACATATATACCAACAGTAAATGCATGCTTGAGTGGAGATTCCATATGTATTTACTGAGATATTAATTTTTATTTTTAATTTAATTTTTATTTTATTTTTAGTGGTAATTTCCATTTTAAATTCTACTAATAATAAGGAAAATTCTACTAATTAATAAGGACAATGTGGCTGTCATTATAAAAGTATAGTATTATATTGTATAAAGACTGTAAGACCGATAAAAATATTTATGAATTTAAATCACAACAATCGACATTAGTTCAATTTATAATATCAACAAAAACACTATTCAACAGAGATTATCCTGGTCCGTCTGCACAAAGCGTACTGGCTGTCAAACAGAAATTTCCTGTAGAAGTAATCGGGATTAGTCGAATTATATGAAAATAAAATAAATTAGTTCGCAAAATAATAGAGAAGTTTCTTCAAGCATTTCAACTTTTGCATCTGACTTTAATAGAAAAATTAAATGTTTTATATCAATATCAGAAAGATTCGATTCAATACTGAATTTTTTAATTAGTACCATTAATATCTTCTTAATATGTGCCTTTTCTGCAATTATTTTCATCATACTGCTCTGAATAATAAAATAAATAATTTGGTTTTCATGGCACAGTTTTAAATACTTTTGGCTTTCGAATCGCATATTGATTTTGTTTTTAGATAGTTTGTAAATCAAACATAATTAACATTCCAAAACAATAAATTAGTATTTTTATTTCTTAAGCTTTTTAAAATTCTTTTTAGTTGACGAACACTAATCGTGTTCAATTTAGTCAAGACATGGACAATTTCTTTCTACGTGTAACCATTACTAAAGTAATATATAATAACATTCTTCCTAAATTTTATGATTTTTTATCATGTTACAAGAAATTCTTAATATTCTCAATTACAAAAAAGATAAATAATTTATTTTCAGTATAACTAATAGTCATTTTCACTTAAGTCACTTGTCATACACCAAATTAAGAAATATCTCGATCAGTCTTGCTGTTTCTACAAATAAATATAATTATAGATTTTTACAACAGGCTTCGCTATAATAAATATATTATAAAATTATCTTGAAGATAAATTATTTGAAATACAGAAAAACTGAGACAGGCTTCGCGAGGTAGTGATGACGTCTCGTCGTAAGGCAAGGCACGGTGCGGTATGAGAGGAACATCCGCGATATGGGCCGCGCGGAGCGGCGAAGTCTGCACCGTTAAGGGAATACGAGTGGGAGAGAGGAGATCGTTTCATTCGCCGCTTGAAATAGAGCCGCTATGGTTACAAAATCTCAGTGTATCGACGACTTCGAAACCGGCTTCACGACGTGCATCTGTTATTAGCACGAACGGGGACAGTACATCTTGGCACACTCAGCATGCGGAAACCAAACGCGAGACAATTTTTGTTTGTGCCTGAGATATGGGATAATGGCAAAATAAACACGAAGGGATTATTATTATTATATATAAAACTCATAAGGAGCAAGAACCATAAATTTCATGTTAATAAATTACCATTAAATCTATGTTCGTAGTTAATCTTGGCGAAAGGGACAGATGAGACCACGGCATAGAATAGCGCAGTGATATAGTTGTTATATTGTAATTATTAAATTTCATTTAAGTATAATTATATTAATTATTTTATAATAAATGTTAAATTTTATATTTCAAAATTAAATCGATGCAATTATTTATCAAATTAAACCACCAGGTATTTAAAGGAGAAATCATTCTAATGTAAACTCTGGCAGGCTAATTGACAGTGAGAATTGGAATTAGGGAGAGTAGAGAGAAGGAGTGGAAACTCCGCTCGCTTTACATGGGAAAAGCTTATCAAATATTAGCCGGAGATGATAGTTCAGATATGTCCGGTAGACATCGCTGTCTTTGGAATCCTTCGATAATTCTGCCTGCAATAGAGAGAGCGAGAGAGAGAGAGAGAGAGAGAGAGAGAGAGAGAGAGAGAGAGAGAGAGAGAAAGCAAAAATCAAAGCGAGTAAGGGCAAGAAAAGAAACAAAAGTAGAGGAGCAGAGATTTAATTTTTCCCTCTCTCTACACTCATTGCCTACTCCTATTCTCTTTTCTTCAAATACATGCATTTGAACGAGCAACCTCACAGGGTGTCGCCGCCTTACGGTAAATTCTGTCCTGAAGTCCTACCGTGTAATTTGAGACGATTTTAACGGATTTTCCACACCTTCTCTCTATCCTCTATAATTGGAATTTCTACATAAGTTATACATTGTAATAAATAGGCGAGCAACCGCCTAAGTATGTTGAGTCAAGGTCAAATTACATTGCGTAGAATCTAAAATAAAGTGGAATTTATTAAAGCTAACCTGGTGGCTGGCTGAGCAACCAGGAGTCGGGGCAGATTGAGCCGGAAAGCAAAAAATACCATATACCAGAAGAATCTTCATATAAAATATTTTGCTAAAATATTCCGGAATAAATAAATAAAATAGATTAATAAAATATTATTTTATATATCAATTTCCTTTTCATATCAGGATAGTTATTTACTTATTCATGTTTTTACATTTGGCGCCGTGGAAGGTCTAGCTCGCATGCCTCAATTGTTGTTGTCAAATGTGGTAAGGATATAACCATCGAATATAAATAAAAAGATACACATAAGAGTGCGAAAACATAGTAAATGAACAAAAAAATGAGAAAAACGGAGAAGAATAAGAAAAAAGAAAAGTGAACGAAGGAAAAGACGAAACGAAAGAATTTGAAGCACAAGGTAAGAAGTGTAAGCAGAAGAATTGCGTAAAAAAGGTCTTGCAGTTTGAGATAAAGAGAAGGAGGGAAATAACGATGGAGAAGACGAGTGACCGAGAGATTGAGGAAGAAGGCTCATGGAAAGACGAGCGGGTTCAAGTAGCCAATACACATTAGGTGACCATTACTTCCCCACCGTTGCAGCTTGTGATACAATCTATGGAGAGGCCTGCTCCAAGCAGGCTTACCAATTGCACACGATGAGTATGTGGAGCGTGCTTCCTTATTTCTTTCATGCATGCATATTCGCGGTTCGATCGTGTGGATCAGGTGACCGTACCAGGAGTGTTACGGCATTTCTCCCCCGTATACGGTAATATCATTCACGCTAGTGTAGTGGAAATTGAATAAATGAAGAGCTGATCCCTGAGAGTTAAATTAAAGAGTAGGGGTTTAATTTCACCACGGCATTTTCCCTTTATAAACCTTCATCACGTTTTCTAGTTTACAGGCAGATATAGCCTCCCCCCCCCCCAGCACCTTTGATTTCAAAGCGCCAATTGTACATACGGGAATAATGCGATAAGTACCAAGATTTTTAGAGTATTATTTGTTATAAAAGCTTAGCATTATGTATATATTTATATATATAATAGTTATGCTAAATTTCAGATTATTGATCTAAAATTATTTAAAATAATTTGTTGAAAACAGAATGAACTAGGTGTAAAAACTTTTTCTGATGGTTCATTAGGTTGTACCTTTGACAGTACTTTGGATTAGTCCGCTCACCTAAGTTTGCTGAAAATGTATGTATTTATGTATTTTAGGTTGCTGAATGTCAATACTGTAGGAAGTATATAATATATACGAGTCTAGTATGTAACGAGGAAAGTATGTAATATATCCATGTCATTATGTTCTCGTAATCCTGTCGCTGAATATACTTTTCTGTTGGTAATAATATATTCCAGCAGAAAAAATGGTTTTCATATGTACTTTCATACGTAAAATGCGAATCCACAGGATTCTTATGTTAATCAGCTTAGAGTATTATTTAAATTGCAACTTATTCCGTAAATAAGACATATGTTAATCTTATATACCGGAAAATTTTTGTTAGGAATATAGATAGACGGAGATTAAAGATTATAATATATTTACGAAATTAATAGAGGATTTAAGGCATAACAATTTTTTAAAGTTTATCCTCCAAAAAGCATTTTTTTTTAAATTATCATGTATCAAATTTAACTTTTTGTTTGTGTATGAGCAACTTTGATTCTTTCTTAAATTATAATTAATTAACTAACATGTTTATAAAATTTAAAATGGTATTTCCTGTTTGATCTTTTAATATTCATTTTGAATTATTTATACTATTGACTGTATTATAAGGATGTGTTAAGAATTATGAAGAGCACAAATCCAGAAGATCGCCGAATAATATTGTATTGTTCAAGTAGCCTGTATACTTATTTCTATCCACGTTGTATTAAATTCAGTATTATAATCTGATTTGTTAAATTAAGTTATCTTCATATTAATTATTGCATCCCTATCCTGACAATTCTTCCTACAATTCAGAAGTGAAAAAACAAAATAATATATATGCATTTTGAAATTATCTATTTGCTAGTGTTTATGACAATTTTTGTTATTTTTTGTTTGTTTTCATACGTGCAAAATAAGGGATTTTACTTTTAAATTAAACAAATATTTTTTATACAAAATGAAGTCGATTATCTGCAATATTATGTAACGTCGACTGAATACTATGATACTAAATGATGATAATATCGCGGTAGTTATTAATTACCTAGTACAGCAAAACGTCAAAGAAGTACTGTGATTTGTTTCTCTAGTCAGTTCAGATTTTCATCGTTATATACCAGGATTTCGAAATATAGCGCAACGATTTTACGATTTAGTGAAAAAAAATTCTATTTTTTAATTTAAAGAAAAACAACAAAGCGTTCGAATCAATTACAGAAATGCTGTTAAATTGATATTAAATTTACTCTTCCACTGCGAAAACGGAATTGCATTGTGATTCAAGCGCATCGGGATTTGGGGCGGTTTCGTTACAAAAACAATCAAATGGTTTTTAAAAGTCGATATCATTTTACAGCCAGCATATAACTCCAGCAGAGTCGAAATATAATAGTTTTGAATTGAAAGATCATGCTGTAATTCATGCTATAAAACGGTTCGAACTTGCTTTAAGCGAAATAGGTTTTAAAATGAATGCCCGATGTCAAAATTCTATTTTCTATTTTAAAAAATGATTTTGACATTAAAAAAAATATTCTTCACATTTAGTTTTTAACATTCAATTTAACATTACTGAGTTATATTTTTACAAGACTATGCTTTTGACATACTGTACCGCCTTGATAAAAAAATGAGCCATGTAGATGCATTAAATCGTTTTCATAGCATATTAGTTGTTGAAGGGAGGAAATACGTTTTAAAACAATCTGTCAAGATAGAAATGTGAATATCGTAAAAATACGTGATAAAATAGAATGAACGGAACTAAAAAATTTCGAATTATGGTCTCATTTATCGGAAAGATAAGATGACATAATTATTTTTTTATGTTCCGTCTTTGATGGAAAACAATGTCAAAAAAAGAAATCAAAACGGACAAATTTATCAATTATTACGATTATTACAAATAATAAGCCGCTAGAAAAAACACTAAAGCGATACAAGTATTTGTTCGCCGTCATAGATGCATTCATAAAATTTATAAAATCGTATTCGTACAAATTGACAATATCAAAAGAATCAATACATCAATTAATTAACCCTTAAGAGATTATTTTCAATCTTACGGCAAACCCAGGCGATTGATATCGGATATGAGAATCGCTTTCACCTTCAACATGTTTAAAGAATTTATGAAGGGGAAAAATTTTAAATATGTTTTTATTGCACTTAACACCCTGCACATAAATGGGGAAATTGAATGATGTAATAAAACAATAAAATCAAGGATTTCGAAAATTCGTCAAGAAATTGGGATGCAGTCCCCAGGCAATTCAAATTCGCTTTATATAATACGGTATCTTGATAAAGGATACACCGTGTCGATTATTGTTTTAGTTGACGAACCACAACACATTAGAAATTGCCTACGACTATTGTTTAGCAAAAATCAGTAGAATGAAAGAGATTTGTTACCGATTCGTGAAAAAGAAGCGGAAAAGTGTTCAGCGAGATTACATCGTAAATGGTAATCATGTTATCGTCACGCAGACTCTATTTATGCAAGCTCTAATATCTTTTATTTTTCGCACCTTTTATGCATTTCAGTAATTCCGTATCACAATACGTTTATTTTTCTATTTTCTACGATTTGCCCACTATTTATACATTTATGTATAATTTAATAATAGAATAATTTCTATTTTTAATTTTATACATCGCGCTTTTGTAATTTCGATTTATATTCACATTATCAGATATTACTAATTATTGACGCAAAACGGTTCTCTTTCAAGACCATTTTTAATTTTGAAAACAGTAAATAGTCAGGGAAACTCAAATCAAGTGAGTAAGGTAAGTGACTGAGTACAGGAACCATTCTTTTAGCTTAAAATTGAGTGTTAGTTGCCACGATATGTATCAGTGTATTATCGTGCAAGAGAAAAAAAGAGAGAGAAAAGACAGGAAATAAATAATTAAGTTTATTTATGTTGTTATTATTATTATTATTATTATTATTGAAATAATGTTAATTGCACCTCTGATTGATCTCTTCCATTAAATTAATTAAATAATAGGATTTATTTTTTAGTAATAAAAATTTTATTACTCGGCTCTTAGTAAGTTCACTGGCTTTGATTGATTTTAAATAAAAATTTACGTTTAAATAAATAACTGAATATACATAAATAACCATAATGGGCCCCGTAGGCTTACAAATAGCAAGCGCGGCTGGTCGCACGCTGTAGCATTGTATAGGTAAAGACATACATTTAACAAATGAGGCCGCGATCTATTGCTGGATACGTAGAACTGTCTTTCTAAGTAGCTGGCATCCGAAATCAAGGTAGCAATCTTGCCTATGCTTGATGAAGATTGCTGCGTCAAAGTGAATTTCATCCTAGCATTTAACGCAATCCTTACTCGTTTAGCAACAAGCTATATATAAAAGATGCTGAAAGAGCAGTAGTGCTCGATGTGAATAGTGTGTCTGTGGCTTACTTGACAGCCCAAACTTCGGTTGCAATGGTGAAATTACAGCCGGCAGAGAGGAAACAATTGGATTAGGTGCTAGATCGCATGTTGCTAAGTGTGACGGAACCTTTTGGCTGTATGACGTGTTTCGAGCACAACATCAATGTAGGCTCTGCCTGATCTGCTAAACGAAGATACTATCCGATCTCGCTGAAAATAGAAGATAAGATACACGCGCAGGTTGATGCGACATTGTAATATAGAGTAATTGAGCCGTCGATGAGTGACCGATCAAGTTCAGTCGTTATGACGAGCAAAGCCAACGGCTCGTATCGGTTCTGTACTAACTTCAGGATTAAGCCAGGATTACGGATTAAACCAGGCTGATGCAACTGTCTAATTTCTATTCAACCGCATGATCAGCTACAAATAGAACCATTCGCATTCTCGTAGCTCAATAATATAATCGTAATTACTGAGACATTCGACGAACATAAGAAATGATTCGAACATGTGCTCAAGCGCATACAAGAAACTGGACTCATTATAAATAAGGAACAAAGTGAGTTCTACGATAGTAAAGTCAAATACGTCGCTGTATTATTAAAGAAGACGGATTTTGTCCCGATCCAACCAAAATCGAGCCGGTGATTAATTATCCTGCTCCAAAGAGTATGAAGCAAAAAATAGAAGATAAGATGCATGCGCAGATTTATGGAATGTTGAAATTCTGAGTATTTCAGCAGTCGATGAGTGGCTAGTCGAGCCCTGTCGTTATGGTGAAAACAGATAATGGCCTGTATTAGTTCTGTGTTTTCGTTGATTACTTCAGAAAAGTCAACGCAGTGTTACAGGCAGATACATATTCATTACCTTACATGGACAGCATTTTAGGTAAATTACAGAGGGCGAAATATATCTTGACCCTCGATTTAAAGAGTGCATATAATCAGTTACTGCTGTCATCTGCATCTCGTCGGATCACGGCTTTCACGATGTCAGAAAAAAAGCTTGTATCAGTTTACAAGGATGCATTGTAATTAAAGTTAGGCCGGCGCTACTTTTCAATGTTTAATTGACTGTATAATTTGCTCTGAACGAGAATCATTCATGTTCTCGTACCTCAACTAAATAATTGTGGTTATAAAAATGTTCGACGACAATATGTAATGGCTCAAACATGTGCTCGCGCGCGTCCGTGTGGTTGAACTCAATGTAAATGTGGAAAAAAGTGAGTTCTGACGCGACAAAGTCAGATACTTCGGCGAATTAGTGAGTCAAGAGGGATTTCGGCCCGTCCAGCTAAGATCGAGTCGATGATAAATTATCCTGCCCCAAAGAATTTAAAGCAGCTTCGACGCTTCATGGGCACGGCTTCAACAAATATAGGAAGTTCCTCAGGGAGTTGATCAGTATAGTAGAACATCTAACGCGTTGAACAAAGAAAAACTGCCGTTATAAGTGGGCAGAGCAGCAGAAGAACTGTTTTATTTCTATAAAAGCGCTTAATGTTTCTACATCAGCATTACAAAATCGCAGTTTGACGTAATATTTACCGTGTAAACTGATGCAAGTAGCATGGGCCTAGGCGTCATGTTACTGCAAATCACTAATGGCGAATGACGCATGCTCAACTTTGCGAGTCGCACTATGACTTCGGCCGATCGTAATTATAGCTTTACGGAGTGGAAACCTCTCGCCGTACTCTGGACCCTAATGAGAGCTAGTCCTTACTTAGAAGGTTATCACTTTAAAGTCATAACAGCAGTTTGCGGTGATTATGCAACTTGGGTAACACAACGGTGCATCTGTTCCGCTCTGCCCTTGAATTTGAAGGGCACAGCTACGAGGTTCTCCATACACTCTCACGCATGTACGCGGGAAACGAGCCATCCGTCGGAGCTGATCTACAAACTAGTAAAGTGAGCCGCCGCAGAAGCTGTGGTGAACACAGCTCTAAGCAATTGGAGGAGTCATACAGCGAGGCAATTCGACTTGTATGAAAACACTGCCGCTCAATATAAAGCCGTGTATGACAGACAGGCCGCGTATTACGACAATAAGAAGCAGTCTATCCAGTATTAGTCGGGACAATTCGTGTGAAAAAATAGCCGCATTACGTATTTCGTCAGACGCTCAGGACATAGCATCGAAATTGGCTCCAAAGTTCATAGAATTGTTTCAAGAGACGACCCGACTCGACTCGAATACATACGAGTTGTTCAGTTCAGACGGAAAACTGAAAAGCCTAAACATGCCGAGCTACTGGAGCAGTATTTCGAAGAAAAAGACTCCCCAGACGAGAGCAATGAAGCTGATCAATCAATGGAGAATAACGGGAGAGAGGCGACGAACGACCAACCTACCATGCATAGGGAGCGAAGTTTCCTATTGAATGGGGGGGAGACATTCATACATGCATACATACATACCTATATACATACATACTTATATGCACACATGCATACATAATAGATACATATAAAATCTTGGACCAGCTATTCCACATTTGTAAAGAGATTGGGTTGATATTTTTGGGATTAGGAGTTGGTTGGCCAAAGAAATCACGTCATTCATATGTTTATAAAAACGCAAGAGCTGAGATGCAGTCTGTCAGATTGTATATAATGCAATGCTGCCGCTACTTTACCTGACGATCTCGGTATAATGTTGGACGCTGATTTTTCTAATAGACATTAGCTGTCAATGCAATAATACACACATTACTGGGCGACAGATCGTAATTGAATTATAATATAAGTCTCGCACAGTGTGCAATGTATGCTTTGGGCACTCTTTCATTCAACGCACTCTTTAATATACGTTCGATTATTATGGACTGAATCAATGTATAAACAAATGAAATAAAAATACATTCTTCATTTCGAAACAAATGTTTAATTTACAGTTTTAGATAAAAGCTGAAAAATCATAATGTAACAAAATATAAAGAAACATGGGAAACTTATATGTGTACTATTTCTATGTTCACACTATTCGCATTTTATTCCACGACCAAAAGGTATTGCTGTGCATTTGGTGGGACCAACAGGGTGTGATGTACTACGAGCTGATAAAACCAAATGAAACCATTATTATCGAGATATAAAAATGCCAACTGAATGATTTGTAACAGAAATTGATCGAACATAGATCAGCAATCGCGAACAAAAGATTCAAAGTCATTCTCTTGCATGATAACGCTCGGCTCATGTTGCGAAAGCCGTCAAAAACACCCTGTTCGCGCGTCATTAATTTGTAGTTTTATTTTTAAGATTGAAAATCAAAATTTTAAGAATATATATATATATATATATATATATATATATATATATATGAATTAAATATTAATATATAAATATTAAAAAACCAATTGGTATAATAATTAATAAATATTTTTTATTGGTCTTACAGTCCAATCAATTTCAACCAAAAATAAAATAAAATAAAAATAAAAATAAAAATAAAATAAAAATAAAAACTAAAAAATAAAAAATAAAAATAACAATAAAAAATAAAAAATAAGAAAAAATTGAAGACTTGTCCTAATTATTTACATGTGCTTATTATTATTTACATTAGCACATGTAAATAATTAGGACAAGTCTTCAATTAGGTAAGGGTGTTGGGGACAGTCAGACTGCACTTTACTAACAAAGAATTTTTTCAGCTAATATTTTATTTTCAGATTAGTCTACGGGGGTGAATATAAACAAGGACAGTCTGACTGTCATTATCATTTTAATTTAATTTTTAATTTAATTTTTATTTTTAATTTTTATTTTTTATTTTTATTATTTATTATTTGTATTTCTTATTTTTTATTTTTTATTGTTATTTTTATTTTTTATTTTTTAGTTTTTATTTTTATTTTATTTTTATTTTTATTTTTATTTTATTTTATTTTTGGTTGAAATTGATTGGACTGTAAGACCAATAAAAAATATTTATTAATTTGTATATGGGCAGTCGACAGAAGTACAATTCAATTGGTATAATAATTATCAGAGCCTGACAGTCCTTATTTATAATCATCATATTATTTGCACTCCATATTTACATAATGAAACTTATATAAAATTTTCAAATTATATCCGTATATTACATACAGCTTCTACAGAGGAAAATTGTACGTTAGAGATTTCGAGTTCGGGCGATAGAAAAAGTTATCCAAGTGTTTCGAGATGACTTCTTCGGAGAGTTTGGTGTTCGGATGATAGAATACAAAATTCCTCATAGAAGTTGTTCCGAAGCACAGGAACGTCATTTCCTACCGATTAAGCAGGAAATTACAATATTTCTCCTTAGAAGATATAGGTAAGATGTATATGTATATTCATCTATACATCTACATATATATATATATATATATATATATATATATATTGTGACGCAACGCAACGCCGTCATCAGGCCGCTCGCATGAACCGCCGTTCTGACCAAGTCGGGGAAACCTCCATGAAACACCGTGAAATTGAGCCACCGCCGCTCCAACTGGAATGTCTGACCCATCATCGTCCAGCCGCCACCGGGGCCGTCCAACCACCGCCCCTCGGGAGAGTATATAAGCAAACGCATAGAGAAACTCGTGGCAGTCTGTCAGACTGGCTTGGCTGTGCTAGTCGGTCGTTACGTGCTTCCGGGACAACCGTTCGTCGACTCTGGGTATGTTCAGAAGGTTTATAGCAAGGGCTATCTCACATGTACGTCAATCTAGCTACGTTTATCCGCAGCGATTGTGAGCTGGCTGTGTCAGCCGCGCATACTTACCTTTAGCCACGTGCGCCCTTAGATATAACCGTGTTCACGGATTGTTCGAGCCTGGTAGAAAATAGTCTGTGATGAGTACGCGGTACCGTCCCGTACTATAAGGTGTGAAATAGCGAAAGTGAAAGCTAAGCACACAAGACAATTAAACGGTGCCATTCTCAAAAACCTACCAACACCAACCCAGGAAAATTGGCAGTCGTAAATATATGTATATACCTTAGCTAAATAATAAATATACTGTCGAAGTAAGGCACACATGTTACCTTAACCCTCAACTCCCCATCTGTAACCTGGATTTTGCTGAAGCGTCCAGCAGCGGGTGTCGTACAGTTGGGAATCATTACGCATTCATATGAACCACGAGAGTGTGCGCACAGAGAACGAGTGAGAGGAACAATTGAAAAGGAACGAGCGCGTTCCTTGTTCTCGCTCCGGCCGTCAAAAAGAATACATAATTCTCGTCTCAGCTGTCAAACAGACATAGTAAGACAGCACGATCATCGGCATCCCTCTCAGTACCGAGCTTCAGTCCCGGATATTGAGCGGCCTCGAGGATTTCTATCTGTCTCCGACCATCTTCAAGGCCAGATGCCTCCCATCCTAGTCTCCCGACCTCCAGTGACCCGTCTGTGAAACGCGCTCGCATCGCGCGTATCAAGAACGTCGAGCGGCCATACGAGCAAGAGAGAGAGAGAGAAAGAGAGAGAGAAGACTGAGTGGTGACGAGGACGCCGCTCACGCGCCATCGAGAGAGGATAGCTCCAGCTTTCCGCACTGATTAGCAAATAGCTTCTTATTTTTAAATACTGATTGTAACTCTCTCCCGAAAGCGAGAGAGAATTAGGTTAGCGTCAGGTCCCCACCATCGCTGCGTAGCGCGCGCATCCGCATCCTTCTTATCCGAACACATTCTCCTTCCGAGTACCATGTTTACCTCCTATCGCTCCCGGTGAACGATCGCGTGTTATTGTATGCCGTGTCTCCATTTCTCGCATCACGGAACCTATTAGGAGTGATTAGCCCGAGAGCTATAGCACTTCGTTAGAGTGCGTATGTATTAGTGTTTCAATAAATGTTGTGTTAAATGTAACCGAACAACCTATTTTTTCATTCACTACCGCGTCCCCTTGTCCATTTCCCCATTTCACATTTCAGCAGCGGGTGAGTCCAGCGTGTGCGTCGTGGTGAACACACACACATACACACACATATATATACGTACATACATACGATTTATCACAAGATAAGAGTAGCTGCATCTATGCGGTTATAAATGTCGCCCAAAGCCTGTAGCCCGCGGCGAAGGTGTGTATATACGGCACGAGTATAAAATCCTTTCCCCTCGAGTTAAAACATTCGTCAAAATTTTCTGCCGTGCAAAAGACACAGAAGTAGCAGAAATAAGCACGCAGATAGTCGCACATGCAGACAGTCTAGCGGCCATTTGAAAGTGTGCGTACCAACGTGCGCAGTAGCGGCAGCAGACAGCTGCAGGCAGCAGCAGCCAAGCTAAGATCACTATGCATGTTCTCTCCTTCAGGTCCCTTATGTTGTTCATAGATTAGATACATTTATATATCTTATTATATAGAGGACGTAGAGGAGCTCATGGAACGGCTGGAAGAGACAATGAGTAGCTTGGATATCCCTGCAATAGACATTTTAAAGTTAATACCGGGAATTCTAAGCGGATCAGCACGGATATGGGCCAGGCTCCTTTACAAGAGTTGACGTTTACTACACAAATTCAGTACACAAAGCAGTCTTACGCCGTCAATTCCGACTGATTGATTACTCTCTACAGCTAGAGGAAGAGCTGCGCGACCGGACGCAAGGTTCAAAAGAACCAATCGCTTCTTATCTTAGATGAATGCACGTTCTAATGGATAAAATGGCACCGGCGCTAACCGAGAAACAACAGGTCGATAGAATATATCGAAATCTGCACCCGTCGTATATGGATAAAATCGATAGACACGATTTTAGATCAATCGACGAACTCCAGCTGATGAGACAGCAGATTAAATTAAAGAAAGAACTCACGCGGCGCTGCAAAGAACCGCCACTTACAGAGGACTGGATGGTAGGCACCGCAGCTTTCTCACGATCAGGGAGAACGAGTAAGCGGGCTCGGTTAGCAGTCATCGAAAACTGGTGGCTAAGCAAACAGTCGCGATAATAGAACCTTTCACATCGACACCAGTTAGACGTGAAAACGATGAATAACGTCAACGTTATAATCGATAAGAACCAAGGAGGAACCACAGTGCGGCACCACGAAACATCAGGAGCCTGTCGCCAAGGCGAATGCACGAAAGAAGAAACACGCCATCCGAATACCGCAATCCCCCGCCATCACCTCTACATCAGTCCCCATCACCCTCACGCATTAAACGCCAAACACCTTCAGGTCCCACATATGCACCATCCCATTGTACCTCTCACAGCCCCCCTCGGTATCGAATCACGATATCGATCGACGGCGTCGACAACAAACGCCCGATCGCAACTATCAATCGCCAAGCCGCAACTGAATTGAGTACACACATCGAAGCGAACCAATACCCAGGGCGTCAACACAAGACAACTGAAACAACCAGAGACAGCGCAATAGACGGCAATCACCAGTTGCACGGCGCTATTATAGACGTGAATATGACGATCCTAGTTCGCCACAATGAAACGCCCAAAATAACAAAGATAGGCAGCAAGGTGAAGATACAAGGCCTTACTGGACCTGTAAGCATCCTGGGCTAATAGATGTCCTGACAGAAAACACAAATTCTGTTACAACTGCGGTGAACAAAACGTCACAACAAAGAACTATCTACGATACGGCCCAAGAAATAAGCCGGGAAATGTATGAGAGGAGAGGACTTCGGAGTAGACCGTGACACCCCTAATGACGCGACTCCACTAGCTGGAAACGGCGACACCCAGTACCCCGAGAGAAAGACTGTTACGAGCACACATACGAACCTCAAAACTCAAGACGAGGAAAATCGATTTTGCTTCAACATTGAGTTGATGAGGAAAGTATTCCCCGCACTTATTGATCCAGGAGCTTGTAAATCGTATACAGACCGAGCTCCAGGGAAGTTCGTGAGGTTAGCAATAATACAACTGATTTTCTACATGCGACTGCCGAATGAAAAGTATGCACAAATGACGGTGAGATCGACTGCTATTTAATATCGATGACCAACAGCTTAAAGGCCAATTCAAGATAGCAAAAACGCTTAAATATAACATAATATTAGGGATGGACATATTGTCGTCAATACAAATGACGACTAATTTTGCGGACGCGATATGGCATACGCTGAAACGCATCATCAGGTATTTCGCGACGATACAGAACGACCTGCATGAAGCGATCACCGCAATAGTTGTCGTCAACGGAGTAGCTCGGCTCGATAGCGCTGAACGCCGTCAGCTCGAACGAGTATTAGACCATCTCATATCCCCAGCGAACGGACCGCTTCAGCGGTCATTCACATAGATACACATCACCCAATAAAGCAGCGATTGCTCCGCATCCCTGATCGGCTGCTGAAACAAGCCCACAAGGAGATCGACCGGTTACTATGCGAAGGAATCATTGAGCCGTCTGAAAGTTCATGGAGCAGCTACCCGGTAATAGTTCCGAAAAAGGACAGAATAATTCCTTTCTGCACGGATTACCCCGCAGTCAATTCCATTACGAGGAAAGATGCGTATTTCCTGCTGCGTACAGATGTTGTCCTAGATAATTTACGTAACGCGCGGTACCTATCCAAGATTGAATTGAACCAAGTATAGATCAAATACCGCTAGATCAGAGAAGCAAAGAAGTCGCCGCCTTAGCGGTACCACAAAAAGACCTCTTCCAATATACAAGGTTGCCATGTGGACTAACGAACGCCCCGGCCACTTTCCAGAGAGGTATGGACCTCGTCTTCAGATCAGTGTGGCAACCGTGTGTCTTCGTCGACATGGACGATATCACTTGTGAACTTAAAGCTGTGCTCACCCGCCTAAACGATTTCGGATTAGAAATAAAAAGAGAAAAATCCGAATTATGCTGCCCAGAAGTCAAGTACCTGGGCCATAGTAGATATAGAGAAGCCATAGAGAATGGTTGGCCCGCTAACCCAGAGAAGATTAGCCCGGTAAGTGATTACCCGAGCCCGAACAACCTGAAGTAATTACGGGACTTTGTAGATATAGTCGGGTGGTACGCTAGATTCATTCAAGATCTGGCCAAAATCAATCTGCCTCTCACCAAATTATTCAAGAAGAGCGTCAAATGTATCTAGGGACAATCGCAGCGGGAAACTTTCGACAAGCTCAAGATCCTGCTGACGCAAGCAACAGTACTTGCGTACCCCATCCAACATAAGCCGTATGCTCTGCAAATGGATGCGAGCAATTATGCCTTAGCTGCAGTACTCAGCCAAGAAAATCAAGGCGAGGAACATCCGATCGCCTACGCGAGCAAAACATTAACATCGGCAGTTTAGTTTAAACTTTTGATTTTTAAAGTCAAGAAAGTAATGTTTTGAATCAAGAAACGATACATTACATTTAAAAACTTAACATAATGTACATATTTCTAGGAAATAAAAACTGTTTAGTTTCTATGCGTGAGTAAATATATATATATATATATATATATATATATATATATATATATATATATATATATATATTTGGTAGACTTACTTCTTTATTCTTGTGAAAGATACTTTTAATTATTACTCACTTCAAAGATGAACTTTACATGTGTAACGTATGACACAGCCTTAATGATAATTCGTGGCTCCAAATAAAATATCCACGACGGTGCAGTAAGCGGTAGCTTCAACGGATGCAGAACAGAAACTTACTTTTTCTTGGATTCCAACTCCAAACGGGAGTTATTTTGACGGAGTATACTAAGTATAGCTAAGAGAGCCTTAATGATGATTAGTGTCTCCAAAGGAGTTATGCACTAAGATGCCATAAGATATGGCTTCAAACAGGATGCGAACAGAAACTTACTTGAAGTATATCTCCAAACGGGAGTTTTACCCACACTCTCAGTTTAATACACTCTTGCACTATGATTTTTAATATTTTTATTATCTTATTTCATTCTTGTATTTCTGGAATCCGGCTCGAAGGACCATGTTTAGTTTCTATGGGTGAGTAAATATATATTATATATATTTTTTTTGTAGACTTACTTCTTTATTCTTGTGAAAGATACTTTCTATACTTTTTTTTAACTATATTTTTTAACTATTTTAAATTACTGAGACAGGATGAGTAAATAAATTTTCAAGTCAATGTTACACGCATACAAATTTAATAAACTGTAGTTCAACCTAGAAGGCGTTAAAATGGTCCTGCAACCATTAACTGCTTTTCTTGCAATATTTTATTTGGCTACCTTACATTTTGGAAGGGGAGCCCATTCCGTGCGCCATGTAACTTTGGCGCGACATGCAGATGGCAATTTGGGGAAAACACGGCGTTTAATGACACCTACAGTACCGGTCGGTCTTATACCTGGAGTTTCCCTAATTACTAGTGCCGAAAAACAAGTAAATTTTTATTAGATTCAAACAAAAACGTATTTCAAATAATTATTGTTCTTAATAAGTATTGAAATTCTTAATCCAAGTATATATTCACTTAATTTTGTCGGCTTGAATCAAATAACTCAATTTTTTTATTGAAAATCTTCAGTTATTGGTGCAAGAAAATAGTTTCTTTAGATAAGAAAATATTTATTTAATTTCCAATTTCAGCCACCCATTTTTTCAAAAATCTGGACTACAATCTAGGAGATATTCAATTAATCGAAGAATTTATTTTCCTGATATTAAATTTGAATCTATTGGTTTGAGGATATATTTTCTCAAAATAAAAAAATATTCATTGAATTCCCAATATTTGTGTTCTGCTATTGAGAAAATATAAACTTTATTTTAGCAACTACTTACTTGGTTCAAGTTTATGCGATTACTTGATTAAAGAAAATATTTACTGGGTACAGAATAAGCACATAAATTTCTTGAATCAAGTAATATTTACATGAAATTAGAAATAATTTTTTTAGTATATATATATACACTAGCATCCCCCGTCTCGGCTTCGCCCGAGATAATAATTTCTAAGTAAAAAGTATTATCTAGATATTGTAAATTAAAATATATATTGTATATCAAGATATTGTATATCAAGATATTGTAAATTAAAAAAAAAATATTATCTTAGATATTATAATAAATAACAATATCTAAGTAAAAAGTACTCTATATATAAAAATCTATGTTTCTATAAATAATTGACCGTAATTTACCTATCGTCACATCTGTATAAAAAGCTGTTTCAATGTAGCTTCCACTTAAAAAAGATGATATTTTGCTGACCATTTTATACAGTATATATATATATATATATATATATATATATATATATATATATATATATGCATATTAATTACGGATTCAATGGAGAAAATTGTACTTTCGAGTTCAAGCAGTAGAAAAAAATGTGCAAGTGTCTCGAGACGCCGTTACAGAGAGTATCATGTTCGGACTACAGGAAATGTCTCGGGACGACTGCTATAGAGAGTTTCATGTTTTGGAGGTAGAATGCAATGTCTAGTTATCCCGAGACGACTCTTACTGGAAGTGGGCGTGTTCGAATGATAGAATACTAATCTCGTCATAGAAGTCGTAATGACATATTGGACATCGTTTCCCATCAACTATATATGACACTCCCTGTAGAAGTCGTTCCAAAACACCTGGAAATCGCATTCTATCATCCGAACACGAAACTCCCCGTAGAATTTGACTCGATACACCTGAACTTCGTTTCCTATCAACTAAACACGATACACCTCGTAGAAATCGTCCCGTCATATCTGGACATCATCTTTTACCATCCGAAAACGAAATTCGCCGTTGAAGTTGTTCCAAATCATCTGGAAATTGCATGCTTTCATCCAAACACGAAACTCCCCGAAGAAGTTGACCCAACATACTTGAACATCGGTTCCTACCAACTAAACACGATAGTCCCAGTAGAAATTTTCCCGAGAAAGCTAGCATCGCTTTCTAACGACTAAACACAATACTCCCCGTAGAAGTCGTTCGGAAAGAGTACCGTCTCAACATGAATCTTCCCATAGAAATTGATTTCCTCATATCTGGACGTCGTTTTCTATCAACTAAATACAATATTCCCCGTAGAAATCGCCCAAACATCTGGACATCACATTCTATGATCCGAACACACAACTGCATATTAAAATCGTCTTGAGGCAACTGGATATCGTAATCAACCGCCCGAACACACCAATGCAATATTTCTCAGTAGAAACCGTTTTGAAAATATGTATATATAAAATGAACAATATAATATTCATACAATATATATTACATATTTCATATATTTTCGTTTTTTCAATTAGATAGCGTGAATATTTTCGTAGTCGTGCCAACTGAAATTCAAGCAAAATGGTATGACGAATAGCATTTTTGAAGCAGACGATGGATATTTCCTTTTTATGCAGAAGTGACGATATATTATATATATATATATATATATATATATATATATATATATATATATATATATAGTTTGGAGGTTGTTGGTAAAAAAATCCTATTTTGCAATAATTTCTTTTGTTCAAACTAAAAAAAAGTCTCTTATCACAATTCTGAAGTTAATATAATGTATAAAAACAAAAATATAATTGTCGTCACAAATATAAGAGAAGGAAAAAGAAAGACAGAGCGAGAGAGAGAGAGAGAGAGTGTGAGAGAGAGAGAGAGAGAGAGAGATTTTCTCACGTAAGATAAAATAAAATTTACAAAAATCAAAAGATATCCATAAGGTGTGAGTGTAATGTCAGATTAACCTGAATAACAAAAAAGGTAATACCGACTAACGCCACACCTTCTTTAGGATACGAATTCCAAAGTTGGATTGGTATTAATACTTTAAACGGACTATTTTGAGTTGATGTTCGTGATTCAAGACGCCACCTAGTGGCCGCTGGTGGAACTGATTGTTAAAACCATTAGCTTAATTTATTGATGAAAGTAAAATGATTTCCAATAAAAAACATAGCCTATGTCCTTCCGAAATTAATATAAAATGTATATGTCAAATTTCAGAACAATCGGTTCAGTAGTTTTTTCTGTTATCGTGTACAAACAAAAACACGCTTTGTCTTTATAAATTAGTATGATATGATATGATATGATATGAAGTATGATATATATATATATATATATAAACCATTTACTTGAAAGATTGCAATAGTTTTCTCAAAGGGTGGATTATATTGTAGTAAAGCCTAGTAAATATTATAGTACTAGTATATATAGCTAGTTGTAAAGCCTAATAAATATTGATTTGATTTTCTTAAACGAAGCACAAAGGTTAAAATATTAAATATAATAAATAAATAGTAAAAACTACAAAATATATATATAAAACAAAAAAATATTTTCTATATTTTAAAAAATTATTTACTTATAACATATCAACACTTTTATTAAAAGATTTATTCATTTAAATTTAATATTGTGTTTCGTTTCATAAAATCGAAGAAATGTTTATTAGATTTTAACAACTCGTTGGGTATAATCAAATAAATATATTTCTCATTTGATAAAAATATTTAATTGTTTATATTGAATAGCTTTTCCAAAAATTGAATATATTTGTTAAATTTGAGTATATATATATATAGTTTTTCAAATATTTATTTATTTAATTTTATTTTTTATGTATATTTAGTTCCGTTTAGTAAAATGCAAGAAATATTTATTATTTTTTATTAATTTATTTAGTGTAATCTAATAAATATATGTTTGCTATTCAAATAAACTTAATTGTTTGTTTCAAATATATAGTTTACATCAAATTAAAAATATTCCTTCGTTTTAAATACGTATGCTTTTGTTTTTATTTATATAAACAAATTTAAATAAATATTTGTTGTATTCTAATAACTATTGAATTAATTTTAATGAATTTAATTTACTTTTAATAAATATTTGTTTGATTCAAATAATATCTCATATATGAAATGGATTTATTTGAATTTATACAAATTTATTTCTCAGTGAGATAATAAAATATTGTAAATTATATTCGTTAGTAAATGGCATGATATAATGTAAATAGCAATGAAATGAAATTTATTACATAAAATGTAATGAATGTTATTATATGAATAATTTACAGACAGTATAATTTTCTATATCAATGAATCTTATCATTAACGTCAACGTAGTCTTCTTATCAAGTTTTAAACTCAAAATTTTAAGAATATACGTATATGAATATAATAAATACCTATATAATAAATAAATATATCTGCGCCTGTTTTATATAATATACGTATATGAATATAATAAATACGTATATAATAAATAAATATATATGAGTATCTGTGATGAAATACCACATGAGTACCTATCGCTCTCTCAGATGGAAGCGAGAGAGATAAAACCTGAAGTCTCCATGCTCAGTGAGGAATTGGATTAACCATTGCGATGGCCCAATCCAGCCCGCCCCAATTCTATCTGTGACACTAGGTTGGTAAGAATGTGTCAGCCTACCTTTAGTCGAGTTATCCCAGATTTTCTGCCACTCATTGAGATATCTTTCTGTTATCTCTCGAATAGTACGATGTTGGTCCTTAAGTGACGCTGCATTTTTACGATTGACGTACAGTTTCACTCTACGCTCGCTATTCGCTTTCGCTCTGCATTCGAGCACGATAGGGAGTTTAACCGCTATCACTGCTAATGCATCTGTCGAGGTGGTTCTTTATGCACCGGTGACTCTAATGATCGCATGCCTTTGAGTATTTGATAAATTGTGTTGCTGTTCAACATACATCAAATCGTGCCAACCTACCGCTGCGTATACAGCGCTAGGTGTGAAGAGCCCGGTATATACTAAGGTAGTATATACCCGGTTGTACTACGCGCCTTAAATTTAAGACTCTATTCCCATTTTGCCAGGCGTCCAATCCTGTTAAATAAATCAACACATTTGGATTGCACTGCTTTCAAACGGTAAGCGATTTTTAGATGTTGCCGAAGTGGGTTCCAAGGTATCTCACGCTTTCTAATTTCTTCCCCCTTGAGCTGCAGATCTTAATCAGAGGGGGAACTTTCGGGTAAAGTTGGCCTCTCAAGATCAACATTCCACATTTATGACAAGCCAGCCTCATTTTATTAAGGTGACACCAGGATCCCACTTCTTCAGTGTAACTCTAGCCTATCCTTTCGATCTCTCTACCCGAGTCTCCCTTTACCAGTAGCGCAATGTCATCGGCATAAGGATCAAGAACAAGTTTCCACAGAGTTGGGCCCAGTACGGATCTCTGCGGGCATCCCTTACTGATCCCGAGTACTTCGACAAAAGTCATCTCGTATGAGGACTCGACGGCCCTACAGGTAATCTCTTATTAGTTTATAGAGATCCTTGGGGCATGGTTTGCTTTTCAATGCTGTTAATACCAATTGCTATTATACATTGTCAACGGCACCCTTTATGTCCAGGAAATTTTCTACAACATATTTTCTACTCGATTCACTCATAGACCTACGCAACTGAACTATGCTGTCCTCATTGGATCACCCTCTCCTAAAGCTATATTGTCTTGGAGATAATTGTGTTTCCATGGTCCTATTTAGTCTGTTAAGTATTAGAGCGTCAAGGGCTTTGCCAAGTATTGGCAACAGGCAAAAGGGCCTGTAGGACGCGGGATCCTCAGGTTCATTGTCTTCACCCTTTCGGATAGTGACGACTTGGTCAACCTTCCACTCGTTGGGGAAGACTGAAAATCTCAGGCATGAATTGTATATGTTGATCAGGTCCTGCCTGATGATTGGCAGTGCTGTTCGAATAATGGCCAAGTCGAAGCTGTCTGGGCCTGGGGCCTTACCCAGCTTCATCTTGGTTAAGATCTGTCAATGAGCGTGGCTGTCAATGAGCGAACTCTCTCAATAGTCTACATTTTAGAGCCCGACCTGGTCCTATTCATTCTCGAGTATAGTGCAGAAAGATTCTCAGTTCGCTTTCTGAGTGGAATATCGCTTTAGCTTCTGTCTCATATTTGCAGCACTTGTACTTGCAGGTGTGCCTGTCCATTAAGGGGGAACGTGATCGTTTTATGATCACTCGAGGTCCAGTCCTCTCTGACGACCCAGCCTGTGATGAGTGACTCAAGATTCGTGGAGATAAGAGTAACGTCTAGGTTTTCTTCTCCAACTTCATTGGAGACGGTAGCGATACTGCCTGGTATATTGGCGATCCTGAGAATCCACTGCACTATAAAGTTTTCCAATTCCTCCCCTTTGTTGTCGATGCGATCAGATCGTCACAGGATTGGTATTGGAAACGACACCAATTAGCACAATCATCTCTGAAATGCGTGCAGCACCTTGTTTAGGTGTATAAGTTGCATCCCTATTTCATGTTTCAGCTGGAAGTATCCAGTGACCACATACATCGACAAAGTGCGCATTCTCACCTCCACCAGCGCAAAGTGTGAGTTGGTAAGATGCATCAGTTTTAACACTGCCACTTCAGAATTGAGGACTGCTATTGCGGCTCAGGGGATATGCCCTTCCACAAATACTATTCCCGTGCGGAGTCCGAACCCCTCTATTCGGCTACTGCGCTGGAATGGCTTCTGAAGAAGCAGGATGTATACTCCCTTTTCCACACATTTCGATCTTATTTGTGGAGTGACCCTGCGCGTTTTGCTGCGCGAAGCACAGGACCGGTCCACATAAACTCTTTCGTGCTCTACTGTCCATAATGTCTATAACTTTTTAACGCAATATCCAAACTAATCATGCATAGCGTCGTTTTATACGTGATGTGCAAGACTTTTCAAATGATGTATATCATTGCCAGATACGAGCTCTGTAGCGCTTTGTACATAGCCGCGAAATTCATAAGACAAAAAGGCGGAAGGGAGATATTTCACAACCTAATATATATATATATATATATATATATATATATATATATATATATATATATATATATAGTATAGCGAATTCATAACGCGCATAGTTCAATGTTAAATAGAAGCTAGTCTATTTGTATTATATAATAATATAGTTAGGTACTAACAGCGGTCGGTAGAAAAAATAAGCGACCAATAAGAACTAACAAAATTATAAATCAAAATGAAATAATGTACTTTTCCTTCGTATAAAAGTGCGTTATTTTTCGATTGAAGTCCCGTTCGTGTTTGACACTTCTCAAGTGAAGAAAGGCGCTTCGTTGTTCGTTTGAAGATATAAATTCTTGTGTAGAAAAGGGTGCTTCCTTGCTAACAAGAAATATGGCACCGATTGACACTCGAGAAAGCCAACGAAAAAAGGAAAAATTCTATTTCTGAGTAAAGGCGCTCCTTTATCAGAAATAGAATGAGAAAATATATTATTTAAGAGATACTCCTCAAAATAATGTATTAAACTCCGTAGGGAATTGCTTTTATCTGTCAAAGTTATCAGGTATGTGAATAAGTCTTTCCCGTTTTTTTTCAAATTTTGAGCCTTTATTGTGAAAAAATGGTTACAAATGAATTATTGAAAGTATTGGCCATCGCTAGCTACAACTTTTTCCCATCTTTCTGGCAACATACGAATCCCGTTGCGAAAAAATTCGACCGGTTTGGCCTCTATCCAGTCATCCACCCATTTTTTGGCTTCCTCGTAGGAATGGAAGTGCTGGTCAGCCAGGCCATGCGTCATCGATCTGAAGAGATGGTAATCAGACGGAGCAATGTCTGGACTATACGGCGGGTGGGGTAGGACTTCCCATTTGAGCGTTTCTAAGTATGTTTTCACCGGCGGTGCAACATGTGGGCGAGCATTGTCATGTTGCAAAATAACTTTGTCGTGCCTGTCGGAGTATTGTGGCCGTTTTTCTCGCAGTGCGCGGCTCAAACGCATCAATTGTCGTCGATAGACCTCGCTTGTGATCCTTTCATTCGGTTTCAGAAGCTCATAGTAAACCACACCTAGCTGGTCCTACCATATACAGAGCATGAGCTTGGCGCCATGAATATTTGGCTTGGCCGTCGATGATGATGCATGGCCGGGTAGTCCCCATGATTTTCTTCGCTTCGGATTATCGTAACGTATCCACTTTTCATCGCCAGTCACGATACGATGCAGAAAACCCTTTCTTTTATGTCGCTGAAGCAGCTGTTCGCAAGTGAAAAAACGCCGTTCGACGTCTCTCAGCTTCAGTTCGTACGGCACCCAATTTCCTTGCTTTTGGATCATTCCCATGGCTTTCAAACGCTTGGAAATGATTGTTCGGTCAACTCCCAATGCTTCAGCAAGTTCTTCTTGCGTTTGATAAGAATCTTCATCAAGCAAAGTCGCCAATTCTCGATCTTCAAAGATTTGCGGCCGCCCGGAACGCTCCTTGTCTTCCACGTCGAAATCACCGCTTTTGAAGCGTCGAAACCATCCGCGAACACTTGAATCATCGACACAACCTTCTCCATAAGCCTCCTGAAGCAATCGATGCGTCTCGGCAGCAGATTTCTTCAAATTGAACCAATAAAGTGAAACTTCCCGCAAATGACGTCGACTCGGCTCAAATTTCGACATTTTCACGATATCAAAAATTTATGATGCGAAAAAATTTTAACTAATGTGTTAGTATGGAATTGTTGACATATGAATAAGCTTTGATTATGACGCACAGTATTGGTGGCGCCATCTCTTACAAAAAACGGGAAAGACTTATTCACACTCCTAATAAAAGTCAGATTTTATATCTGAGAAAAGACGATCCTTTGTCAGAGATAAAATTAAAGTTGTATTAATGGCGAGGCGCTCCTCGAATTAATAAATCTAGACTAAGGCAGAGTAATATCTAAGTGTCGATAAATCGTTAGGATATGGAAATCCGTATAGGCGTGACATTATTAAATTAATAGAATTATGTATAAGAATTATAAATATTAACTAAAATTGTATCAAGTTTATAATTAATTAATAAAATCGTATAATAAATTTCAAATAAGATCAGACGCTCCTGAATTATTTAAAAATTAATCCTTTTATATTATTGATGAGGAGCCCATCAGAATGATATAAGAATTAAATACGATAAATTGCGAAGAAGCGAAAACTCCGGCCGTGGAAATAGACGACCAAAGTAAATAAAGAGAGAGAGAACGGAAATCACTCAAGGCTGAATAGCCGATCATAGGATTAAAAATTGAAGTCGCGATGAAATGTGCGGAAATATAAAAGTATATTCTAATAGATATTATTAAATAGAAAATTATTATAATATTTTTTGTTCTCCTCGTTTTTTTTGTTATAGGAAGTTGTGATGACCATAATGTATTCAAAATTGTTAATACTCGCGAATTCATCACTCGGCACACACACTCGGTTCGCGCTCCCGAATAAGGAGGGAGATGCGACGACCATAAGTATGGACGCGCAAAAATTATCCACGCCGGTAGATAAATTTCAATTAACACAAAATGTATAATAAGTATACTGAAAGATAAACGCGGTAGAAGGCAGTCGACGCAACCAGTTAAAACCAAAGTAGAAAGAGAAAACACGATAGAGCTTCTCTCTCTACCGCTAGAATAAGCAGAGAAGTACGCGAGAGGGGATACACCTCGCGCGGCGAGAGAGAACCGCGCTAAGTGTATCAGACTGACGACAGCTATCACCCTCTAATACAGACACGCACACTCTTGTGCTCTCACGCCGTGCGACAAGTGCCAACGGCGAACACTGCTGGAGGGGAACACGTGAGCCTCTGCGCTGGCTGACGCATACCAGCATGTACAACGGGTGTCCCGAACACACTCACCCGTTGTATTTAATTTATCAACCATGATAATATATTTAAGGCTAATAATAAATATATATATATACATACGTATATACATGAATATAGATGTATAAAATTACTTGTATGAAGCACACAGGCTGCAAAAATAAGGAATATAAATCGTAAATATTAATTATTATTATTGTTATTAATATTATTATTAATCATTATTATTATTTGTGTAATTATTATAATTCGGCGGCTCGTCCGAAATTAAACGAGCGGCGACGGAAATAACCAACCATTTTATTATAAAAGGGCCTGCAAAAGGCAAAATCGAGAGTTCGCCCGGTGAACGACTGCCCCGAAGTCGAGCCACATGAACTCCTGCCGGAGCTAAAAACTTTTCCAGAGCTCAAATCTATCCCGAAACTAAATCTCGCCCGAAACTACTAGTTTGATCTCTGTTGCGAGGCGCTCCTTAAAAGGCAGACGACTAATAGTTTTACCTATCCTACAATGAACGTGATCCTGGTCGCGAGGCGCTCTTCAAAAGACCAGCCGTTCTCTTATCCTGACTAGACACTTTTCCCCTTAACTCTTGATCCTAGTTGCGAGGCGCTCCTTAAAAGACCAGCGGAGTTAAGCTCACCCTAGTATAACCGATTTTATATTCTAACTGTCTTGTTTTTAAATTCCCCGCGTGGAAAATAGCACCGGGTATCCGTGCGGAAAATAGCGCCGGATAAACTACGCGACGCGGAAAATAGCGCGAACATAAACTTATTATTATATATCTAGTTTACTATCCCATTATTAATTATTGTATTTTATAATATATTGTTTCGGAAACCTTGTAGATAGAAGGAAGTTTCTTTCATATTTTTACAATAAACTTATCTTTACTCAAAGAAATATACTGTGTTCGAGTTCAATAATTTCCCTGATCCACCGTCCTATCCTGAAATACTTCGTCCCCTCTCAAAGTACCCTGGAGATATACCGCGTACGCTATCCCGAGGGGGACAGAAACGTTACAGAGTCACTCGCGAAATCAGAACAAAATAGCCGGTTATTATTATATATTTTGTCTTTCTTATATTAAATTGTTCTTATTATTACTATTGAATAAATACAGTTACTTTTATTAGAATATAAGAGAATTTTTAAAAAAAAGAGTTATTCATCTAATCCATTCACCCATCCCGACACGATGCTGTATCTTCATAAGAACCCTACAATTATCTAAATATAAAACTGCAAGAAGAAGATAAAAGACGGATCGTTACATATTAAATAATATTTGATAGTGAAATACAAATCATTATTTATAAATATATATATTTTACTCTTAAAATATATTTTCTCAATATTCTAGTTCATCTTCTTATTTTGCTCATGCTTCTTGTTCTTGTTCTTCTTCTACTGCTATTTCATCCTCTTTCTCTGATACGTCTTAAGCCTTTACATATTGATTTTTTCTTTCTGGTCTACTACTATTAGATGGTAGCCATATTTAATTTCGCATATCACCCACATCTATCTTATTATTATGTAATTCTACTTCGTGCATATTTTTTAAAAGCATCTCCTTTTTCTCAATTTTTCCTGTACACTTTTAAGCGCTTAAAAGTATACATACACACATCGCCCAATTAAATTCGCAATGATTTGGTTTCGCAGTTGATGAACGATTGTTCAATTCGTTAGCATCTGAAACAAGAAATAATTATTAATATTATCATAAAAAATATACATCATTAAAAAATATAATATTGTTCTTTTCGTATAATATCTGCGATCGTCTGGAAAGACGTAAAACTGCCACATGAACACGAGAAGAAGAGATGGAAGAGGATCGTCGGTAACGACGTGAAACTACGACATCACCACGTAGACATGAGCTCAGACGTCCACATAGACATGAGCTTATGGAATGCGCACATGAAGGCAAGAGTCTGGAACGTCTGAAAACTACCACAACATTAACTCCGAAAGAAGGGCACGCGAAATGACCGTTACGATCCTCACGTTCCGCTCCCTATCCCGAACAAAAACCTCACCGTACAATCTAGCAGAGCAACGCGTGAGAAATCACTCCAGTTAGCGCATGCGCCTCACACGTCGGTTTGGAAGGAGGAGTTTGTAACCGGCCAAATTGCCGATCAAAAACTGAGTGTTCGCGCACGACAGCGAAAATTCGCGAAGCACCAGCGGCGAGAGTGCGCGATCATTGCGAAGAAGTAGGGAACGAGGGAAGAAGACCTTCTTCCCTGCTCAGCTACCGAAGGACGTGATCGAAAAGAGAGAGAGCTCCATCCAAAATATCACCTCTACCTCGAGCCCGAATCTCAATCGGTGTCCACCAGCTTCCCGGTGATCCGGCTAATCCATCTCGCTATTTCAGCGATATTCCGTAGCTGCACGGTTGTACGATACAGCGAGATAAGCGCAGCAGACGAAGAGAGGCCAGAGAAAGAAGGCATTGAGATCAAAAAGATAGAAAGAGAAAGAAAGAGAAGAAAGGAAGACAAGAGAGGCCAAAGGAAAGAAGTTTAGCACGAGAGGAAGCTAAAGCGGAGCTCCGTCCCGGCAAATAGTGTTATATATATATATATATATATATATATATATATATATATATTATAACTAAAAGAGTGCGCATCCCCGTGAATAAGCGCGCCATGCTTGTACGGCCGCTCCGCGTTCCCGAAGCATAGGTTGTGCGCGTCACATCTTTCTCACCTTTCCACTCCCTGCCGCTGATGTTCCCCCGTGCCCGCGGAATCCGCTCCCGAGTTAGCATGTCGTCGCCGCGCGTTGTATATTTATATTGTTTATGTAACTGCGATTGTCGTTCTGTTAAATTGTAATTAATGCGAAACGTAAACGAGTAAATAAATGTTTTTTTTGATTCATTGGAGTGATAAATTGGAGCCGTGTTCATTTCCGAATCCCATTCCCGTGTTCGTCCGTTTCAGATCCAACGCAGTCGGCATATAGCTAGCTATAAGTTAATACATAAGTAAGCGGTAACCTGTACTAAAGTACACGGTTATAATATATATATATATATATATATATATATATATATATATGAAACTTTATATGTATATCATGCTATGTTATGTACTGTATTATCATATTAAGCCTAAATAACATGTAATTACTATATTGATTTATTGAAATCGAATGTTTGGACTGAATTGGTTGTGTACTTTATATACATTGATTGACCATATAAAGTTACCTTTATATGGTCAATGTATTATTTATACACATTACTTCTAAGATGAGAGGGGAACAAAGGGGAGATTTTCCGTGTTATTAGTTTAATGATAATTACAATGCAACATTTTACTTTACACAAGAGGGTTTTGGGGCTATAAACTCCTTGTTGTAGAAGTTTCTCTCTCTCACTTGAGCTGTCACATCCGTGCGCGGCATATACAGCGCACGCTCTTGAGCTGCACGTATTGGGCGCCATTATGTAAGTGTGTCTGTGCACACGACTACGTACTTACGTTGCTTCGCTGCTTCGCTGCACACTGGAGAGAGAATGATGGTTGCTATTGAAAAAGGGATAAAGCGAGGAACGGAAGAAAATAGAGACACGTTACATAACAAACGTCTTATAATTTATTGATTATTATATTTACATTGAATTTACACGATCATACAACAATATTATTAACAACTTCATCTGAGCTAGACTCTTAAAATGTCGAGTGAGTTCAGCGCGTATTATGCGGCATCTTGCTATTATATATGTACAAAAAGGATGGGCGGGACTATACTCGACAGGAGTGTCGTAGCTAAAGGGGTTCGCAGCAGGGACAAGTATGGTCCGAAAATGCACCAGGCTAATTATTACATAATTATATAGACAGTACTTGTCGTCAGCGACCTCAGAGCTGTCGGCGATGCTGGCTGGCGACTATGCCCGTAATCGGCAACGGTGGCGGCGCATCGATGGCTTGGCTTATACGCGGCGACAGCAACACCTCGTTGTCTGCGCGGTGCCTAAAGTTGAAGATGGCGGACACGGGATGCATCGATGTTTCGCTCGTGCGTGGCTGCGATAGCATCTTGCTGCCTGTGCAGCGCCTGGCTGACAAGGTGGCAGGTAGGGAGACGCGTCGTCGCACTTACTACGCTGTGTTGACAGTCTCGACTGCAGTCCAGTGAGTCAGCGTTGACCCTAGACACCGAACGATCTTTCTCATAGCTAGTGCACTGCACTACATCTTCTCCAAGTAAGGCTTGGAGAAGTAAGACTCCTTGAGAGACTCCAAATAAGTCTCCATAAAAGGCGTCTGTTCTACTCGGATGATGGGGAACTTCTCTCTCGGTTGCTCAGCACTCTTCGTGCGCGTTGTCGTCGAATCGTATCGATCGCGACTTCGCGTCAATCGATATCTTAATTGAGTTCGATTCGTAATTGTACTGGCGCGAAAAGAAGGTTACAATATATATGTATATATATTTCATGTACGTTCAGTGCAATTTATATATATATATATATATATATATATATATATATATATATATATATATATTTGAAATAATATGCGTACTATATAATTCTATATATTAAATATTAAAATCTATATATACCTAAATTTAATTTTTCATAGAAATTTAACATATAAATCTCAAGCATCATATGCGAATATTCAACATAAGCTGAATAATCATATGTTACTCCAAGTTTAAGTTATTTATATTTCTCATCCTATATAGAACAAGAAAAATAAATTAAAGCAAAGCTTATATTCCTATAAATTAAATAAGTAGTTTAATTTTTTAACTATTATTAATAATACATATCTGATTATGAGTTTTTCAATCAGAGAGTGATAGCAAATGAGAGAAAGAAAGAGTATTTAATCTAATGTTAACATAATCATAATAACATGAAAGGATATAATATATGAGGTCAGGCAATTACGTAATGCGACAAAATGAAAAAATCTAGTATAAGTAGATAGGCTATGGGCATTCTAGCACATGGGCATTCTGGCACACTCTCCCCCCCTGAAATCTGTGCTTTGGCCCTGTGGGCATTCAAGCACACCTTCCCCCCTTGAAAACTGTGCTGAGCCCCCCCCCCTGCATATTGTAATGTATAGAGAATGAGGTCACCTCCCAAAACGATGCCGCTCTCGCTATATTAGATAATGAGAGAGAGATGGGGAACGACTCGTTTCATCTTTTTTTCATACATTAAAATTTAATATACGTGTGAGAAAAGGCGAACACCATTGATGGTAGAGGAGAGCAGAGCATGACATACTTTACACGCGAGTATACTTTGGGTTCTCTACTAGAGGGCTGGGGGGGGGGAGCATGTCTCACTTGACAGGTGAGTAGACTTTAGATGTAGTAGAATACCTTTATGTGCCGTGATGCCTATAGCAAAGTCAACTACTTTTTTTATTTTTTTTATTTATTTATTTTTCTTCTTTTTTGAATGTAGCAATATTTGAATAACCTTCCTTACATCTCCACTGATGGGATTATACTGAACTATGCGATCGTGCAAGATCAAGCAATAAGCTGTAGTATTGGCTGGAAAGCTCTCTTTAGCCTCAAATTCTAAACGTACATCTACAGGAGCGCTCTTTAGAGATTCATTTTGTCGTGAGCAACCAATCACTATGAGAGGTTCATTATCGAGAAACTGTTCCTTTGAAAGCAGTGGTTGAGGATCCCTTGTATAGTATGTTTTTTGGAAATTTGCATACATATCATACAGTATTGCATATTGATTATTAGATATGTCAAGGTTTAAATTATTGTATGGATAATATTGAGAATTTAAGAAAAGTCTCACGTTAGTAATATTGCAATGATCAAAACGACTGGCGTTTGCGGATGCTTGATATTTTTTCTTTGTCTGTAAGCCGAGAATCACATAACGTGATTTCTCCAATTGATTGGAAGTTTTGACTGTCCACACATGCTTATTGGCGCTAGGCAGAACAGGATATTCAAATAGTTCCCATGAACGATAACACATTGGGATGGGATTATCTTTGCCAATGAAATTTAAAAGTTGGATTTTTTGTTTATCAGAAGCAATGACATAAGGCATTAACCATTCTATTTTTGTTATTTTTATGTTATATTCTTTATATGTAGTATTATTACCAACTATACTACCTTCCTGGATTATGGCATTCAGGTCAGATCTTGATCTTACCAGAATGAGTTCATGTTTCATGTTAATTACAATTTTTCTGTAATGTTCTGCGAAGCCCAAAATCATACTTAGAGGAATAGAAACGTCGAAGTTTCCATGCCTATCTATCAATGTTCTCGTTGTTTCTTCGTTGCCAATCCAGCCTGCATTTTCAAGCATGAGCGTCTCATTGGTATTGAATGAAGCCCATCCTTTCATGACACTACTCAATCCAACATTTTTACTTTTGTCTATCTCAACGCCATTAATTTCGTAGCGAATTTCATCAAAAAGATGACAAATACCATTGTTGACGAATCTAGATTTATTTGGTGCATTTCCAGCAGTGTTTTGTAATTTTCCATAGATATGGATAGAACTACGTGATGGCAGAAGACACAGATCTTGGTGTTGGATGGAAATGCGAATTTCATCATTATGATCAAAGTTTAGTGATGTGTATGGTTGATGTGCGTGAATTTCATAATGAGCAATTGACTCATCGAATGCTACACCTGATTGAATTTTTAGTATTTCGTCCATTTTTCAGAAAGCAGCAGAAAATTATACAGCTAATTTTTTTCCACGAACTTTTAGACCTAGACTTTGTAGGAACTGAATGTTCTTCAGTGTTAACGGTTTCAAACTCTTCAATCGACTGATTGTCGATTGCCATGATGGAGTACTTATATGTGTGCTAGAATTATAAACAATCCCCATTATATAGATTTGATATGAAGTCTAACAGTGATTTCCTCTTGTGGAAAATTAACTAGATTGCCGTCCTGATCGACAATTCGAACTTGTATATTATCTATGCACTTAACACTAAGGGGTAGATATATAACATGTGATGGAATTTCTATGATTTTATATCCTGGAGGAACACTGGGAAAGAATTCATGAATAGTATGAACTTTTTGGTTGTTAATGGAAGCTCCTGCAGTAATGTTACACTCGACTCTGAGTGCGTTGATTTTCAATATTTTCACTGGTAAATCAGAACGGTGTTCTATATTTTCTTTGAGAGTACGAGGAGTAAAACCCAACACTCGACCGATTGATTTTTCAGGTCTAAGGTCTAACGAAACACTGCACTTAATTTCACTTTTAAATGTATTATTGTTAGCTTTCAAGGAAAATTCAATTCCTTTTGATTTCAATGTATTAGATAAAAATTGATTTATATCATCAATCTCGTAACTACCAATGGGGATAGTAATAATTTCTCCTTTTAAATGAAGTTGATTATTTGTATTGTCAATATTTGGAATTGAATTAAAGGTTAAAAGTTCGACTAAACCTAAAACATAATTTTTATGCTTTCGTAATTCAATGGATGGAAAGTATTGGGCTTCTAAGACAGAAGATTTTCCTGAAAGAGACTTTCAGTTAAAAAACGAAGACAAAGATGACCGCAAATGAATGAGTCGAAATTCTGATATCTTGTATAGTTGTATTTCACTTCTTTCACATTGAAATATTTCATAAGATCTATGGGAGGTTTGAGGTCACCAAAGCTATCAAAGTAGATGACGTCAGATCCTCTCTTTCGATAACTGACCCAATGGGTACCTTTATTTTGCGAATCATCGAGATTAACAATGGCAGATTCGTTATTCCATGGTCCATTACGAGGAAGGCTATTTCTCATGAAAACACCTCGAAAATATGGAATTTGTAATATATGTGCATATTTTATAAGATTATAGTTTGTTAGTGGACGATTTGGCAAAATTAAATTGAAGTTTTTTTTTTTCTTTCAATTAGACCGTGTCCGACATGCGGTTTGAGAAATAATCCCATTCCACGTTTGTATGGCTTCAGATAGAGACCTTTACCTAAAGCAATAGCTTCCATCGTCTTATTATGTCGCTTACTTTCTTGATAATCTTTCTGCGCAGCTTTAGCATCATTTACTGCTTTAGCTATTCCAGCAGCACCTCCGGCTAAAGCACCAGTTGCACTTAGTCCTGCGAACAGTGGAATAAGGAAAGGAAGAACTCCGCCAATTTTAGACGGAAGGGGTATCACACGTGGAATGAGAACTTTTTTCTTACAACCACTATTCTTAAGAGCTTGACGAGCACCTTTTAAGGCGGACTATATGACTTTGCGTGAATTTTTACCTGATTTCAATGATTTTTTCGCTGCTGTCACCAATTTGTTGAATTTCAGCCCCATTCCAGTTTTTGCCTTTAATTTCATAGCACTGGCAACCGCTAGAGCTGACGCTTTCTCCGCAAGACTGGCATCTTTAGCTTTAATCAGTTGCCAAGCTTTATTAGTAAGCTTTATGTCAGCCACTTTACGATTACTGTTTTTATTAGAGTACTCAATGTCATGTTCTTTACATGCCTTATCTAGTTCATTTATTCCCGGATCACCCCTTTTTAATCGCTTTTTTAATTTAGTTCCAGGGCCACAGTATTGATAACCAGGAAGATGCATTTCGATAGGTAAATTGTTGATTACTCTATCAAGCAATCCACGTCCTTCCTTTTTTGAATGCTTCCGAGTTTTATGCTCAAGCATCTTTGGCAGTCAAATTATAACTGATGATCGAAAATATAAAATCAACATTTATATATTTACTTCAGTTAATGATAAACTAGACTTTGTCATATCAACATGGATTTCACTGAGCAGAACGTGAAACTCCCTGTCGCTAACTTTGATTTTGGAAAGGAAAAAAGAAGGAAGCGACACGGAGAATTGCTACCAGATAGTATACGAGCAGTATTCTGCGGTCCATCAAACTGCGGAAAAACAAATAGCTTATTAGCTTTAATCACTCATCCCAATGGTCTTAGATTCGAGAATGTGTATGTTTATTCAAAATCCTTAAATCAACCAAAGTATCAATTTCTCAAAAAAGTCATAGAACCAGTCGAAGGCATCTCATATTTCCCGTTTAGTGAACATGAATCTGTAATATCACCGGATGAAGCATTGCCCGATTCAATTATGATTTTTGATGATGTAGCTTGTGAGAAGCAAGATAACGTCAGAGCATTTTTCTGTATGGGGAGACATAAAAGTGTAGACTGCTTCTACCTATGCCAGTCATATGCTCATATACCAAAACATCTTATTAGAGATAATATTAATATGTTAGTAATTTATCGACAAGATGATGTGAATTTAAAACATATTTATGATGACCATGTCAATACTGATCTGTCTTTCAACGAGTTTCGTAATTTTTGTTCTGAATGCTGGAAAAATGATAAATATGGATTTGCTGTTATTGATAAAGATAGAACGATGGATGATGGTAGATACAGAAAAGGTTTTGACTGTTTTGCAATAAAAAGAAATTAAAAAAATCTTAATCACTCAGTTCAATTTTACACAGCAACACGACACCATGTCGGACATTGAGAAAGAAAAGAGTATTCTTAGCGAGTTGATGCAAGCTCGTAAAGCTATTAAAAGAAAATCTGCACTATTGAAACAGGAGAGAGAGAATCTCGAAAAAGTTGTAGGAGATACATTGAAACCTGTCATTACACCACTTGAAAAGCTTGTCGAATCAAATAGTGTACAGTCTTCTAATCTCATTTCGAATGATCAGAGCAT
This sequence comes from Sycobia sp. Sy_11, assembly GCA_018907035.1. Lineage (NCBI taxonomy): Eukaryota > Metazoa > Arthropoda > Insecta > Hymenoptera > Epichrysomallidae > Sycobia > Sycobia sp. Sy_11. The sequence goes on along the minus strand of JACCIC010000135.1, from coordinate 37,761 downwards.
TAGAAAACCAACTAGATCCCGAAAAAAGTTGAGTTTTATGATAGATAATAATATTCGCTCAGCTTCCATGAAAGATTATGATTCCGATGATGATTTTGCCTCATTAGATAACTCAATGATGAATTCGACATTCAAATCTGTGCATGAAGACAATGTTCAATCGAATATTTTAGATCAAAGCCGCAGTAAATTTGATAACATATATGGAGTAAGAAATATTGGAGGTATATACATGCTTGGCGATTCTGAAATTATATTTGATGATAATAAAATAAAAGTGAAAGATTTAACTTATCCTAAAAGTAATGGACTAATGGAGCTACTTATTAAAAAAGAACCAGATGACACATTAATAAGTGCAGCAGATCGTGAAAATTATCGCAGTATTCTAGAAGCAACAAGTGCTCACCGGAAAAAACATAGTAAAGATGAATCTATACGCTCATCGAAGAGTAGAAAATATTTCAAAATCATTGCACCAATGTTTCGCACCAGTCATACAAAAAAAAAAGAGGGGGAGGTCACCTACCTAAATATAAAATAGCAAAGAAAGATTCTTCAATAGAGTTAGTGTACTGGGATGATCCGAATGAGCTTGTTGAGAGACTAAGATTACTAATTGCCGAACAATCAGCTGGAAATAACAATCATATCAATGAAATCCATTCAATTATTGAAGAACTGCGTGAATAGGATATATATATTAATACACATTCGTCTATTATTCAATCAGTATCATCATGAGTCTCGACTTGTTTGGAAGAAATTTGAGAGACTCGAAAGGGAGTCGAGGTCCTCCAGGCGTTGGATACAATTTCACAACAGATGGCAATTTTGATATAGAAAATAAACGTCTTTGTAATGTTGGTGAAGCTTTTGAAAGTACTGATGCAGTTTGTGTAAAAACGTTATATGTAATCTTGCAGAAGGAACTAAATACTGTATTTTCCAAAATTAATGAAATTCTAAAAGAAAATGAGAAATATCATGAACAAAATGGCTTGATAACAGAAGAGAAATTCAAAGATCTTTATCAAAAATATTATACACATAATGAAAATCGATTTAAATTGGAAGAAAGAATGAATAATTTCGATAAAAATCTTATGAAAACCAATCAGGATAAATCAGAACTGGAATCGAAACTGAAAACTCTTAGTGACTCACATACTCGTTTAAATGATACTATGACAAAATCGGTTTCGAATTTGAATGCTATTATAATAGATATTAACAGGAAAACAAATGCACCGACAAGATCAGCAAAGGCAAAGTCAGCAGGAAATAAAACAAAAAGTGGTTGAAGAGCTACACAAACCTGCCCGTCGCAGATATAAGCGAAGAAAATATGATATACGTGGTATAGATGAAACTTGGCAAGCAGATCTTGTAGAAATGATACCCTACTCTAAGGAGAATAAAGGGTTTCGTTACTTACTCACTGTTATAGATTTATTTTCGAAGTATGCTTGGGCTAAACCAGTAAAGTCAAAGAATGGTAACGATGTTACTCTCGCTATGAATACGATATTGAAACATGGAAGAGTACCATCAAATCTACAAACTGATCAAGGAAAAGAATTTTACAATTCACACTTCCAAAACCTCATGAAAAAATATAAGATAAATCTATACTCTTCACACAGTAATCTTCATGCAAGTATTTGTGAACGATTTAATAGAACCTTAAAAAATGCAATGTGGATACAATTCAGCAAACAAGGAAACTACAAATGGATAGGTATCCTACCAGATTTACTGAAAGCTTACAATTCAAGAAAACATCGAACAATAGGAATTGAGCCTGAAAATGTAAGCCAAGAAAACGAAAGGGAGGTGAAGAAGCGTTTTTCAATTGAGATGATAGCAAGGAAAAAACCGAAATACAATGTCGGAGATAATGTACGAATAAGTAAAATAAAACATATTTTTGAAAAAGGCTATACACCTAATTGGTCTACTGAAATTTTTACAATATCAAGAATTGTAAAAACTGATTCAGTAACTTATCACGTTAAAGATTATTACGATAAGCCTGTATCTGGAGGTTTTTATGAAACTGAAATTCAAAAGACTAAGTTCCCTGAAATTTATCTAGTAGAAAAAGTCCTAAAACGGAGTGGTAACCGCGTATATGTTAAATGGTTAGGATTCAATAGTGAGCATAATAGTTGGATAAATAAAAAAGAAATTAAATGAAAGCAATATAAAAGTAAAATATATGGATATGTGGAAGGTCACTAGTTATTAAATATGAAAGACAGTGTATTATGATTATAATATTTATTTATGTAATTAAGTTATACATGTTTTGATTCTTTTTTTTACAAATAAATAATGATAAGAAATTAATCTATCTGTGTTTTATTAATATTTAAGAAGTAGAAGTGTTAAACTTAAAACAACTACCGCCTTGATACACTATAAATAAACAAAGCTTATTTGCTTTGTTAGCCATATTTATGAAAAATTCTTCTTCTTTTAATAATGCCGAAGATATCTTTTGCGGCAAAAATATTTGAAAGTTATCGTCCACCTCCGCAACGACTTTGGTGCCATATCTTGTAGAGACTTGCTTAAGAGCAGTCACCATGTACTGCTGATTTTTCTCCAATTCTGTACATTTCTTCCGCGGCATGAACTCGCTTTCAGATATCTTGTTAAGAGTAGCTAAGTCCATTCTAAAGAAAAGAAAAAAATTTTTCTTTTTAATTCTAACATAGTAAAAAAAAATTAATTTTTTTTTTTAAAAGAAAAAATTAACTACGAATCTTACCTTATTAGATTAGTCTTGTTTTCTTTGGAGATGGCAGATAATTCTCATACTCTTCAACTGCTCAAATGAGTTCCTCGTCATCCTCCATCTCTTCATATAGCTGATTCCCCACCATAATTTCTGCCTCTTCCATTGCCTCACGGAGTGCATCCCTTCCCTCAGCTTCAACTGAGCTTACCCCTTCCAAGACTTTCAAAATTTCTTCAGGATTCCATTCGTGCATTAGTTCGTCAGATATATTATACTCAATGCTTATTGGTTCACCTTGATTACTATAGAGCGTCACTGTTTCTCGCATAACTTGATTTTCATTAGTTACTTTATCCCTACTCTCTTGTTCTGCATGTACATCTGCCGTGACTCGAATCTCATTACCTATTGTATTCTCCCTCTCTTCTTCTCCAGTAGCTACACCTACTTGAGCTCTTTTTCCATTGGACTCATCATATCCTCTCACATTATCCTTCCCCTCCTCTTCGATCTGCTGACCTGTACTTCCCATTATTTCCCTCTCTACCTTACTTGCAGCTTTCAACATTTGCTCTTCTAGGATTTTATAGTGACCCCAAGGTAATGTGTCTGTAGTATTAGGCAATAAGTATCTTTTATCATCAAATGGACTTAGGGCAATTTTTTTCTGTTTTTCTGTATGCACTATGTGTAGTTTTGAGCGAATGGTGCACTACTCTCGTTGTATAATTACGAGGTCTTCCAGGCATCTTCTATAATCATCGAATGTAATTGATTTCTTCACTACACCCGATTTAATACCTTTAGCTTTTTTTACTGTTCCTCCTCCATCAACTAAAATACTGTACATTTTACTTCGTAAACCAATAAATTCCATCATGATCTTTCCATTACATTCATCTTTCATTAGTCCAGGAATTTTTTTATTTTCACGTGGAATTCCATACTGATTATTTTCATCATAATCAGAAGTATCAAATCTATGAATATCTTCTTTCATTATTTGATACATATCAATGTCCTCTACTTCATATATCAAGCTATCAGTGTCAGTATACAAGAGCTTACACTTTTCGCCCACTCGCTGTTTCATGTAAGAGTAGTGAAAAACGTAGACTAATGTTTTTGATAAATCGAGGATACAAAGCCCAACGTATATAGGCTTTTTGATTGTTACACTTGTTTTTTTCAGCTGAACGGCAACTAAATTTTCATCAAAAATTGCACAGCTATGATAATTAAGTAGAGCTATGCGTGCTTCTGCTCCATATCGGCCAGTAAATTTATTTACTAACCGTACATCAACGCGAGATCGCTCTCGCTCAATACATTTTCCATAAACAGCATTAATTAACAGTTTATAAAAGAGTTTTTCAAACTCATTCTTTGCATGCTTTAGCTTTTCAGTATTTAGTACAACATATGATTTTAACCAAGGTTTCTGTTCAAAGCTCAAAATTCTATGTACTTTTTTCAATCGAAGACCATTGCCGAGCGCTTGCTTAAGGGCGCGATAATGAATTATATACCTTGTTTTATCGTTCAAAGTAGTTAGAAGTTTCTTTTGTTTTGAGCCAGGTGGTGTACGATGCTCGGCACAGAAAGGTAAATCACGATGAATATCATGTATTTCCTCAGGATACTCCAAATCTACTTCAGCAATATAACCTACGTCCGAATCTGATGGCGTATTGAAAAAGTCACGATTTGATTCATAATCAACCCATTTAAATTTTCCAACTGGTAAATGCTGCACCATCGCCCATCCATACAAATTATTTATATCATAATATAAAAGTGTCTTTGTCTTCTTTTTTTCATCATATGTCGACCCCATGTATGGATTATTTGCCTTTGCATATCGATTGCAGCACTGACTTATTCCACCTCAAATGCCTGATTCAATAAATAATAACATGTCAATATCTGTTAGAAGCTCTAATTCTACCTTCGTCATTTTTAGAGCTGCTGCAAATGTTAATCCTGGAGTAGTGTAAAAATGTGCAGGACATAAGCCGTATGCTTTAATAGATGTGTCTCGAAAACTTTCAAAGACATCTGCTAAGAGTAGAACATCTGTTTTTAATATAAGTCCGAATACTCTCCTAATGTTCTTATATTAAAACTTTCCCACACTTGAACAGCATGCTTATAGTCTTCCTCACTAATACCTGAATCTGTCAATTTATTATAAAATTCATTTTTCGACGGCAGTTTTGTAGTTATCAATTTATCAAGTCCATCTACAAAATCGTAAGGAAATATTCCTTTACGTCTAAGAAGATCAATATTTTCGTTTGAGTATCCATCTAATTGAAATTCCTGTATTGCTATTGGTACATTATCTAGATAAGACGCAAGTTTCTCTAAAGATGATGGCAAAAATCGCCAAGAATCTAAGAATCTAAAACTCACATCACAGTCATCCATATACTTTGTGAAGGAAATATATTTTTCCTTGTTATGAGGTATTAAGTTAACTCGACCTTTCATCAGTGTAGAAGTTCCAATTTCTTTTAAAATAAAGTGTGTATCATAATTAAGATTGCGAAAAATTACTGGAATAAATTTCGAGTCTTTATAGTTCAAATTGCTGGAATTATGGGCAGCACCTCTGAATCTAATGAGAAAAAAATTAATTTAGCAAAATAATTTCTTTTTCTTTATTATATTAAATTATCTTTTAAATTATTATATTAAATTTACCTTCCTGTTAAATGACAGTGATCTCGCACTACCAGTTGCTCATCCAAAAATGGTTTTCGACATATATGGCAAACGGTCGACCATTTAAAAGTCAACTCTTCATCATCTGTGAGTTTCATTGGTTTTGGATTTTTATAGAGATGATCAATCTGCTCACCAATTGATTTTAATTCACGCACAAACCAACTTGCGGGTGTCTCATCGTCTGCACTTTTCTGTCTATATGCTTTGTAAACGGATAATTTATCATCAAAGCTACATTTTACATAAAATACTATACTGTATGCCTGGTGGAGTTGAAAAGCATTTTCATTTTCTGTAGGTTTTAATAAGCATTCAAAATCAGCATAAACTACAAAAGGCACTTTTTCCCCTTTATTATAATCTTCAAATTTTAAAATATTATTCGATGAGTTTGGTAAATTTATTCGACAATCGTTAATATTTTTACAAACATTTTCATAATTTTCTAGCCTTTCTTCACTATAAAAATGTTGTAAACATCTTTCACAATGGTATAATTTTTGGTGAGTCTTGCTGACTTGTGAACCTACAAGTCTGGATATACTTTTAATCGCAACGTAATGGAATTTAGGCACACTTCCATTATCATCAGAAATATTATTTTCTTTATACTCATCGATGTAGAAATCTTGAATGAGAAGAAGATTTGCATGTTTCTCCTTCTTGTTTAATGAAATATGACAAGGTGATACTTCATATTTCGATCCATACTTTCTAAGCATATAAACATTTACTGAAATATTATTTCATTTTTCAAATTTGGAAACATCTTTTAGTTTTACAGGAAATTCTATATCACCAAAGTTCAACTCGTTTGCATATTTATCATAATTATGAACTCTTTGAGGATTTTTTTCATTTGGATGTAATGCTGAAGGAATAGCGTATTTAAAGCATTGATTATCAGTGTTATGGACATTGATACATGCTCTTTTTGATGCTATGAACTTTGGCAGAGGAATAAATGATCTTCCCTTGTGAGGTGAAAATTTTTTCATATTTATGCACAAACTTATAATACTTTTTAATGTCCATCCAGAATCTTTTTCCTGAAATTCTTCTAGATGAGTAAGAAGAGGGTCCTTAATATGTTCCTCATACCATTTGCCTAAATCAGTAGACATGTATACTGTAGCACTCATACTTGTGAAATATTTAATATCTGTTGTTTCCTCTCCATTTTTCTGCATGGAAAATTCTGACATAAAATCAGAATTTACTTTTAGTGCACCATATTTTTGTAAGCATGCTTGTACTTTATCCTCAAAGAGCTTCTGTGCATCGAGCAAAAAACTTAAAATGTCCACATGTTTTAAATTAACCACAACACCTGTCCTTATTCGATTTTTAAAAGCTGATTGAACATCTCGCCATTCAACTTTAGCTGACTCGATAGGGATTAGACTACCTCCGATTGGTGCTGCACTATCAAGATAGAACCGAAATCCTGCTTGTAAACATGACAAATGAATAAGAGATGTTAAACATTTTTGATTTTCTGCTCGAGAGAGACCTTGTTTTTTTCCAAATTCTCTCAGCTCTAACAAAGCCTGTTCAGTTATTGTTGAATAATTCTCGAGTTCGATTACGTTCAATTCACTGACACGTTCGTAAATATCACGAAGTTGTTTCACTTGAAATTTGACAGACGAAAGATAAGCCATTTTACTTTTATTTTAACGTGAATTAATAACATATATTTTAAAAAATATTTAAAATATATCAGACTTCACTTAATATTGCGTCTTTATTCACTGTTACAATACAACACACTTGTATAACTGGCAATAGAAAAAATAAGAAAGATGAAACTGAACTTATTTAACTGTGGTGTAAAAACTGTGTTCCTCCAAAAAACTGTCTCGCTTTTAAAGGAAAATGAAAAATAAGGAGAAGGGGAAACAGAAGTGGAAGCACAATGTCAAGCCTGCGATAGAAAACATTCAATAGCGTGTTAGAATGAGAAGAATATAAGTAGACTAAAACCAATCAAAATATCATCCTTTCTCCTTGAACGTCCAATCATAAACGTGATTTCTTACGAGGGGGGCGTGTAGAGTTTAGGAACATCTAAATATCTACCGTTACTTGCTTTCTCAACGTACAAATGCTTTTCTTCTCCCACGCCCAATCGTAAGTGACTTTCTCTAAGAATAGAGGGGATGAATTGACTTGTCACCAACCAAAAAAAATTCAATCTTCATCATCCAATCGAATCTATTTTATTTTTCTCAGCCAATTGTAGGACAGTTCTCATTTCACGAGGAGGGGGAGAACTATTATTAAAATGAATGCATAAGCATAGAACTTGCATTCATAATCAACGCTTCTAACTATCGGTAAATAGAAATAAACTGAGAATGGCTAGAGTGAGGGAATACGAAGTGATGTTTAGAAAAAATATTCTGAAGTGTCCAGAAGATAAAGTATTCTTCTGCGACATGCAGGGTTTTCAGACAAGAGGCCCGCAAACTTTCATTTTAAAGGAATTTAGTTTATTAGGTATGGAAAGAGGTGCACTACCTACAGTATATATCTTTAAGCCACCATTTCCATGGAGTGACTTGACATGGAATGAAAAAAAAACAGTTCACTGGTTGCAGCGTGATTACCATGGGCTTGAATGGGATACTGGCGACATTCCATACCATAGGCTTCAAAGAACATTGGAGATATGCTGTACTGGAGTAAAAAAATTATATGTCAAGGGACGAGAGAAGAAGGAATGGTTGACAACCATTCTCCCAAATATGTAAGTAATTTGCATACTTATAATCATCTTTATATTTATTTCATGTATATATTTCAGAAAGTAATAAAAAATAAACTTTATGGAAAAGTATATTTTCATATAATGTTCATACATTGTTCATACTTTTTCATACTTTTTTTATACTTTTTCATACTTTTTCATACTTTCTTATACTTTTTTTCTAATCCAGAATTATATCTGATATGGAGGAGGAGCTACATTGTCCATCATTGCAAACATTGCAGAGTGAAGGTCAAAATGTGATTTGCCACAACCATCCATTATGCAGCCGAAGTATACCAATGTGTGCGATACGGAATGTCACAATAATGCGTACATGGTTGCAAAATTATTTGAGTGGAAAGTATGGACGAGATGAAATTGACTAAAAATAGCATTATTGTAAAATGAAATTTGTAAAAAAATTATATTAATAAATACTATATATCTTGAAAAAAAAAATCAGATTTGTAATTTTTATTTCAATTATTAATATTATTGTATAATATAAATTTTTATATTATATTATTCCTATAATTTTTTTTTTTTTTTTAGTTTTTAAATAATTTAAAAAAATATATTGAAGTAATTTAATAAAATAAAAAATAAATAGTAAATTAATGAAAACAATTTTAAAAATGAATGAAAAAAATTTGATACTATCAATTTTTTAAAAATAAAAAAAATAAGTCAAAAAATAATGAAGTAATTTAATAAAATAAAATAACTAAATAGTAAATAAATGAAAAAAAATAATTTTGTAAATGAATGAAAAAAATTTGATACTATCAATTTTTTAAAAATAAAAAAAAAATAAGTCAAAGAATAATGAAGTAATTTAATAAAATAAAAATAACTAAATAGTAAATAAATGAAAAAAAAAATTTTTTAAATGAATGAAAAAAATTTGATACTATCAAGTTTTTAAAAATAAAAAAAAAATGTTTTATATACTATTCTTGAGTACAAAAACTGTTTCAATTAATTTTAATTAATGATATTATTATTTTATTAATTATGATGAAATTATTTTTTTTTTTTGACAAGAGATAATGTAAATGTACTATTATATAATTATTATTGTTAATTAATTAAATTATTATTAATATACGTTCTTTATTCTATGATGAAAGGTAGGATAAAAGGTAAAACATCATAATTTTGTTTTTTTCCATTTCTTTATTTATTTTTATTTATTTTTTTTTACAATACACATTTTTTAATTTTTTCATTTAATTTATTCATATATTGAATATATATTGAATATATATATATTGAATAATTTATATTCATATATTTTTATACATTACTATTATTATATATTATAAATGTACTATTATATAATTATTATTGTTAATTAATTAAATTATTATTAATGTACGTTCTTTATTCTATGAGGAAAGGTAGGATAAAAGGTAAAACGTCATAATTTTGTTTTTTCACATTTCTTTATTTATTTTTATTTATTTTTTTTTTACAATACACTTTCTTTAATATTTTCATACATTTTTTATTTTTATCTATACATATTACATATACATATTACATATAAATATACTTATTATTCAATATTATTCAATTTAATTGCATTTTTTTCTAATCTTACATCTTGCACTATCCTTGGCTGCGCTGGGGGAAGTTCTGCGTTGATTTCCTCAACGCTCGAGCAGCTTGAATATCGCATACTTGCGATGGATGGGCTGCGGCTGCGTCATCCTCGGCGTTCTAGGACGGCTTCGTGTTCTTCCCTTCCTCACCGAACGGCTCCTTGACCGTTTGCGATGCCCATCGCTTCCATTCTTCGTCCCTATAACAGATAAACAAAAAATCATACATATTAATATTAATTAAATATAAAATTAAATATATTTTAAAATTATATATATAAATAAATATATTATTTAATATTTATATTATATAATATATTGTATAAATTATATATAAATAAATATATTTAAAATAGAAGAATATTAAAACAAATTATTATTTTCCTTACCTCCATCTAGCTTTTCGAAAAATTCCGCGAATTTGACCGCTTGACGGATGGCTTCCGTCATCTCCTGCGCTCTTCGATAGAGCGCTTTCCAGTCGGTTGCGGTGCCTGGAAAGCTGCTCCTTGTCTCTTCTTCAATTCTTCAAGGCAGAGCGTTACAGCCCTTTTTAGCGACGCTGCGACAATCGAAATTGGCGTCGTCGGCCGTGCATCCTCCTCCTCATGTTCTTCCTCCCCAAACAGGTCGATTGATTTCAAGTACTTCCCCCTGCTTCGGGGAGCCTTTTCCACAGCAGGCAGCCGCTTCCCGGTGCTGATGCTGTTGCTGTTGTTGTTGCCGTTGCTTCTGCTGCTGCCTGCCGTGCTCACAGCTACCTTCATTTTTCCAATTTTTAATATTATTAATCTTTGAAATTTGAAGGCAGATTGTGATGGAAAAACTGACTGCGATTCCGTTTTTATACAGTTTTCCAGTGTTGACCTTTTATAAGAAAACGTTTCTATTGGTTAAAAAAAAAAAGAATAACCGCCTTCATTTACTATCTTATGGGAAGGATGGTTCACCCCTTCTACTTTGATGCAAGAAAATTTTTCTCATTGGTGCTGGAGCACAAGTTTTCTCCTCCCTCCTTGATAATCCATCTCCCTCCCACCACTTACTTGTATGGTGATCGGTTATATTTTTCTGATGGACCAAATGAAAATTGTAACCTCTGCCTCTCAGCCACGGCAAAGCGTATATTATTCCTCATTGGTGGAGGAAGACAAATTTTCTCCTCCCTCTTAGACTCGGTGAAGCGTACGTTACTCGTCATTGGTGGAAATTGTATCACTCCAAACGCAATAATGAGCTAAGCGTGCGCCTAGCAAAGACAAAATTTTTCCCCACAATCGCTCGCTATAATCTTTCTAATGACCTGTCTATCTCGTATGATCTATGATTTTAGGCGGTTTCACGTTCTTCTTTATTCGTGCGAGAAAGCGTAGCACTAATAAAGAAAAAATACCTCGCTTCCAGCATTTAATATGATCTCACCTGTTCCTTATAACAATACTCATCTATAACCATCAACGATAAGCGGATTAAACTATATGATCAGTCACCCTCGGTCAGTATATTGAGAGGCGCACGTGTTCGCCTCTCCTCCGACCTACTTTTCCACGTTCCTGCCATGAAATAAACCATTTGAAAATAGAACGCCTATATGCTGGTTTCCCACAGTCACTCCCTTGGATTTCCAATCGCATTGATGTTGTATTCTACCGAAATCGTAAAGATTTAAAGCGAAGGAGTGACAAAGAAAAATAGAAACATGATCTTGCTTACAGTATATCGTATTATCTCCCGTGTTTGCTATAACAATAGACATTTATAACCATCAACGGAAAGCGCATTATCCTAATTGATGAGTTAACCTCAGTCAGTTGGTCAAGAGGTGCACGTGCTCGCCTCTCGTCAGACCCGCTTTCACATGCTCCTTCCAAACAGTGTACCTTTTCGAAAATAGAACTATACGTTGGTTTCCCGCAGTCACTCCCTTCTTTTCAATCGCAAGGATATTATACTCGGTCGAAATCAACAAGATACAAATCTAGAGAGTTACAAAGAAAAAGAAAATCATCTTGGTTATAGTTATCCTAATTGATGAGTTCACCTCGGTCTTGCACGTGCATCTGCGGCAAGCGCATTAGAACAGGTAAGCGGATTATACTAATGAGGGTGCAGGGGGAGGGGGGGCGTGAGCCCGGCAAAGAAAAATAAGTCACTTTTAGTATTGGTGTACCTGTTTTCTATAACGATAGACATTCATAACCACCAACGCAAAGTACATTATGACTTTAAGCAGATTATACTGATTGACAACGGTCTACCTCACTTGCACTAGTGTCTGCCTCTATTCGGACCCTTTCCCATGCTTTTCCGAGAAGTGGGCCTCTTTCAAAATAGATACTTGTACTCTGGTTTTCCATACTCACTCCCTTTTACAAACGCATAGATATTATCCTCGATCGAAACTAAGAGGATGCAAGGTGTGGGAGCGGCAAAGAAAAATAACTCGCTTTCAGTATACAGTATATGGGTAAGCATTTTCTGTAATAATAGATAACCATCAACGGTGTTCGCTTTTCTCACACGCATATTAAATTTTCATCGTGAAGAAATATCACTCGGCTCAAATGTAATGAATGGAAATGATGAAACGAGTCGTTCCCCATCTCTCTCTCTCATTATCTAATATAGCGAGAGCGACATCGTTTTGGGAGGTGACCTAATTCTCTATACATTACAATATGCAGGGGGGGCTCAGCACAGTTTTCAAGGGGGAGAGGTGTGCTTGAATGCCCACCGGGCCAAAGCACAGATTTCAGGGGGGGAGAGTGTGCCAGAATGCCTATGTGCTAGAATGCCCATAGCCTATCTACTAGTATATTAAAAAATTAAGGAACATAGATACGATCCTCTTCAAAGTAGTTCCCTCCCGCATCTATACATTTCTTCCAGTAAGTTGTTCAGTTTTCGTAACAATTCTGGAACACTTCTTGTGGGACCTCTCCGAGTAACCTCATCACAGTTTCTCGGATGTCTTCAATGATTCTTCAACAAAGTCAAAATATCGACCTTTGACGAATTTTTTCATTATCCTAATGCAGAACACAAGTCTTCGCGATCTCTGGACGTACTCTGAGCACCATTTTTCGTAATTTTTCGAGCATATTGCGGTAGAATACTTGATTTACAGTTTGTTCAGGTGGTGCAAACTCTTTATGTACCATCACTTTGCAGTCGACGAAGCAAATGAACATGGCTTTCACTTTGGACTTGCTCATTTTTGCTTTCTTTGGCCTCAGCGCTCTAGGTGACAGCCAGTGTAGGCTTTGTCGTTTAGTTTCGGGTTCAGTTTTGTTTATTCGATCATATTGAAAGAACCAACTTTCATCAGTAGTAATAACTCATTCGAGAAGAGTAGAATCACTTTTAACCTGCTCGAGACAATCTTCAGCGATGTTATTTCGGTGGGCTTTTTGCTCATCTAAAGGTTCTTCGGTACCATCTTCACGCACAGCTTTTTCATGGCGAAATCTACGGTTAAAATCTTTCCAACGGTTTTTCGATTAATATTCAACTCATGAGTCAACATTCGAATGGTCAGTAGCCGAGCTTGATGAACAAGAGTGCGGACGCGCTGCGCATTTGAGTCAGTTCGTACTTGAATTGTCCTTCCGATCCGCGCCACATCTTTGACGCTTTCACAGCCTTTTTTAAAATCAGTATGTCACTAAAGCATAAGACTACGGACTCAGGGCATTACTAAAATACACTTTAATCACTTTTTCAAAAGTTTCTGTCGCGGTTTCAACGAGTTTCGTACAAAATTTTATCCCGCAGTGTTGCTCTAAATTTTTCCGTTACATTTTCGTGACATTCCGTTACATTTTCGTGAATTACTCTTTTAATGAAGAATAAGAGTTTAAATGCCAAGCATTTAAAACATTAAATATGTATTATGAATTGCTAAAAAATGAGACTAATTTTAATTTGTAAGAATATAGGCGTTGTTAATATTTCTTTTTCTATTTCTATATGGGATGACATATATAAATAACTTCAACATTGCGGTATGTATAAACCTTAATATTTAATACATAAAATTATATAAGAACATTGTATTTGAAGAAAAAAAAATATATATATACATTTAATAAATATTTATGTATATATATTAAAAAACAAATTGGTATAATAATTATGAGAGCTTTATATGAAATTTTGAAATTATTCGACTGAATGAATTATTAATACTACATACAGTCAATCAAGTAAGAGCGTGGTGGAGTTTACTTACAGGTAATGAAAGATCTAATTCCTTTGCGAGACGATAGAGGAAAGATTTGTCCTTGGTGGATTATCAAAAAAGATTCAGTTGTCGTTCATGTTTTGAAAGAAAATCATGTTAAACGCTATAAGTGCTAACTGCGCGTCACGCTACGAGACTGTGTTCCTTTTTATCCAGCCAAAAATCCAAAATGTCGCAATCAGCGGCTGCTAAATGTATGAGAAAGTCGAAAGCATGCAACATACACAAGTCAGTACAGCGATATAAAGTGGCTAAAAATGTCGATGATTTAACAGAACGTGGCTCGATACAAAAAGTGGACGAAAAAGATAAAGAAAGAATAGTGAATCTGTTTAAACATTGTGAATCCTGCTTTAACACTGCAGCAAGGACAAGCAAAATTAATGGCAAAGGATGTAGATATATCCTACGAAACTATCCGAATACATCTTAGTACTCATTGCTTGAAATGGCATAACACAATGAAGAAACCTCTGTCGAATGAAAAACATGTGACAAACCGACTCGCTTGGGCGTATGCGAATATTTATAGAGATTTTGAAAATGTTATTTTTACTGATGAATGTTCTATATGGTCACGTTGTGTCCTCGCACGTGCCTGATTAAATTCTACCAATAGGTTTGTTCGTTGGACCGTAAAACACGGAATAAAGGTGCATCTTTGAGGCTGCTACTCAGAGCAGGGATGCCGCACTTTACACCTTTTTATTGATCACCTTAATGCCGAGAAAATTATAAAAATCTATAAAAAGGTTTTATTGTCACCTGCCAAACAAGAAGGACAAAGATACTAAACACCGCAGCAAGCTCTATACGGAGTAGTAGACCCAATCTGACATCGTTACATTAGATTGACCGTCACAGTCGCCCTAAGCAAACTCTATTGAAAATGTGTGAGCATATATGAAGAGTGCTACATGTCTCAGAGTGCCACTTTGAAAAACCACAATGGAAGTAAATTAACTTCGATGTCTGATTCCCTCAATTTGATTGTAGAAAGTGTATAAATCTTTGGACGTGCCTACAAGTGGCGAAACTTTCTTAGAGTTAATAACATTTCTCTAAGTAGGTTAAAAAAAAATAAAAAAATTTCACACAAATTTGACTTCTGCTCCATGTGGTGCTAGTGATTTTAAAGAAAATATTCATTATAAATTTTCGATCTTATTCACATACATAATTCGAGTGCCGCCACTTGTAGGACAAAATAATAAATCAAAAAAAATTTTGTTTCATCGTTCTACGTATGGTATAAACAAAATAAAACGTCGAAGTAAATTTATAATGCATGAAATCCCTTGCAACTGATAATTCCTATTTCTGTAGATAAAATAGAGAGAAATTTCGTCTTGGCATATTCGAAGAGATGTTGCAACAGACAGCAATCAATACCGTACATATATTATCGAAATAAAAAGAACCCGGATGCATATTGTAATATTTTAAATTATATTTTATGTAAATATAAAAGAAAATTAGGCGATACAACTAAATATGTGTAGATAATATTTTATCTTATGCATTTTACTGTAGTTTTTACATATAAAAGAGATTTAATTTTTCAAAAGAACATCAAGCATGTAAGTTCGCAATCACGTATATATACGCGTACAATATACAGCGATCCATGAGTGAGTCGAGCGTCTATGCGTGCGCCTTCTTATCTACGTATCATTTATTATCTGTCGTACGTTTGAGTGACACAGAAAACGAAGATGTTTACTACATCTGCTTTTATTGCTTTTATTCTGCTCCAACAAACTCAACTTATTATATGCATTATATTTGTGTCATAAAGGCCCTTTGGTAAAAGTACTATATATATATACGAATGTATACTTAGCATATTTGAACGCTTGCTTTGCTGCCATTCAAGATTTTTCAAAAAGTATATTTTGGTGAGGACTTTGGAAGAGCTGTCACATTCCATTTTGCGGAAAATGTATGCATTTCTGCTTTTTGCAGTACTTATGATGGATGTCATAGTGCTTTTTTGCTGGAATTGAATTTGAATGGCGAAATCAATACAAAAAGCATGGAAATAGTGGTTTTTGGTATTCTGAGATAATAGGAATATTTTGATAAAAAATTTCAAAAGAGAGATATACATTTCATAAAAGTGCATCTTTTTTTATCTGTTCATATTTTTAGTACAACCAATATTTCTGAAAAAAAATTTAACAGTTTCCTCTAGGATTGCTTCGAAAATCTGCGAATTGGAAAATCTTCGAAAATATGCTGATTATTAATACCGTTCTGATTTTTATGCATTTTGGAATTTTATGGCAAAATACATACTAACAATAAGTGAGAAGCATTCTTAGCTCGGTTCTCAGCGTAAAACTTATCTATTTTAATGAGAATTACAACATGTATTTGGAATATGTTTTTTAATTTTTCGTACTTTGATCAATTTGAATAACTTTGTTGCCGACATCTGCAAAAAAGCATTACAAAAAAGACGACATATGGCGGAATGCATTCAGCTTGTACGGTCTTAACTTAAATGGCTAGAAGAACTCGTGGCACGAAGTATACGGTGGGGTCGGGGTCGTTGCGGCAAGAGACGGAAGAAAAGTGTTGAGGAAATTTGTGGGCACAGATGTTGACTGCGCGCGGTAAATATAAAGAGAGACTATGGGAAGGAGGAACAGCGCAGCGTTTGATTGTGAGTGAGAAGGACAAACGCATGATTGTGTGCGCATGTATATGTGTATATATATATATATATATATATATATATATATATATATATATATACAAAACCATGCGCGGATGGAAGAATCTGTCAGGATCCATCAAGAGACAAGCGGTGGTGTTAGCGAAGGCAACTGGTTAGAGAGAAAGGGGGAGAAGAGTGTTATTGTATTTGTAAACGAAAAAGTAACAAAATGACTGGAAGTGGAGAAAAAGCGAACGGAGGAATAGAAGTGATGGCATGTAAGTGAAAACCAAAGAGAGGGAATGTTAGTAAATGAAGATGAGACGGTATATCTCGAATTGTGAGGGGCGGCAATACGAAATCCGAAGAAAGGAACATTGGGCCATATAAGCGAATTAGCGGAGGAGAGAGCTCTAGTGAGAGGGAGGAGTGAAGAGGTCCCAGAACATGAGCGGCACAAAGGAAGAGGCGTCATTCAGGAGAAAGAGAGAGAGAGAGAGCGTATAAGAGAAAGAGAGCAAGTGAGTAGGAGGGAAGCGAAAGGCAGAAGAGTGGGAGGAGTGTACGGATCTCCGACGCTCGGAGGTGGAGCTGCGTATGGTCAAGCATTGCCGCTCCGAACATTGTCGTGAGTGTATCGAAGGTGTTCTATATTTTACTGCGTTTTGTATATTATTTCATTCAGTTATAGTTCATAGAAAATTTTGACAAATACACTAATCTAAATATATATATATATATATATATATATATATATATATATTGTAACCGCGTACTTACGCGCGGCTTACCTACAACTTACTTGCGCATCGCGCACTGTGTGCCGGATGCGCTGGACCTGGAATGGGCGAACACGGGAACGAGAAATGACACGAAGCAGGCTTATGAAATGAACGAACATTTAAATAATTCGTTTCTATTTACAGACAGTTACAACAACGATGAATATACATAATTCTCAGCGCGCGGCGGTACCATATCAATGCGGGACAGGATTCCGCAGACGCGGGAGAATAACAAACAGCAGGGAGTGGGCTGGGTAACATACACGGCGCGTACCGTCTAACACCCGGAAATACGGAGCGACCGTATGTGCATGACGCGCTTAGTCGCGGGAACGCGCACTCTCTTTAACATAACTTGAACAAAACGATGCTTGCCGGGACGAAGCTCCGCTGTTGCTTCCTCTCGTTCTGGGTCTCTCTTGTTCTTTCTTCCTTCCTTTACTTTTTTTCTAGCCGTACGGGGGATCGTACAACGATCGGGCAGTTCTGCGATATCTCTGGGATATAGAGGTGAAAATGGCCTAATCACCGGGAAGCTGGTGAGCTCAGTTGGTAAATGTGGCTCGAGATGGAGTTGATAATTTGGATGGTGCTCTCTCACTATTCAATCTAGTCCTTCCGTAGCTGGGCGGTGAAGAAGTTCTTCTCCTCGTGCTTCTTCCTTCTTCGCGATGATCGCGCACTCTCGCGGCTCGCGCTTCGCGCATTTTCACTATCGCGCGCGAACACTTAGTTTTCACCGAGAACCGGAAATTTGTCCGGTTACAAACTCCCCCTTTCAAACCGACGTGTGAGGCGCTTTCGCTGAAGTGTTACTGCGCCGGGTCGTGCGGTAAAGTTCTTGTTGGGGATGGAGATTGGAACATGGGTATGGTAAGGGTTATTTGAGATCGGAATCGCTTGAAATAAAAAATAAAAAACTTTATTGGCTTCCCCTAGTAAAAAGAAAATAAACTTAAATTTTTATATGGCTGCCGGGGATCTCGGAGGGTCGTCGTCGCTCGGTAATGCTTCTATATAAAGCTAAGAGATTCTTATTCTAATTATAACGAAAATCATAAGCGCCATTTATACTTTCATTTTGGGGCTTCTAATTATAACAAAAAAACATAAGCTCCATTTATAAATTCCTTTCTGGAGCCATTTGTAGGCCATCTGTAGATCATATGTAATTTCCTTCCAATTACTACAAAAAGATCATAAGTGTTTTTGGACTTCTTTGGAAAAAGAAAATCATATGCGCCATTTGTGTGTTTAATCAGTTGAGGTAGCCGAACAAAAGTGGAAAATGAAATATACCTTTAGCTTAGTGCTAGCATTTCTGCGTACTAAACCTAGGTACTATCAACTATTCCAAACATCTAAAAAATTGAAATTACATCTATGTGTTTAACCTATATACTATGAACTACTCCTAGCATCTAGAGAATCAAAATTACATTTACGTACTTAACATATATACTATGAACTACTCCTAACATCTAGAGAATCAAAATTACGTTTACGTACTTAGCCTAGATACTATGAACTACTCCTAACATCTAGAGAAAATAATCGCCAAAAAGCCACTTCTACGGCCTTATTAGTCAATCGCCATTTGTTGCCTTATTATCCTAGTTATACGGACTAACTGCTAACTCAAACTATCCTACGTCTTTACGCCAGCGATATCTCTCAACTTATGACTAATATATTTTCGTTTTTTGTGGGGCTCGGCTCTTGTTTGCCCTCTGTGATGGTGTCTTCTTCTTGCTGGTACTTCTGGAGCAACTCGCGCTGTGCTGGTTCTTGCTGCGATGTGGTTGGCTGAAAATGACTTTGCCATCTTTTAGTGTAGCATCTCAGCTGTCGGCGGGCAGCGTTGAGGGACCCGGCAAGTAGGGTTCTATTTATAAGGAGCCAATGTATGCTCTCTTTCTCTAGTGCTACTAATCGTCTGCCAACCTCGCGCGATCGTCGCATTGCCGCGCTCGCGTGTGCTCATTTTTCGTATTCATCGCGGTTTCCCGTATCATGACCTACTTCGTCGCGATTGTGATTCCTTAATGATGTACTGTATTGCGGGTATCGCAGTTTAAGGGACATGAAGGGGTAGCTGCGGTATATGCTGAAATAGGGGGCTGAACGGTATGGTGGGGCCATCTACTTTGTTATATAGACCGACGCACCCGGCATGATGATCGTAATCGACTGTGCGTGCTGGTCGAACACTCCTGCAACTTTCTCAAGGGTCTGTCCCACAGTCTCTTGCGCTTTGACTGGCGAGACTGTCGATTGCTCTGGTGTGTTTTTCGGCTTTGTCTTCTCACGCGCCTTATCTTCCTCTGCCACAGTAATGGACGTCTGCCATGTTTTCACCTTCACATGGCGACTGTTCTATCCTGTCGCCTACCCCCTCCCCCTTCCAAGATGAGGCGGCAGCGGGTGGTGTCGCGGGACAGAATGTACATGTAAGTATACCTTTTGTCCTACTGCCACAGCGGTAACAGAACTTACTGCTTCGTGGCTGTGGACAGCTGGAATACCGATGTTCGCTGTCATCACGATTCCAACAACTATCCGGTATCCCGGCATGCTGTTTGGTGAGAGGCCAATCAGGATAAGATGGATGTGGGCGCTTGGGGGGTGTGAAGTTCTCGGGGGACGTGATTGTTAGTGCTATCAGCGCTGGAATACCTGAGCATCCCGTGGCGGAATTCTGCGTCGACGTTTGCTGGACAATAGCTACGTGAAGGCTGGCGGCGGGGCTTGTGGTTTGCGTTGTATCAAAGGGGTTGAAAACTTTCTTGCGTTTCATTCTCCAATCGTCATCGTGGCAAGGGGTCGATATTGTTGGGCGCGGAATGGGTTCTGGGGACTCTTTACTGGCGCATACACCTTCTTTATAGGGACCATGGCTTTCTTTATATACTGTCGGGATTACTATCTACTTTACCTTGCTCATCTATGTCTTCGTTTTTCGGATTTGCGCTGCGCTTGCTTTGCCTGCCGGACTTCTGTGTTCCAACGGAGCGCATAAATCCGCATCGGTCGCCACGATACAGGCGTACATCGCCATCCTCCAGGGTACTCATATAAACGATGGGCTCTGGTCTTCCGACTTTCATTGGTCGTTTCCCCTTTTTTTTTCCTATGGAACTTTGGACGGTATGGTAAAGGGCTGATAGATCGTATTTGACACCCTGATCTGTACGGTATGGCGTCCTCTGGGGTTCTGTGGACGACTATGCGTCTGCGAGACGCTTCTCGCTTTTCTGTGCGTTCATTGGCTCACGTCTATGTGGACGTCTGAGCTCTTTTCTACGCGGTGGTGTCGTAGTTTCACGTCTTTGCGAATGGTCCTCTTCCTTCTCTTCTTCGCGCTCGTCTTGAGCGTCCGTAGTTTTACGTCGTTGCGGGCGGTCACCATCGTTGTGCTCGATGGTATCGGTAGTTTTACGTCGTTCCGGATAATCGTAGACGGTCTGACTCTCTTCTTCTGCTTCTTTCGTAGTTTTACGTCGTTGCGGACTATCGCAGAAGGTGCTACGTTAATTGTTCGGGGAGTGTCATTGTATGAGGTAATGGGATAGACTCCGGTAACCCTTTCCCTCAAGCGTTTCCCGGCTTTTTCTTATTTGGTCCGCAACTAGGACTGTTGACCGTGGTAACGTCATCTTCACCACAATTGTAGCAAAAGATACGTTTTCTTTTGGGGCATCTATTCGCCCAATGGCCTGGTCTATTGCACGTCCAGCACGGTCGATTGTCTTTCGCTGGATATCCTCGTTCTTCGCGAGGTCGTGGTGACTCGCGATGTGGCCTGTCCTGATTTGCATATCGTTCGTTGCGCCCTCTGCTAGGCGACCGGGGATAATGTCTCGGTTCGTCGTTCCCTCGAGCTGAACGGTAATCGCGAGAAGGGCTGGTGGTGGTATAGGTTCTATTTCGTGGGGATGGACTCTTAGGTCTATGCCGAGGTTCGTCAGTTGGTCTTGATCGTGACTGAGGGATGTTTCTGATCGATATCTGGGTGAGGGACTTCGTTTTCGCGAATCTTCTACCTTATATCGTTTTACTTCCTGTGGGCGCCTCGGTGTAGGGCTGTGACTCCCGTCCCTACTTCGCTGTGTTGGCACGGGGCTCGTGTCAACTACTTTTTTGGATGTCAGTATTGATGTACGTGGTTCAGTTATCGAGACTCGTTTTGACTGATCCTCGTCCAGAGCTGCCACTTTTGATCATCTGGTCGTTCTTCCAGATGAGGGGCACGATGCGCTGCTCACCAGGCAGTTCTCTGCGGCTGGTGGTTCCTTGTATTGACGAGTCAGCTCTCTTTTCAGTTCGATTTATTGTCCTAATACTTACAACTGATCTATTGTTTTGAAGTCTTTCCGGTGTATTTTATTGAGGAATGTAGGGTGTAGATTTCTATAAACCCCGGGTAGGTTATACCAGGGGTTTACCATGGGTGCAGGCATTGCCTCCGCGCCGTGCATATTTGTACTATGTTTGTGGTTGGGGGCTCTGCTGAGCGGCCGTATTTCGCGTTTCTATATCCACAGCTGCTGCTTTATTATCTTTCATCTTCTCAGCCGGATTTAGCTCCATGGAGTTGAGTACCTCAGATATCTCCGAAATATCCGCATGAATCTCGTCGTTCATCTCATTCCACTCAGCAGCGCTCTTTCCGAAAAGTCGTCGTAGCTCGAATCTAACGAGTCTGTTTCTAAGAGCCTCGACATTATCTTTAGTATTGATATTGTATCGTTTTGCTTCTTGTGTTAATCTTTCTGTCGGCATTTGTGTGAAGAGACTATTTAGCCAACAACTCAAGACCAGTGCTTGACTTGTTGATGGCTATGCTTCCATCTTACTTAAGTATGTATGGCGTTGATAAAATCAAACAAATTTTTTTTTATATATTACTTAGGTACAGTTCATATAATTATATATATGTATTTTATATATAATTTATTGTATAATTATAGATTAAAATCTTGTTTTTATGACTTATCGTTACATTTACTAGTACATATGTCTATTTTAAAATTGTATAGGTTTGATAAAATAAAAAATATCTACCTATACTTCTACTTATTTTCGCTTATAATTATCAGTCTTTTTTTGTTATGTGGTAGTTAGTTTACTAGATTAAAGATAAAAATTTCTTAAATTGTTAGCTTACTTTATTAAAATATTGTATAGTTAGTTTTTGCCTTTTTTTTAACTTACTTTATTGTATTTATTTTTGGTGTTCCTGTGTTGAAACCAATTCCAAAATTATTATTATATCAGGTAAGTATTTACTTCGTCTTTCTCTCTCTCTCTCTTTTCTATTGATTATTGTTATAAGGTAATTGGTAGTATTTATTAATTAATGATATTATTATTATATTTATTATTTAGGTACTATCATAGTGAGAAAATGTAAAAGTCGTTAACCGTTTATTGCTGATGAAAAAAAAATAATTATTTTTAGTAGGCTGAAGCGATAAAAATATACTAGAAAAATTTTCAAAAGAAATCGATTGAGTTGAAATAATTTTAATTCAGCATCCCTTTTGTGTTTCTTCAACAGCAGAGAAAATTTTCAAAAAAATTTTTTTTTTCAATTATTTATGCAAAAAAAAATTTTATTTATTATTTATTAATTGTTTGTTGTTAAAAAAATGGGCTTTATATCCTCGTTGGCCTTTTGACTGGTTATTTTAAATGTGAACTCGATGATATTTATTTATAAATTTATTATTATTAATTATTTTGTTTGTTTATATTTTCTCTGGTCCTTATTGCCTTTACATTACCTGCTTTAATAATTTCCTTGCCTTTATTAGAATACGTATTATAAAAATACTTTTCAAAAGGAGCAGTACTTAGAATCTGTCCTGTCAGATATTACACTAAAGGACAGTGAGACCCTCGTATGGTGTAAAATACTCTTAAAGTATTTTTACCAAAACTGGTAATTATTTATAAATGGTTCCCAATTTCATTTACACCATTGCAGTGGTTCATACGAGTCTTTTGCACTTTACTGGGCTGGAAAATTCCTTTTCCTTCCCACACTGTTTATGTTTTTAATTTCCCACGTATATGGATTACACTTGACATATAGGTTATACGTATACTGTCTTGTGTAGCAGACAGGTATTAATCTTTTTATATATATGCCACAGTCACTGCACTTTCACGGGCTTTGTTTTCAATAAATATGCTGACAATTAGTTCAAAAGGGCGTATATTCGCTTGGCTTATGCTGGGTGTTTTCCTTTTTTTTTTTTTTTAATTGCCCAGGGATAGCTGGTACTATGTATACACAAACAGGTACTTACAACACCTTGATCACATATAAAACAAATAAATGTACTATGTATGGACTCCTTTTGTCGTGATGATTACTCTCTTGCTTTTCAACCTGCCAATTATTAAAAAGAAGGTAGATGTCAAGCAAGAAGCTTGCTTGTTAAGCAATATACACATTGCTCGTCGAGGGCCTGTTTTCACTAACAGGTTCCTTCTATCGACAACTATAAATTATTGTCAGAACCTCTTTTATTAGGGCCTTCCTAATACTAGTTGCTCTCCTGAACAGCATACGTGTCTCACAATTGAAAAATGTGCGTTATTTCCCTTTTTTATAGCACCCTCATGAACCTTCAAGGTGCACTTATATAGCAGCTGTCAGTTGCTGCTGTTCAGCTGAACACTGTTTATTATTAGAAAGACACGATGCTTTCAGTTTGCTCTTTTTTTATGGGGGATGGCTCGAGAAAAGGCAAAAGGGTGTTTACCACTAACTTCTAAATCTAGTGAGCTGGACGATAAGGGAAATGGCCACAAGTACATCATTCAGACACACAATTTTTATTTTAAAATAGAGATATATAAGGTTCAATAAAATGTTATATAGTAAAAATATATGATTAATAAAATGTTATTTTAAATAGTAATTAAATATATAAGTAAAATATAGGATATATAGGGGGGGATTTCCTACATACATTAACTGCATGCTGTGCGCGGTGGTGCTACTGCGCATTCTCATACGCAGCTCCTTGACATGGCTGCACTTCGCACTTCGCCACGTGCGCATGCCTTTTGTAATTTCCAATTTTCTTTCCGCTTCAACTAGCCGGTATTCCTAAACTCGCACGGGGGAAACTGCGTGGGACGGTGTTCGACATACATATATTTTCCCATATATTTTAACGCGGTCGCGCGGGGCGATACATAGCCGCCCATAGGTTAGATCTGCCGCGACATACCATTTATGCCCGCGGGCCACACTGCTTGAGCGCCATTTGTAACCGCGTATTTACGCGCAGGTTACCTACTACTTAAAAGCGAAAAAACGAACGGAGGAATGGAAGTGATGGCATGTAAGTGAAAGACAAAGAGAGGGAATGTTAGTAATTGAAGATGAGACGGTATATCTCGGATTGTGAAGGACCACAATACAAAATCCGAAGAAAGAAACATTGGGCTATATAAGCGAATTAGCAGAGGAGAGAGCTCTAGTGAGAGGGAGGGGTGAAGAGGTCCCAGAACATGAGTGGCACAAAGGAAGAGGCGTCAGAGACGTTCAGAGGTTCGAACTCCTTGTATTTTTTAAATTATTGGACAATATCATTCAAATCTCATCAGGGCTATACTATATAATATATATATATATATATATATATATATATATATATATATATATATATGCTAAGCTTCTATACAAGGGTGATAAGCGATACTGTAAACATCTTGTTGCTTATCTCATTATTTCCATGCGTATATATCTAGCTTATTGTCACTTGTAAAACCAAACCTGTGCAACCTCAACCACAACAATTACTACACACATATATATATACACAAATAAACAAATAAATATATATATATACATGGGCTCCACTTATCAAAAATTATTATAAAACTACATCCCTGAAAAGTCGGTAGTGCAAAACATTCTGTTTAGTTCTGCAAATCACCGCAATTAATTTCTCTAGTAGTCGCTGTGATTGATTAGAACTTCCGCCAGAGGTATCCAGCGCTCTTAAATAGAAGCTTCGTGGAAGACGCACACACACTTGGAAGCAATCATATCTGGAGATCGTTGTCACTAGAAGACACCGTCAAATGAGTAGAAAGAATTCCTCGGAGATGCCAGGTAATTATGGACGCTGATGGTTACTACACATATTATTGGCCGAATTTCCTCATTGTTTGTAATGAGTACAATGTATTATAAATATAAAGTTTTATCAAATAAATTTTTTTTATAAATTAACACGATCACGCTCTTACTTGTCAGGCTGTAAAAATGTACCGGCACCTGTACCAGAAAATACTTTATTAAGTATCAAATACAAACACAAACTTTTTTATTTTAATAAAATCGAAAACACAATTTCTTATACATATATTTATGCAATTTCTCAGTCACCAAGGTGCACTTATACTTAAATATAACGATATTATAATGATATATATTTTTATACTTCTAATAGAATATAATATAGAAATTTACCGATGATTCCGTAAACGCATATATGCCTTATAATAGGCTATAATTCCAGTAATTCCCAGTATATATAAATTATATATATTTGTATGTATGTATATACACTAACATCTGCTGCATAAAAATATAATTTCGGAACCATAATCTAAAAAATTTGCACCAGACAAGTTAGTTGTATCGCCAAATTTTCTTTTATAATTACTTACGTAAAATATGAATTTTAAATATAAGCATAAGGATTCCTTTTATTTTAATGGTTCCAACGCATGTATTTGAAGCAAAGAGAGTGGGGGAATGAGGCTATGCCGTGAGCGTGGATAGAGGGCAAAGTTAAATCTTTGCTTCCCTACTTTTGCTGGCTTTTGCTTTCGCTCGCTCTGTTGCATGTCAAGCGAATAAATCTGAACTCCTATCTCCAGCTAATTTTTTAAAAGCTTTTCCCATGTGAAGCGAGCAGAGGTTCCTCTCCTTCTCTTTACCATTTATAGTTCTCTGGCTATGGTCAAAGAAGATTGAAGCTTATAGAAGAACACAAGTAACAGGGCGACAGTACCAAAAATTTTTAGTTGGTATCTAGGCGAGAGAGAGCCACATCAAGTGTATTAGGCCGGCGTCAGCTATTCCCCTCTAATCCATGTACACTACTGTATTCTCTCGTTGAATGACACGCGCCAGCAACAAATACTGCGGTAGGGGAACGCGCAAGCTTTATACTGGAGCGCACATTACAGCATATACAATGGGTGTCCTAAACCGAATTCACCCGCTGTATTTAATTAATATAATTAAAATAGAAAGTTATTAACACCGAATATATATATATATATATATATATATATATATATATATATATACATATATTTGTGTGTACACTATTGTATGTAGATGAAATAATATTTGTACGCAGTAATCGACTGCCTTGTTCATTATAACTGCAAAAATTAGAGTTAATATCAATTATTATTATTAATATTATTATTATTGTTATTATTAGTAATATTATTATTGCTAATATTATTAAATCGGCGGCTCGTCCGATGTTATACGATTGATGACGATAATACCTGATAATTTAATTATAAAAGGGCCTGCAAAAGGCAAACTCGGAGAGTTCATCCAGTGAACCAACTGACCCGAAGTAGTGTCACTTGAACTCTTCCCGGAGCTAACTCTTGTCCAGAGCTCGATAAATCCTGTCTAAAATATCCTACCGAAATTATTAAATTGATCTCTGTTGCGAGGCGCTTCTCAAAAGACCAACAGTTCTCTTATCCCGTAAAAATCTATTATCTTTTAACTCTTAATCCTGGTTGCGAGGCGTTCCTCAAAAGACCAGCGGAGTAAAGCTCATCTTAGTTTTGCACCTAGATTTAAATTCCTAGTTTAAACTCAACGTTTGTTGCATGCATTTTACCTGCAGACACTAGTTGCTGCGCCTTGTGTCTGTGACAGTTAGCAGACACACACGCAAACCGGTTGGCATTGCCGAGCATACCAGGCCTGTAGTACCATTTAACTAGCTTCGTTAATGTTTTCAATACTCCTAAATGTCCTACCATCGATTCATCATGGTTTTCGTGTAATATTCTTTTTCTGTCTCTTTTGGCGACGCAGATTTTCCACTCGTTTCTTTCGTTTAACTCATGACTCATTAAAATTAAACATATGTAATATATACGAATATAATCTATTATTATTGATACGATAATCAGGGAAATATTTGAGATTTTTCATCACATTTTTATATGTTTTAGCATACCATTTATTGTCTGTGTTTATAATCGCGTTTACCACTACTGGGTTAGGCGAGAATATATCGCCAACATTATTTTCTGCACCTTCTCGGTATTGTATATTAAAATCCCATTATGCTAATTCGCGCTTCCATCCTGCTAATCGTGCCGATCGATTATCAAATTTTTCGAACCACTTTAAGGATTGGTGGTCCGTCACTACTGTGAACGAATAACCCTCTAGATATTGGCACATTTTTCATATGCCCCACCGCACAGTTAAACATTCTAATTCGGTGATAAAGTAATTTTTCTCTGCTGCGTTTAATGTGCGGCTTACATATGCAATTATGGATTCTACTCCACCATCTACTTGTATAAACACGGCTCCCAGGTCTAAAAGACTTGCGTCAGTTTGTAAAACGAAAGGTAAATTCCAATTCGTACCAGCCAGTACTGGTGCTTCCGTTAGCCTTTTCTCTAATTCTTCAAAAGCTGTTGATTGTTCTTCTTTCCATACATATTCAATCTTCTCCTTTAATAATATACTCAACGGAGCAATAGTCTTCGACAAGTTTTTTATAAATCTCCTAGACCACGACAGCATGCCAAAAACTCTTTTTAGCTCTTTCTGATTTTTTGGTGGTAGAATAGCTGTAATTACCTTTATTTTTCCTGGATCCTCGTGTATGCCTTTTGCATCCACTACGTGTCCTAAATACGTAAGCTGTACGCGTGCAAATTTGCATTTATCCGGATTAGGCTTTAACTTTACTGCCCTGAAATTTTCAAAGACTGTTTCTAAAATGTTCTTATGTTGTGTGTATGTTTCGGGAATGATAATAATATCATCCAGATATGCAAAGGCATTCGGAACTATATCAGGCGTGATTATTCTGTCCAACAGTCGTTGAAATGTTGCAGGAGCTGTATGTAAATCCAAAGGTATTACATTAAACTCACAAAGACTTCTTTCAAGGACAGTAAAAGCTATCATAGGCTTACTATTTTCGGACAATTCTATTTGCCAATATCTTTGCCATAGCGCGTACATAATTTTCTCGGCGCCTTTTCGTACTGAAAGCGCGTGTGACCTTATTGCTTGCATCGCCAGCAACATTTACCTTTATCATATGGCATTGCAACTGCCATATCAGTATTTCGTGGACGACAAAACCAATTCTTATCTTGAGTCGCCTTATTTCGATCTAGATCGTTCGACTAGATCATTCACCGAATATATATCTTCCCTAGTGACATGCAGTTTTCAAGTTATGTGCTAGAATCTATGCATCCATGACGTCGCATTAACGGGCATAGTGTATTCGCATAATCCACAATTGATTCTTGTTGTTTTTGTTTTCGCTCAAAAATCTGACGATCCAATTACGGCAAATAAGATTCTCGCATTATTTTCTGTAACTGTTCCCAAGATGTTACAGTATGCGCGAAGTTTCCGAACCATTGTTGCGCGTCGCCTCTTAATAGTTCATGGAACCCTTGTAATAGCTGCATGTCAGTCAGACCGTAAAAGATATGCAATACTGATACGCGTTCAAGGAATGCGTGAACGTTCTTTCCTCCAAAGTGGCAATTCCACTTAGGCATCCGATCTGCTATTCTTGCTGATAGATTTGCAAACAAATCTTGACTCAGCACAGGTCGCGAGATTTGCTCATGTGCGGCATCATTTTGTATATTGCTCTCCCCAGCCATGAGAGACGAAGTGTATTGTATATTTTCTTCCCTAAACTTTTCCTCGTTCGCGGTAATAACAACTTACTCGTCGTATCCCTCTGGATCATCAGGTTTATTCGGAAAATGAGCTGCACTTGCCTCAGCAAATACTACCAAATGTTGTCGTATCTCGCGAAAATTCCTATCAATACTTAATTGTAGTATTAATAACTCCGCAAAAAGATCCTCTCGTCGAAGCTTATAGACCTACGAAACTGCCATAGATCTAATCCTTATACTATGTAGGCACGTGCAAAAATTTACTGAGTCCAAGCTCCGAAAATATCATAAACGGCTTAAAATCAGTTGCCCATTGTAGCAAATGAAGACAGCAAAATATTGCCGGTTCGGGCGCCATTAATAATCGTTGCGTAAGCGTAATTCCGGCTCAACACGCCATCAGGTTCGCTTACGCAACATCAAACTTTTCCAGTTCTTTTATTTTATTTTGTTCAGCGTTGTTAATCGCGCAGGTGCACTCTACTTTAGCTTCGGCTAAACACGCCTAGGCCCTTGGCGCTCAACACGCCACCATCTCTTTTCCCTTTTTTATAGTTCCCTATTCAGAATTGGACAGGGTTGTGTTATAATTTCAATAAATACTTTTAATTTAAATAGAAAAAATAATAATATAATTTATTTAATAAAAATAATATAAAAATATAATAAAATATAACAAAAAACCATAATATAATAATAGTTAAATTTAAATAAAAATTAATTTTTCTATTCTGCCGCCTTATATTTTCCGATTGAACTGTCCATTGTCCATTTCTGTGGACAAAAGAAATAAAATACAAATGTATCTTATTTTACTTATTGCATTGGATTTATCAATTTTCTTATTTATAAATCGCAGCCTAAGTTTTATTTAAATAGCATCGAAGGTCCCCCTTGTGAAGCCGCTATCAAGGTTGGCGGCACACTGAGATTTTGCAATCCAGGCAAGAGGTGCCAGGCGGTACTGCCAACTCGAGCATGTGCATCACAGGCTTTACCCCTCCACGCCCTGATTAGCTGAAACTCGCGCGTAATAAAGTTATATAATCTGTATGATCGTATAAAACAATAAGCAAGACTGTTAAAAAAATTATTGATGCTAATATATAACTGTGGCCGCATGCACATGAATATTTTACAACATGTCCACTACTAAAAACTCATTGATTAAGATTAGTAACTATTAAGACTGTTATTAATTAAAATTATTAATTATTAAGATTATTATTAATTGCGAATATTATTATTAATATTATTATTAATTAATATCAATCTTCAATATTAAAATTATTATTAATAATTATAATTATTCTAAATACTATTTTTAATAATAATATAATAATACAAATATTATTATTAAAAATAATAATTATTATTATTTAATATAATTTATAAGATCCATAATTTGTTTAACAGTTTTGCTTGTTGTTTTATACGATCATATAGATTATATAACTTTAAATTGGCACCACAGTCTACTGTGGTAGCTACCCGAACAAGGTCCGTCTGTCATGTCGATTATCGGTAATTACAGTGCACTGCTGAAAAATGTCCGAATAGAAAATAACAGAAATAACACATCTAAACAATAAAGGAGAATCGGCGGGCGCGAGTACAGATTGTTATTAAGGGGAGGGGCAAGGTGGCAAGCAGGCATGATGCCGAAGAGGAGAAGTAGGGGAAGTGAAGGACCAAGCGAAAGAGAAAAGAACTGCGCGTATATACGTGTACATAAATATATATATATATATATATATATATATATATATATATATATATATATATATGCATATCTACAGATTAAATATTAATACTATTTATCGATATGCTCTTTACAAATACACACACACACACACACACACACACACACACACACACACACACACACACACACTCTCTCGTATTAGAATACGTCAAAATGAGGAAGATCGATATTGGAACATCAGAGTTTTAAGTAAAGAACACTACACGCATATATATATATATATATATATATATATATACATATAAATGAAATGTGTGTAGCGTTTCATTTTTTATTTCGGCACCCCAAAATCCATTCTCTCTCTCTCTCTCTCTCTCTCTCTCTCTCTCTCTCTCTCTCTCTCTCTCTATGTGTTTGAAGATAATATGGAATCTATATGTCAAGTTTTAGAGCAATCGGTTCAGTAGTTTTTTTTGTGTATCGTATACGATTTTTCTCATTATTAAATTTTATATTATTAATTTTTGATGTGTGTGTGTATGTGTATTTTCGATTTTTCGCAATAGCCTGATTTTTACATTTAATTTGTAGTAAAAATCTACCGAATCTCATTTGGATCAATATTATTTTCATAATATTTATATATATGTTCTTTACATATATAAAAATGTATATGTTAATGTACATATATGCATATATATATATATATATATATATATATATATATATATATATATATTTATATATACACTAGCATCCCCGTATCAGCTTCGCCTGAGATAGTAACATAACCGACTTATCAATTACTTAAATATTTCTTATGTAAAAAATACGCAATGTATAAAAATATATTGCCTAGCTAATATTATCATAAATTCAAAATCTGCAGAAAAAATAATGAAGCTTCGCAAAAGCCTTGGAGCAAGACTATATTATCAAAAAATCTTTACGAAATTTATATCGCAGCAATCATACTGCAAGCATGCACTATTAAGAAAATTTTTTTTTAAATTCATCGTGAAACCATCGAAATGAATTATACTATTATAACCTTATATATTATAACCCGGCTTTTGCGGGCGCTTATTTTCGAGATCTCTGGTGGCGTCGGCATCGCTGAAACTGGAAAACGGGAATCGCGGAACTAAAAGGACTCCAATGAATGTATTTCGAAACTATTAACAATTTATTATTAACATTCGCGAACAGCAAATATTATCTTACTCTACTTATGTCGAATACGGCATCACAATCTCGCAAGCTACATATATTGGTTTTCCGCGCGGCGACGACAATCACCACGGAGCGGGCTCCGCGGACATGGATGGACACGGCAGGGAGGGGAAAGGGGGGATGCGACACGTAGTGGCTTCAGCGCGGGACGCTCGCGCGCGGGGCCGTACAACGACGGCGTGTGCTCATACCGGGACCTGCACTCCACAAATTAATATAATGAGAGGCTACTTGCCGATGAGTCCTCGGCGCCGCTACTTCGTCTGGTGTTGTACCTCCTCTCGTCCTTCTCTCGATTCTGGATCTTCTGCCCTCTCTCTCTCTCTCTTTCTCTCTCTTTCACTAGAGCTTCCTTCCTTCCTTCTGTCTCCTGCTCTCGATGAGCTTTCGGAGCTCCTTTTTCGGTTAATCAAGTAGTCTACATTTATATAACGCGACATAATTTAAATGTTAATATATATATATATATATATATATATATATATATATATATATATATATTATAACCGCAAACTTATGCGTGGTTACGTTCTACTTACACGGTCGTTGTACGTTGCTGGCCGGCTGCGCTGGACCTGAAACGGGGAAATGAGGGAATACGAAATAACGCAAGACAAGCGTATGGAATCGACGTACAATTATTTATTACGCATTTATTTACACACTACAATTCCGGTAATGGAATATATATACACAAGCTCAGCGCGCGCGGCGACGACTTTTTACAACGGGAGCAGATTCCGCGGGCGCGGGGAAATATCGAACGGCAGAGAGTGGGATGGGGGATTATCGCGGTGCGTAGCTTCTAGCTGGCGGGGACGCGGAACGGCCGTACACCGTACAACTCGCGTGAGCGATTGCACAAAGCGATTTTACGTGCTTTCACTTCGGTAGCTGTGCGGTGAAGATATTCTTCTCCTCGTACTTCCTCCTTCTTCGCGAGCAATTCACGCTGCGCTGGATCCTGCTATGATGTGGTTGGCTGAAAATGAGGTTGATATCTTTTAGTGTAGCCTCTCAGCTGTCGATGGGCAGCGTTGGGGCACCCGGCAAGAAGCGATCTGTTTGTGAGGAGCCAATGTGTGCTCTCTATTTCTAGTGCTACTACTCGTCCTCCAACCTTGCGCCATCGTCGTATTGCCGCGCTCGCGTGTGCTCAGTTTTCTTACTCATCGCGGTTTCCCGTATCATGATCTACTTCGTCGCGATTTTGATGCCTGAATGATGCACTGTATTGCTGGTATCGCGGTATATGAGACATGAAAGGGTAGCTGGAGGTAGCTGGTAGTATTTGCTGGACTAAGGGGGCTGAACGGTATCAAGGTCCATCTACTTCGTTATATATATTGACGCACCTGGCATGATGATCGTTACCGACTGTGCGTTCTCGCCGAACACTCCTGCAGCCTCCTGCAGGGCCTGACCCGCAGTCTCTTGCGCCTTGGCTGGCACGACTGTCGGCTTCTCAGAGGTGTTTTTCGGCTCACTCTGATCACGCGCCTTATCTTTCTGTGCCACGTTAATGGACGTCTGCCGCATCGTCTTATCCCCTTCACATGGCGACTGTTCTAGGCTGTCGCCTACCCCCTCCCCCTTCCAAGACGAGGCGGCAGCGGGCGGTGTCACGTGGCAAAATGTACACGTAAGCACCTCTTGTATCCTACTGCCGCAGTGGTAGCAAAACTTGCTACTTTGTGGCTTGGGGCAGTTGGAGTATCTGTGCCCGCTCTCACCTCAATTCCAACAACCATCCGGTATCCCGGCCTGCTATTTCATGAAGGGCCTGGCTGGATAAGATGAATGTGAGCGCTTGGGGGGTGTGAAGTTTTCGGGGGGCGTAACTTTCAATGCCATCAGCGATGGGATACCCTGGGATCCTGTGGCGGAATTCTGCTTCGCTGTTTGCTGGGTAAGAGGCTCCTAAAGGCTGGCGGAGGGGCTAAGAGTTTGCGGTGTCGCAAAAGGGTTGAACTTCTTTTTGGTGTTCAATCTCCAATCGTCATCGTGGCAAGAGGTTGATCTTTCTGGGCGCGGACTGGGTATTGGGGACTTATTGCCGGCGCAGGCGCCTTCTTCATAGGGACCAAGGCTCTCTGTATATACCGTCGGGATTATTATTTTACCTTGCCCATCTATGTCTTTGTTTTCCGGGTATGTGGCGCGTTTGCTGCGTTTGCCGAATATTTGCGTTCCGACTGAACGCATAAATGCGCATCGATCGCCACGATACAGGCGTACGTCGCCGTCCTCTGGAGTACTAACATACACTATGGGTTCTGGTCTTCCGACTTTAGTTGGTCGCCTGTTTTCTGTTTTTCTATGGAATCTCGGGCCTGGCCGGTACGGCAAGGGGCTAATAGATCGAATCTGGCGCCCCGATCTATACAGGATGGCGTCTTCCGGGGTTCTGTGGACCACTATTCGTCTGCGGGATACTTCTAGTGGTCCTGTCCTGTACGATGCATCGCTGTCGGACATATACCCTACTGCGATCGTATCGCCCAAGTCCTCGTAGCTCCCGGAAAATGGATTATAAATCCAGTCCCTTTCCTTCTCTTTTCTAGTTTTCTGTGTTTGCGGACAACGGCCTTCGACTTGTTCGTTATTATCCCCTTCTAGTGTTGATGTTGCTGCATCTTTGACCTATTCAAGGTTCTCGCTTTCCTGCGCTCGCGTTGGCTCGCGTCCGTGTGGACGTCTGAGCTCCTGTCTCTGTGGTGGTGTCGTAGTTTTCTGTCTTTGCGGACTGTCCAATTCCTGCGTTGCTACGTGCTCGTCTTGAGCTAACCCCTCTATCTCCTCTTCTGATGTTGTTGCGGTAGTTTTACGTCTTTCCGAACGCTCGCACTCTTCTTTCAGTTCCTTTTCCGTAGCTTTACGTCATTGCGGACGATCGCAGATGGTGTTATCCTCTGCGTTTTCCGTAGTTTTACGTCGTTACGGATGAGGGCCATCGTTGTTTTCGATGGTATCGGTAGTTTTACATCGTTCCGGACGATCGCAGAAGGCGTTGTTTTCTTCGGCGTCCAGGACTTGGGCGACTTGACCCAGGTCTAGGGATTGACCTTGGTGGTCGGGGTCGTATTGGTGCATCTGCGTCTCTTGATTGGTCGTTTGCGGGGCTTGGGATATCGTCGCGTTGTCGGGTGTTGAACCCGTTAGATTGGGGATAAGTGAGTCCCCTGATCGACATGGTGGTCACAGATTAATTTAACTAATTATTTATTTATTTGTTATACTTATTTATGATGTATTCATTAATATTTTACTTATTTTGTGTCTTCACTAACTTTTGATGGCATAGCTATTTTTAAAAACTTACCTCATACTATAAGCGCATTTTCACATACATATTTATCTTTTAATACAGTTATACTACCTTCTTCCTGTGCAAGTGTAAATTATTTATTTATTGCTCATCTATCTTGCAGCTCCTCTGCTTATTGTTAAGGTACTTTACAGTGAATGTACGATATTTTGAATTATCTCTGTTTAGCTGTACTTTATATAAGGCAGGGTCAGCGTATGGTATAAAAATACTCTCAAAGTATTTGTGCAAAAATTTATAAATATTTATAAATATTTATTACCTTAATATCCACCATGGCTGTGGTCCACACAAGTCTTTTGCACTTTACTGGGGTGGAAAATTCCTTTTCCTTCCCACACTTTTTATGTTTTCAATTTCTGTCCCCTATATATACCACACTTGACATATAAGTTATACTGTCTTATATAGCAGACAGGTATTAACCTGTTTATAAGCGTCACATTCGCTGCACTGTCACCAGTTGTGTATTAAATAAATAAGCTGGATAATTAGTTCACAAGAGCGTATATTCGCTGGTCTCGTGCTGAGCGTTCTCTCTCCTTTTCTTTTTCTGAATTGCAGGGGTAACTGGTACTATTTATACACTAACAAATATTTACAACATATTAATCCCATATAAAACAATAAAATGTACTTGATATCGACTCCTTTTATTGTGCTGATTACTCTCTTCCTGTTCGAGTTGTCAATTAGCTACAAGAAAATAGATTTGAAAAATCTTGCTTGTTAGCAATATACACATTGCTCGTCGAGGGTCTGTTTTTCCCAACAGGTTATTCCTATTGACAACCATAAATTGTTGTTAAACTTCCTTTTATCGAAGCGTTCCCAATACCTATGCTTTCCTGAGCAATATACAATTACATTTGCAAAATGTGCATTATTTTCCTTTTGATAGCACTTACACAGCAGCTGTCAGTTGCTGCTGTTCAGCTGCTTAATGCTTACTATAAGAAAGGCTCGATGCTTTCAATTTATTCCCCTTTTTTATATAGCGGATGGCTCGAGAAAATGCAAAGGGTATTTGCCACTTACTTCTAAAAGTTAGTGAGGCTGGACGATAAGGGGAAAGGGCCATAAGTACATCATTTAGACATGTAACGATTGGTGTGAAATATATATTTATATACAGTTCAATAAGATATTATATGATAATAAAAGAGATGTAATTGATAAAACGTTATTTTAAATAATAATTAAATATATATAAATAAAATATATAACATGAGCACATTAATGAAAATTTTATAAGAATAATGAAAAACAATAATATATATAAACATATACAAGATTTGATATATGATGCTGCACATATATGATATGATACACTATATTGACATATATAATAAAACTATATTACTGGAGCTTGAAGGGGCCGATCGACATCTGAAGTATTATTAATATTAATTGCTTCTATCTCTTGTCTTTATATGCAACTATTCTTTATTTAAAAGAATTTAAAATATTCGTACATCTAATATTCATAACTATTGATGCAAACATATTCTTATTGTTATTTTTAACACAATACTTTATTAACTGTCAGAATTTGAAATAAGCTTTATATTTAGAATTTAAGAATTAATATGCATATTACATAACATATGCGTATATCATAACTTTTTTTCAATTGTACTTATATAACAATATTTTTAAAGCAAATTTTGATTAGAAATAAATGTAAATAGACATGTATTCATTACTTTTAAGATTGTGAATAGTGAAATAAGAAATTAAAATAATTTTAACGTATAAAATATAGTATTAATAAGAGTGATAGCTTATGCTATAATTTTTTTTGACAGAAGCATGAAAGTAGACTATGAGAGTTTACAGTAAGTTGAGTATTGCTAATTATAATTCACTAAAAAAATAAAATCATACATTTATCCATAGCCTTTGCATCTGTATGAAATTTTATTTATCTGTTTAGTGTCATCTTAACTTATATCCAAAAAAATTCTTAATCCCGAGGGGTACTACCAATAATAGATAAGATAGATACA